>VZZY01013159.1:18829-30190 GCA_013400335.1 Eurystomus gularis | reverse complement strand
AAAAAAAAAAAGTGTTAGCACTTAGCCTGAAGGATCCAACAGAAGGATGATTTTAATTATGTCTTCTTTTATAAAAAGTTCTTATTAACAATCTGCTAAGAATAAGAATTCCCCATTTGTCACTGGCACTATGTCAAATTACAGAGGGAAATTTTTCACAGTGAGAACAATCAGTCTTTGGAATAATCTCCCCAGGGTAGTGGTGAATTCCCCAACACTGGGCACTTCTAAGATTCAGCTGGACAGGGTGTTGGGCCATCTTATCCAGACGGTGCTTTTGCCAAGAAAGATTGAGCCGGACGATCCTTGAGGTCCCTTCCAACGAGGTCCCTTGGTATTCTGTGATTCTATGAAATATGCTTAGTTTTCAAATAGGTGTATTCATAGGTCATGTGTATACCTGAGAATCAAGTGATATTCTTTCAGCCTACAGACCACGACCCTAAACAATGAGGGCAGCAACTACAAGGCTTGGTGATTTAATCTCCAAATGTAGTAAGAGGAAGCACTGGATACTTCACACCCCAGAAAAATCACTTAAAAATAATTTTGTAATTGAAAGTTAGGTAAGGATTCCTTTTATTAGTTCCATTTCATTAATTAAAACCCTTCACTTTCATTCCTACTTGACAAACTTACTGACCTCTCAGTCTTCAAGTCGTAATTCAAATGGAGACCTATGTGAATGAGGAGGTGAGCACTATCACGGGAGCATGTCACTAGAAACATTTTAAGGCAGGCAGCTAGGGCAGTAGCTTAGCAGCATTCTATACTTAGGTAGTACTGCACGTCATCTAACGTGTATGTGGGGAAGGAGGAGGGGTCAACACCTTAGTATGACCTAGACAGAGCTAGGCAGAGATTTATACCACCGCATACAGTAACAAATCTAATTATACATTCTGTTTAACTATCTGGATTGAATTCCTAGAAGTATCGTGAGCCAAGGCTCCAAACTTAGTAAGAGAGAAACAGACTTTCTACATGGATGAAATAAATTCCAACATCTCCTTGGCAATAGTGCACACAGTCTTTGGGACACAAATACCAAACACCTCTACATTAATGGTGGAGAGAAGGGGGAAATATGGACAGTTTAGGAGAAAACACAGAGTGTATACAGAGAGAAGTTGTAGAATAAAAAAGCACCTAAGCCTATATTAAATGTAGCTGAAGAAACCAGAACTCTCAGCTCATACAGACACTCCTGTAAGGTAAATGGTCGATTTTTTCCCTTGCTGAACACATTTTTGCTGAAAGAGAATAAACATAACTTCTCAAATAATCGCAGCAGGAAGCAGTACGTTGTAGATGTCAATCTGTAAACTTTTTTCCCCTCTGTCTCTCTGCTCCCCTGAATATAACAGTATTCCCTGAAAAGATTCCGACTACAAGCCTTGGGATAACCTATCACTGGCCTCAATCACTCAAAAATGTCATAAGTCAACGTGCTTTCTCAGTACTCTTTCTACTCAACCTACAGTGATCCAAGTTCACACCAGACGGAAATATAGTGTATCTCCATCGAAGTAAGAGCAGTGGCACCTGCTTACTTTATTTAGTATCCAGTACCATCTTAGCAAAACAAGAGAAAGTCTGATTAAAAATGTCACTAAAATACTGCCATGTGAGAACTAAGCACTACTTGAAATAAAGAAACAGCAAGCATTATTGGAATTATTAAAATTCCTGAAAACTAAAATCATCAACAGTTCCAGTCAACGCTTTCTACAGTTTATGTTAAGCTTAACTTTAATCTTTGCACTTCTTACTTTCTCCTGCCAATACTTCAACTCTTTGTGCAAGAAGACACTTCAGGGTTCTATTGCCAAAAAGTGCTATTCTTACACAACAGAGAAGACAGATGAATGAGTCTCCATACTGAATAAACAGAAGTAATGGAAAACAAGTAAGCTTCATTTTTCCTCTTCCTGTCAAATAAACAGTACATTCAGCTCCATAATCTGGGTTGGGCCGCCTTCCCTCCTCTCTTTGTACAGGCTTAAGCAAAAAGCTTTTGAGACATATTTCCCAAATGCATGAGTTTCATGGTGGAACTAATCCAATCAAAACAGGAAGTTATTTGTAGTATTTCTTTAGGTATCCCATAAATTCCAGCCTTGGCTGTAACTGACTTACCTTTTCCAAAATCTGAAAGCACCAGGCTTTTTAATGGAGAGAGGAAAGAAAATGAACAACTATTAAGGGACTTAAATTCCAACTGGCCTCACAGAACCACTACAAGACTATTTAATTTTTGTGTCTGGAAAGGTGGCATGTGACTCATGGAAGAGTGACACATTTAATGAAAAATGAAATTGCTGCAAAAAAATAGAGAAAAATAGTAACTGACTAAAAGTTGCCCACAGTTTAAAAAAAGAAAGAAAGAGACACAGGGAAAGACAAGAGACATTATTCAAAGTAATTCCCAAGAAAGAATGTGGAACAGATACCTCTGGCTGAGAAGGTCTATATCAATATCCAGCTCCTCCATCTCACTACTCTTCCAACAATTTTTGAGGAAAAGTATTTAATTAATGTTCTTATGAAGTAACATAGAAACAGAGTTAAAGTAGCTATGCAAAAAAACCCCCACTTCCTCTTACCCACAGCACAAAGAACAGTGATGATGTTACGGTGCTATTCTACATACAGAACAGTTTAATTCCTTCCTACACAATGTGTTTTGAAAGTGGACACAAATTTGAAAGGATATTAGATTTCATCTTACAATTTTTTTCATCTAGTCACAAACAATATATATTTTTGACTTCAAGAGAAGAAGACATTGGTTAAATAACGTACCCATTTTACTCCAGTAATATGAAGTACAGATTGAGACAAATCTCAAACTTTATAAACAATAATAAATTAATACTTTATAAACTGTATACCTATTTCTATTAATTAGCTTTGAACAAAGTCCGTAATATTCTCTTTCTAAACTTTACAAAAAAAACGAGCTAAAACTAAAAATTCTTAGAAGAACAATAACTTTTACCCAGAGTTTTCTCCCTCTTTTTAAGCTGTTAAGGACATCTTGTTTCTGTTGTTCTGAACAAAATGGAAAACGCACGGAGCTTACTATCTTAGTCTTTAAAAAGAAAAAAACCAAAAAAACCAAACAACATTCTGACAGGTCTCTAAGAACTGCAGGAACTTCCTTTGACAAGAGGAGAGAGAATGTCAATACTATCAGAAAAAAACCCCAACATTAAATTATCTGTATCAAGGGGATACTAAAGAGGAGATTAATTGAAGGAAGATGGGAAAGAGGCGAAGTTGGTGAAAGAAATCAATAATGAATTTACTATACAATCATCAGTGAGAAAGCTGTATTATTAGAAGTATTTGGAATTGACTTCACTGTCTGTAGATATTTCTCTTTCTTTTTCTACTTACCTAGACCTTTTTGTCCAGGGTTTTTAGCAAAGTTAAAAGTAAACTGATAAAAATCTTTGAACTTTGTTGGATCCTTTAGCTCTTGTTCCAGTCTTGGCAATAGAGCTTTTAGTTTTTCTGTGGTGTCACACCTGTTCAAAAGAGATTACATTATTTGTAGGTATTTAAGATTTTTTCACCTTTTAAAAAAAAATGTATTATTTAGGTTTAGTTTCAAAGCAAACTAAAACAGTAGTTAGGATAAAAACAGGGTATCTTTACTAAATGATTTTAAGTGGAACATTATATATGGGCATCCATTAAGTACATAACCCAAACAGGACTCAGTAGTTTAACTTCTTTTCTGAGTCTCTTCATGAGTTTATGAACTCAAACAATAGATGTTATTCTGTTCTTAATGAACACACACCTCACTGAAATCTGCTATCCTTTCCCCTTTTATGGCTGTTGTAACACAAGGGTGTGGGGTTTCGCTTTAATCTAGATAGACGTTATTTATTCCCTGCTCTACCTAAATGAAGAGCTGCATACTACATTTACAGTTAACTTTAACCTTAGAGGACTTTCCTACAAAACTAACTACGACTGCAGTCATCCTCTCCCCCACCATGGAACACTCGCCAATAAAAGCTAGGAAAAAAAAAAGAAGCCTTTAACAATAGCTGGAAGGCTTTAACAGCCTGGCACAGGTAAGCTAAGACAGAATCAAGTTACTGAGATTCCAACAGAAACACATCCCTTAACACAGGACTGGAGCATTTCCAGTGAAAGCACCTGAGCTGACAAGATGTGATTTTAAAAGAAAAAAGCTTTCCCTCAAGCCAAGGAATAAAATGGAGTATTCAAGGGGTACAGGATATTACCAATATTTTGAGTTGTACCTAGAAACTCAAAGTGGTTTCAAAGAAGCAACTATCATAACTAACATCTTGCATTTGAAAGTTCTCAGCAGCTAAATGTGTATTTATTCTAAAGGTTCAAGAGTAATTTCATTAAAGGATGGATAACTACAGCAAAATCCGTAAGATGCAGATGCAGTTTTAACTGTCTTGCATGGTACAGATAAAAATAAGTACCTTTCTGGCCTCCAGCAGTACCTGGTGGAGAAAAGATAAAGAATTCTGCCAATAGTCCTCAGCTGAGAACTTCAGTTTCATGGAGACTTGATCTAGTTAACAACAGGGACAAATATCATACCTTCCCATACCTATCCTAAGGGTGCTATATGAACTAAGCCTCAGGGAAATTATTTTCATTCAAATCCTTACCTATGCTCAATGCTAAAAACCACAGACACTGCACCTCTAGCATGTAACAGAGTCATTCCAAATTCTCCATAGGCACTATATCAGTGGCAAGCAGGTATGACCAGATTACGCTCCCAAAAACACAGTAATGTGTGTTGAGCAGAAAGATAAAAGTCACAGACCTCTGTGGAACTCTGTGGACAGTTACGAGGACATAGGAGCAATGTGACAATAAAGTTACGAAACAAAATCCAAGCCAGAAGCCAGAGGTGATTTAGCAAAACCTTTTAAATCAGTTATATCAAATAATTCTGGCAGGCTTTAATGTAACAGCATGAGCACTTGATTGCTGTCCATGGGTAGAAAATTGTAATTGCTCTTACAGTCTCTACCTAAAGGGACAAAACAAAAGCAGTGCATTTCAGATGATATCAAAGGTTATTTCATCACAATTTCTGAATACCCTTACCTAAAAAGGAAAGCTTAGAAAGAAGTCAATAAACGATGGGGTCAGTAACAACAGACTGCTGGGACCTCTGCTCAAGAATTAACCATCACATTTGCATGAAGTTGGTCTACTGTAGAAATGTATTGATAAGGTGCCATTCTAAGAGCAAATGAAATAATTTAGGTACAAAAAAATACACACAACTAACAAATTGTAATTCTCCACCTATCTAATGCAATCTGTTGAAAAGAAATAATATTGCCACCTCTCTATTAGAAATACTGCATCTCTTCCAAGGAAAAGTAATACACAAAGTATTATTTTATGGTGATGAATGCTTGACTCTACTGCTAAACAGAGGCAACGTGGTTTAACCTCAAAGTCTATTCCCCAGAACCACTCCATAATCGAGGGAGGGGAAAAAAAACCCAAAAACTTTTCATCAGTTACATCACAGTCAGACTAAACAACCTTTCCCACTACGAATACCTTCATTCTTATTTCAATTTCTTATCGATATTTTGTACAAATGAAGCATCTAGTATACAAGGCTTTAAGAGAAAACTATGGTTTGTAAAACTGGTGAAAAGAAAAAAGTTGCATTTGGTGGTGATAAGGTAAAGAGAAAGAATTGAAGGTTCTTTTCTGCTTTCCTATTCCTTTTCTGCTTCAAATCTTACCGAACGTTTTTTTTCCTTCATACATGCCCAGTGACTTTCAGCTTTTAACAACACAGGGTCCAATTCAAAACCTTAACACAACCATGCATACGTTTGTGGGAATTATATGAAAAGATCAGTATATCAGTCTGGTTTTGTTGCTGCACAGGTAGGAATTATTTCGAATCACTCTTACTGCAGTCATCATTACACCTTTGCAGCAAAGCACCAATTTAAGGAGGACAGGACACCACAGACATTTACCACCTGTTAAGCTTGGCACCAGCCTTACCAGCTTTCTGAAGCTTCACACTTAAAAATGTTTTCAATGGAAACTGAGCTCGGGTCTTACATTTTGAACCATGCAGAAATGGATACTTACCCCAACTCTGTCATGCCATCAACAAATTCCTTTTTACTGAATTCACATTGAGTAGCTGCCCTGAACTTCCATGCTACAACCAGAACACTGATACTGGCCGGGTCCAGGCTTAAATCGTCACAGAACTGTTGAATCCCATCGATGCCAATTTTATTTTCATCCTGTGGGTCTGCAGTTCAAAATACAAAGAGGAGAATTGTAATTATTTACAAAAAAATTTACAAATAATAATCCACACAGCTTTGATATGCTGCATAACACACCATTTCATAAGCTTCACAAACGTCTTCACTTGAAATCCAGTTAATTTTAGAAGTACCTTGAAGGGCATCTGTAAATAGATTAAGTACTTGGCAAACTTTCATAGAAATTGGTTTGCAACTTTTTCCTAAATTCATCAGCTAACATTAACAAAATAGTTTTGTCTTCTCTTCACAATGCTCTGTGAAAGTTCCGAATTAACTGCGGGGATGCCCACCTACATCTAAAAACAGTAAGACTGATCAACACATTAAAATGTGCAATATATTTATCAGTTAGCCTGCACTACACTTTGAATGAAAAAAAAAAGGCCAAAACCCAACCAAACAAAAAAATCCCAAACCCAATAAAAACACACCTACCAAGTGAGCCCACAGACTTTTTCCTGGTAGGGACACATGAGAATTCACTATAACTGCTTAAAGAACACAATTAACTCAAACATTTTTGGTTTTTAATTGTAAGTCAGAAAAAATAAAAATCACCAAAACATTGTTCAAACAATGCCTTAGCAAAACAGAGTCTTAAACTAAACAATACAACTTAGCAAATACTGTTTCAGCAATAGCAAGTTTGCTACCTTTTGAATGTCAGAACCACACTTCGCAACTACCTATGTCAGGGTAGATGTCATTGTAACCATAAAAAAAAAAAAAATTACCTCAAAAAAAAATCCCAAACAAAAAAACACCTTTAGTTTTCAATGCTTGGCAGTTTACAAATTACAAAACTGTCTTTCCCAGCTTTTGATAGGGTGACATTTCAGTATTCTAAGTTTGGCTATGTAGAAAAGTATCTCTCAAGTAAATTTAAGACTAAGTCCTTAAATCAGTAAGATTTTAGACCATGCCATTAAATCCTTATCCAATGAGTTGATAAAAAAGTCAAGTCTAAAGGAAACTTCCTTTTCAAAATTTTGGAAGGAATGCTAAAATGTGAGACGTTAGTTTAGCAAAGACCTATATCCATTAAACAAAGAATTATACCCACGGTCCAATTCAGGGACCTTTGAGCTGCAATGACAAGTAAACATGTCTATTCTACTACATGTCAGATCTAGTTCTAGGACATTAAGATGCATTTCTCGTGTATTTGGGGAGTAATTGAAGAACCAAAGGCAAAAAGTGTACTAGTGGAAAAATTGATGGATTTCAAAAAGGACTGTTTCAATCTTGTGTTTCACCAGGTAACTAGGAACAAAAAAACCAAAACTGTTTTGACAGAGTTGCTGGATAATCAGGTAAGAAAACTAACAAAAGGACAGTACAAGAAAATGAAAGACCTCTCATCTCAGATTTCAAACGTAGTGTACATAGAATTCTATAGGCCCTGTAGGACAAAGGAATTCCTTTTGTTGAGGGCAGTGACTCAAGTTTAAGCTACATATGAAAAAGGAAAGGTGCTTAGCCAAACTTTTTTGTTTGTTTGTTTCCTCTCAAATCTTGTGAAGGTTTTGTTTGAGTTTACAACTTCACTGAAGTGTTACAGAACTGCAAAGGTGTGCTGCTAACCAAAACACAAACAATAAAATTAACTAGACTTTCTTTCACAAAAGCCAAGTGGTGCAAGTGGCTGCAGCTAGAAAACCAATAATAATAACATTTGTGATTTTTTTCATTTTAGATATTCTTAGTATCATTTATGAATTTGTATACATTTTTGACTCAGCATTCTCCAAGACTGACATGCAAGGAGCAAGCAAAAGATTTACATATTAAACAAATTTTTAAAGTGGTTCTATAGGTTTTTGTTTGGCTTTTTTTCCACAAAGGAAATGCTACAGCATTGCTGGTTCTTTGTCCCCACACAATAATGAAATATCAAAGAATGACTATACATAAAATAGAAGACATTAAGCAAAGACTAACAAAAAACGTGGAAACAGTATCATAAGAACAGAGTAAACTGTATATAAAGCAAGGCATGTACTGCAATTAGAAAGGTACATAAAATCATAGTTGAGTAATGGTTGAGAGCTCATTTTTTAAAACAGGAGAACTATGGATTTCAGCAGAGGCTGGTAATGATTCCATCCCGCTCTGCTCTAACGTGTAATGAGCAATGCACACATTCATGTCAGACAGCACAGTTACCTGTATCATATACATTCTTATATTTACATAACTATCTTCTCCTTTTAATTTTTCTGTTCTTTTTAACAATGCTGTAAAATGAAAATAAGTGGAAAAGAAACAGCTCTCTGCCTTTAAGCCAATTCGCTGTGGTCTTCCATCCAGGCCTCTCTGAACAGGCACATCACTTTTGCTGTAATATGCCAGCACAAAGAATAAAATAAGGATGGAGTTTCTATGACTAGGTTTTGAGTTTTCTTATCTGACTGTTTCGTCAGACTCCTAGTTGTAATGTTATCTGAAACATTTTTTATTTTAATGTATAAAAAGACTACTATCTTTGAACAAATTAACTCACTGAAATATTAGTATAAGAACAATACATATTATTTTGCCACGTAAAGTACACTGTACCTATATTTAATAGGAGCCACTGGCAATAAATCAAATCAGTTGCATAATAAGCTTTACTCTCCTTTCCACCATATGTAGCTGACACGATTTCCTTAGGATAGGCTTAATTTTCCACTGTGAATTTACTTTAAACTCTAGCGGAATACCTACGGAAGTTGTGTACCGAACACTAGGAGCATTTAAAACTTCTTCTGCTCAATACTGCAAACAGAGCAAGAAGCAAAAACTAGCAGTCTTTCCTTAGAAATCCTTCAGCATAGCAGAGGGGAAAGCACAAATACCACCCAAACAAAACAACTGGGAAAAAAAACCCAACCCACAACAACAACAAAACAAGCCTTACCTTTGTATCGATTATACAATTGTTCTAATTTCTTCCTGTCTACTGAATTTTTCATGGATTCTTTGTAGTACAAGTCTGGATTCTGGAAGTAGTTGTCTGTTGCCACTTCTAGTTTCCATTCATTCTGCATTAAGCAGTATATAGCAGTCCTTTCACCAGCCTGGGTAAATGCCATAAACTGGCGGACCTTGTCCTTCTGAGACGATTTTAGCTTATGCTTTGGGATGCAAAAGAAGCAGGAAAGCCAATGAAGCTAATCCAGAAGTTTGTTTCAGCATTCTACTACTAATGCCTATCTTTAAAAGGTTTTAGTTTTCTCGTTGATGACAACTTTCACTTCAGAATTACAGGAAGACAAAGCCTTGTTGTTCTGCAGTTAAAAAGACAGCATTTTCTTCTGAAAATTGAAATGACAGCATCTATATATACACACATTTTTAGCAGCATGTATTCTGGCAGCAATACATTTGTATTTCTGTGTTATTGCTCACATATGCACAAGTTTTTCTGTTCTGTAACAGCAGTAAGCACAAGTTTCATCCTATAACAATATGGTTATCTTCTGAAAATACGCCTAGTTGTTATAAAAACAAGAAATTACAAAAGCACAACTTATAGATAGATTCTCAGATTCTATACAAGCCCTTCGTACATCGAGAAGAACTGCTCAACAGTTTTTCTAACATTCTCCTAGCAACAATGAACAACACAAAGTTTAACCATTTTAAGTGACCAGCTGAAAGACAGCTGAAGCGTTTCTCATATTTTTAGGTTAGAAACCATCGCCAACAGAAGACATAAGACCAAAAAAAAACCCCAACAAACCCACATAAAGCAGACATGTCAGAGATTTGCTAAATGTTACAATGAGAATATTAAGTTGCTGTAAACGTGATCTAAAACTTCAACTCTGAAAAATATGCTTATCCTGTTAAAACATTAAGCAACAAAACTATCTATTACAGTGGTATTCAGGAACCAGTAAGATGTTTCTCTTAATGGCAGTTCTACACAACACTCCTAAATGCCTGGAACACCCAAGAGGTGGGAACAGGGATTCTGCAGGGAATAAATATGCCATTAACATATTTCTTTAATCAACATTATTCTCTACATGAAGTTGGAAGAAAAAGAAGGTAGTTAAAATCAAATTCCGTGTTTTATCATATTCTGATACTTTCCAATTTTGTTAAGCCATACTTAAAACACGTCTTGGGCCAACAACTAGGCTGAGAAATGTAAGTTCCTCACTACCACTTAAATCATCAGGTATAAGAGAAAATTTACTGGTCTCTTAAATATCAGGGGAAAAACTGAATTCTGATTCAGTGAGCAGTAAGCAGTAAACACAGGACCATCTTTCAGTTTACTTGTTATCTCTCTTACACATATGGATGGTGACATCTTGACTACGGATGGCACCGAGACAAGAAACATTATGTAAACAAGGACTTGGGTCTTTCCTGTGAGATTTTTCCATTTTGTACAAGAAGAAACACGTAAAGTTTCTTTTTCTACAATGTACAAAAAGCACACAAAGTATCTGTAAAGTAGGAAAGCAGCTACAAAAATAATCAAAAAGTATATTTGTACAGAAAATACTCAATAATCCTTTAACTGCAAGCTCTGTGTACCTCCCCCACCCTCCCTATTCTCATGAAGGTCTAATTACGAGAACCTCCCTGCACTAAGATTTTCCTCAGCCACACAAACTTCTTTTGAGCAGCAAACTTAAATGATGATCACTTTGAAAGAGCGATCTATGACAGTTCCAAAGTAAAACCCGTGTCCTCTTATGAGCCTACTTAACAGGCACTTAGGGGTATTTCCTAGGTTTAAAATGAAAAACCGAGTTACCTGAAGAAATCAGAGGCAAGAAACACATTCGACTCTAATTACTACTCTACTACCTAGTGTAGCGTCTACTGTTCGCCAGGGTCTAACGCAAGCCAGGGGTACCTGTGCCCTCCCCGCAGGGCAGGGGAGGAGGTCTGGAGACCGTGTTTCTGGCAAGCCCCCTCACCAAGGGAACCCACAGCGATGCTTCGTCGCAAGACACCCCTAGGTCACGGTTTAGAAGCCTCCTCAAAAGGGCCACCACCCCGAACCGCACACCCCGGGGGAGCGCCGAAG
>VZZY01013159.1:2784-17623 GCA_013400335.1 Eurystomus gularis | reverse complement strand
GGTGCGCGGCCGGGCAGCGGCGCCCCGGCCTCGGCCGCCCCGCGGGGCCCGGGAGGGAGCTGGGCTTGAGGAAACTGGGGGGTGGCGGCAAACTGGGAAGTGTGGAGGGACCCGCCGGCGTTTTGGAAGAGGGGCTCAGGGCTTGCAGGGCAGGCAGGGTCGGGAGCCGGCGTGATGAAATCCGGTGCCACGGGATCGTGCGCAGGAAGGAAAAATCGGGAAGATGAGCTGTAATCCATCAGCAAAGAAGCTGGGCTTATAAAGGACTCGAAACGACTGGAGTTCCCTCTAATGTGATACTTACTGGTGCATGGAGGGGAGTGGGTTTTGGTTTGTTTTGGTTTTTTTTTCTCTTTATTTGCGCTCTGAAGCACGTCCTGTATTTTTCTACGTGAGGTCATTATTCCCTGGAGAGCTTTTCAGCGCTGCCCCAGGTGCTGCTTTCCGAAACAGTTTTTGCTAGTCAAGTGAAAAACACTGTTACTGGAACAAAACCGTACTGTGTCTGAACCACGGCGATACGTTTACGCAGCGCACCAGTAGGCAAACTTACTAGCATAAAAATCTCTTGCTCAGAATTTAGTTGCGTGGTTTGACATACCACAGAAGATTTACAGTAGAGTCTTTTCCTCAGCTCCCTGCAAACGGAGGCTTGAATATACACTAGGCGTTTTCTTCTCCCTCTTTCTTGCAGAAATAGGGTGTGATATATTCAGCAAAATCTCTCTCCCAAACATGTTAAACAGGAAGAGTATTACTTTGTATATATGAAGAAATATTTCCTTAAACGTTGCTCTAAGCTTTTGGCAGGTAGTGTGGATTGGTTTCTGGTTTTTTTCCTGATCACTTAAAAAGAATAAAAGCCATAGCTTTATCCAAGTTCTGAAATATTTCTACTTCATTATTTATTGAAGTTAGAGTGATGTAGATATGCTTTTGGTACTTTAATTAACCTTTCAGCATCTAATTTTAAATGCTTTAGCTTTTCATGTTATTAAGCCCTAGCCTGTAGTCGACTTTTGATAGCTAAATACTTTGACTTGTATTTCATGCATTGAAAACAAACAAACCAATCGACAGACAGGTTTTTTCAGTTCTCTCTGAAACAGGCATGGGAGAAACAAAGGTAGTTCTTGCCATCTTTCCAATCTATATATTGACAACGGCTGGCTTGGATACTTCTGCTTGCAACTGCTGCTGCATTATAGGGAAAGAAGATTCCCTCTTAGACTGCTTCAAGATGACTGTGTCCGTATGGGGGTTCCTGATTAAGGCTGTTGGCCCAGAGATCAAGATTGCTGCTAAAGTTTTGGGAAAATACGTGCTCTGTTGATGATTTATTTACATATTGTGTTTTACATATTTTTAGAATGGTATGCTTCAGTGATAAATGTGTGGGCTTTTACATACATTTATAAATTGTTACATATAGCTTCATGGTGTGTGTGGTTTTTTTGTGGGGCTTTGTGTTTGGTTTGTTTTTGTTTTTTTAAGAAAATGTAATTTTGTTATTTTACGGTAATGCCAGTATCTTTCTATAGGATCTGGTGGAAGGAAATTCATTCTTAGTTTTGAAATGCTACCCTGCTTGGTATTAAAAGCAAATACAGCAGTATAAATGTAGGTCTTCAAGTAGCTTCTGGGAAATGAACTTCAGAATGAATTGATTTTACTTTCAATGTTCTTATAACTCTATTTTAAAATCATGAGGATCAATAATTAGCTTTGAAGTGAAATGCCTCAAGACCATGTACCCTTTCAGGTAAAGGTCTTTCATTCAAACTAGTACTGCTCAGAAGTCCAGGAAGTTTTGCTGTGATTTCTTTACTGTAGAAGTGTTTCTTTCACAAGTATGTAATGTAATCAGTTTCAGTTAAGCTTTTTTCATTATGTTTTGCACAGCTGAGTGTGTTAATGCTTCTGAGGCTGTATAAATAAAATGATTATGATGCTATATTTTGGGATAGGCTTGAAAAATACAAGGGGTTTACTGATGGATGAGAATAGTAAGTTCTGGTGCTTTGGCTGAAGTGCAGCCTGTGGCATTGTGGCTTAGTATTTTTAATGGCTTTTTGCCTCATGTAAGTAGTTCAGGTGACTACCATGTGAAATGACTAAGCTTTCCATTCAGTGTTTGTAAAACAAGATGATATTTAGAAAATAGTAAAGGGGAAAAAAATATGTCAATAACCTTGGACTGTTTCTTGGTTTTGACAGTGTTGACTGAAGGAGACTATGTTACATTCTATTAAAGATCACAGTGTAGGATGCAGTCTTAGGTTTTTCTGCATTTCTTTGACCTTATGGCCCAATTATATGGTTCTGTCTTGCAGCATGATGTGTGTACTGGAGATGCAGAAACCATGTAGCAGAAAGCTTTGAGCAGCTGTGGATTATAAGCTTCTCCCAACAGCAATAAAAAGTGAAGAATGAAGGCCACTGGATTTATTTCCCTATGGACGTTGGTTTCATTGCCTTGTGGCCAGTTAGCAAATCCTGCAGAACACGAAGATGTAGTAAAGCACGCAATAAAGCTGCACCGTGGGAAAGGAGCTGTTGTCGCTCAGAGGAAGCAGTGGGTGTTGGAGAGCTGCAGAAAACTCTCTGGTCTTCTTCGCCAAAAGAACGTTGTTCTCAACAAATTAAAAAATGCTATAAGAGCGGTTGAGAAGGATGCAGGGCTGTCAGATGAAGAGAAACTTTTCCAGGTGCATACCTTTGAAATTTTCCAAAAGGAGCTAAATGAAAGTGAAAACTCGGTCTTTCAAGCAATCCATGGCCTCCAGAGAGCTCTACAGGGTGATTACAAAGATGTTGTAAATATGAAAGAAAGCAGCAGGCAGAGACTGGAAGCCTTGAGAGAAGCTGCAATTAAGGTTAGTTCCTCCCGTGTTTATTATTAGAGTATTAATATTTGTGATTTTAATTTTATAATGGCGCGGTTTGTCTGCTTTAATACTAAAGTGGATCTATGTGAAACCTGCAAAGTTTTGCTGTTTAAAGTGGATTTTGAATAAAGTACTTGCCTCATTAGTAAAATTAGAAGTAATTCTGGCGTAGAGCTTAAAACTTAATAGCAATCCATATTTCTTATTTCAAAACAAAGCTAAGCATAATCATAACACCTATAGCAAATATTATGTTAAAGGGAGAGGAATACAAGAAGTGAGTCAGTGCACGTAGCATGGTTGCACTAGATAAACCGGTGAGATTATCAGAGTGGAAATAATGCTTTAAATTGGCAAAATACTAAGTGTTTTTTTCACTTTAAGAATTACTTAACTGAAATCTACAATTTAAACAGAACAACTTCTTGACTTTTATTTTCATATTTGTATAGATGTGGGTAAAATAGACATGCAAAATATGAGATGACTAGATTTTTAATCTCAGTGTAGCACTCCTAGCCTAAGAAGCCCAGGTTTGAAAAAACCAATGGAGATAACTTTACCAGGAAAAGCACAGATGAGTAATAGTAGGGCACAAGTATTAAATGGAAACTTTTAGTTCCCATGTCAACGCAGTCCTGTTAGGGTGTGCACAATCTGCTACTGTCTGCTGGATTTGGTAGTGCTCAGACTGTGTACTGAAAGTCTCCCATTGAGATAAATTGTTTAATTGATTTGGTATTTAAATTGCTCTTTTATTTGCTCTACCCCTTAACCACTGGAGGAATCTGTCCTCTAAAAGAAGAGGCCCCCTTTGCATAAGGGAGCAAGAGAAATTTAAAAAAATGTAATTGGGGTATAGCATCTAAGCTGGGAGCTTCTCTGAAGGGCATTTGTGTGAGATGTGCAGATCTTAACAGGTGATGATGGCAAGAGATTATGTACAAGAAAGTGTGCAGTCAATTGTGGCAAGAAAGGCTGGTGGAAGTAGAAGTTAGGGTTCATCCTTGGGAGACTGGAGTGGTCTGTGCAGTGAAAATAAAGACTGTATTATAACAAACTTGGATAGGGAGTAGCTTGGATCTAGGGAAGTTCCTATGGAATGCTCCAGCTGACCGATATTGCAGCTTGATGGAAGTGACAGCCTCTGCTGCATAGAAATGGTAACAGTTTTCATGAAAATTACTAGGTTTTCTACCTTTTTTTTTTTTCACAGAGCTCTTAAAATAGCAGCAGTGAAGCTGTCCAAAATCTTCTTTAGCATCTACCTGAGTAATTACCTGTGTGATTATTTAAACAGAATATCTGTTGTTCTAACCTTACAATTATTACATAAAGTGAAACAAGTGTAGTGGGAAAATGCATGCCAAAAAGATGAAAATTACATGGGATACTTTTTTTTTTTTGCAGTTCTTACCTCAGAAGACATAGGTTCAGACTGATTTTGTTCCTGTTTCATTTTACTGTAATGATTACTTTGTTGGTGTACTCATAAGACATCCTTTCAATTTTTTTAAATGAATGGATGGAAAATACAAATGACTGTACAGGGTGCTGGACTCCTCCCTTCATTTTATTTCTGTTGAGTCGCAGTATTTGGAAGTCTACGTGGCCTTTAAGCATATCCAAGGATTCAACTACTTCCCTGGGTAGCTTGTTCCAGCGTTTGATAAACCTTTCAGTTATAAAGCTTGGTTGGTAACTTTTATTAGTGTCCAAGCTAAACCACCCCTGGTGCAACTTCAGGCCATTTCCTCTTGTCCTGTCACTTGTTAAGCATATGAAGATAGCTTCTGCCTTCCTTTGCTCCAGGAACCTGTGTGGAGATTCAGGAAAAAACAACCAAATATTACTTTTTATCTGCTTCACATTTCTTGGGTGCCTACTAATCAGAGGTGGATGGAAAAAGTAACTCACAAGTAGTGCAAAGATGCATCCTCTTCTGAATGTGTGTTTTTCATCCCTGATTATGGAGTAGAGAGCAACAGCAATAGTGTGTTCTTAACCAGCATTGCCCCAAAGCCTTACTTAATATTATCTCATTTTGCTCATGTGTTTTTAGGCATTCCAGTCTCCTGTTGAGTGCATAATCCTTACCTGTATTACCTCGCTTAAAAGGTTCTTTGGTATGTACCTTGTGATCAGATGTCTCCAATCCCAGCATGAGTTGCAGAACAGTGTTTGTACTGTGATGCACTTGTGCTTAACAGGTAGCAGTCTCACATAGCTTGTCCTTTCTGTGGACACCGTTCTCTGTGATTGTCTCACCCTACTGCTGTGATGCTGGTCTGTAGGTGAAAACAGACCTGCCACTTTAACAGACTGTTGGCACCGAACAAATGGGAAAAGAAACGGACTTCAGGACGACCCTATGAGAGTTAAAGCTGAAGACGTGCCTTAAGGCACGACCTCCTAGTGTTGACCATCAGAAAGCTGCTAAAAGCAATTCGCTCAATGCTCTTTCCCTATGCTTCTTTGAAGATGCTAATTGGCTAATGATTAAGCTGTGACTCCTGCTGTGTTTGCTCAGCTCTTGCTAGGCTTCTGCCTTGTGGAATGTGCTTGTTCAGTCTCTTATCACCTTCTCTTCCTGAGACTCTTCAGCCTCAGGGCTTCCCAGGCTCTTTCAGGGATACATCATTATCTGTTCAAGGTTAAGGTCCATCTCTGAGTCCTCAGACCAGCTGCGGACTCCCACAACAGGCTACAAAACCTTTTGCCTTCGTTAAAGGAACCTACTGTTAAGCTCAGATTTTTCAAAGCTCTTCTACCTTGGTATTCAGAGAAAGATAACTTCTTGCAAATCAGTGTTTTTTGTTTTTCTGCAGTTTATCTCTAGCTCTGTTCAGCCTGTTTGTCTCAGCCAATAGAAAGGACTATCAGCTCCCAAAGCCTGTTTCATTTTTGATGGGAAAGAATCTAAAGCTTATCAGTTCAATCTCATGTTCTAAATTGTTGCTGACTGAGGAAAGGATCTGCAGCTCACATGGAGGCTGGTTTTTACATCTTTCAAGCAATGTCTGCTAGCAGAGAACAACGGATAGGAAATGTTTTTCCTTGAGGCTGTATGAGAGTGACTGTCTCTTGCTTATGTGTTGCATAAGAACTAAAGCAGCTGACATTGGGCCAAATACATTAATAGTTACATTTTTCCCAACCTCAGTTATTTTGGGAACTGTAATTTTCATCGTGCTGGTGTAACTATGGTAATTCTAAACACCAACAGACAGCAATTCTGTGGTTTCATCACAATCAGAGGTATTCATCTGCCTGTCAGGATTTTAAAAGGATTAATCTACAGTTACAGGCTGTACTGAACATGCTCTTATCTTGGCGTTGAGGAGTTGATTAAATTATATGCATGTTCTTGCAAGTTTCAAGGGGAAAAACATCCATCTGCAAACATGTGGAGGAAGGGATGCTCTGGTTATTTAAGCATAGAAGTTTAGGACCATTTTGGATGTCCAAGTTATCTAAGGCGTGTGGGGTAGGCAGATAAAACACACAACCTAAGGGAGACCTGTGTTCTATCTATTTTGTAACTGGATGTGGCAGGGTATCTACAATAAAGACAGAACTTGAGATTTTTGGGAATTCAGCCTGACCTAGAGATTGCTTGCATTTTTTGCCTGGTCTGTTTTTTCCCTTGGTAATAATATTGACTCTCTTAAAGGACATTTGTAGGGTCTCTCTAGTATAAATATTCTCAGCATCCTGAATGTAATGGAAAGGAAGAAGCCTGCCATTGCGTATGTTTCCTCATTCATAGTTGTTCTCTCTCAACCAGTGCATCTTTAAAAGAATGTAGGCATGTAAAGTGAGGCATCTTCTTTTCATAAAAAAACCTCAAAATACTTTGTGTTTTGACAGAGTGTAGTATGTTTCCTTACAGACTTGATAACCATGTAGAAGGTGCAGTGTTAAGTCCAGTTTTGATCAGTAAATGAAGCTTTTTTAGTTCTCTTTTTGAACCTGAAACATCCAAAGAGACAGAAAGTATCATAACTTTATCAGCAAAGCTACTGAAATATTTTTATGCAATATCAGACCATATCAGCATTTTTCTTTTCTTACTTCTGAAGGCTAGAATTGGACTTCAGAAGTCATTAGTGCAAGTTCATAAGACGCCCAAGCTGAAAAGACAGACAAAGTCAAGTTTTTTTACTTCTGACAGGGGAAGAATGCTTCTTGGGAAAGATAAACAGGAGCTTCAGCTAGAGTGCTTACTGCTCATCTGTATTCTGTTTCAACCGCTTATATTGTTTTGTAGCTCTTTCCACACTTATTGCAATCTTTGAAAACCATAAACAGACCTCTTCCTATGTTTATAAAATGGCTTATGGAATTAAGATTCATTGTATTTTCCTTACAATTTGTTTGTTGTAGCTAGTAACGCTAAGCTTTCAAGGTGGTTATGCTTCTGAGCTGTAAACTTTACTTGGCTTTGGAGTGTTTCCTAGATTTCCTCAAAGTAATTCCTTTCTTGTATTTCCTGGATCATAACCATGGGGCAGCTCTACTGTTTAATGGATTAGAAGGGGTGATTGGTGAATATTTTGTTTGATTGTTGTTTTTCTTCCCCCCTTCTCCCAATGAAAACTGGCACAAGAGAAAGCAATCTTCAAATAACTTCATAAAGTCTATATTGCTTTTGTAATTTCATTCAAAAGATGTTTTGTGTCAAAATAAACCTACATTTATGTCAAATGCTTTTCTGCTCGAGGGCCTGACCAGCACTTTATCTGTGTTGTAAAATTCAACAGGAAGAAATGGAATATGTTGAACTCTTAGCAGCTGAAAAACATCAGGTTGAAGCCCTTAAGAACATGCAGCATCAAAACAAAAGCCTGTCAATGCTTGATGAAATTCTAGAAGATGTCAGGAAGGCAGCTGATAGATTGGAAGAGGAAATAGAAGAGCATGCCTTTGATGACAACAAATCTGTAAGTGATGTTTTAGATGCAGTCTTTTCATTGGTGTGCATTTATTTATTTATTTGCACTCTTGTGTTAAGTAGTTCTTAGGATTTTAGTGCCCATTTCAAAAAACGAAGCAAAAACCTTTTAGCTCTGTATTTGTTTTTGCTTCTCTTTCAACAGAAGAAAGTGGTGGTAGAATGATTACTGGTTAGGAGTGAGCAAACACGAACAATTAGTCCTTTTTGCTAGTGATTTCTTTTCTTGATTTGAGAGTCCTCCCTGCAGCTGCTACTTTGATGGTGACAAGTGTAGTTCATCTCACTGACACAGCTCGTAAGAGTTACAAAAGCTTGGTTGTGGTGGGGACTCATATTTACAGACTTTGCAGGATATGGAATTACCGTGTTAAGCATAGTCTCCACTTTTTTCTCTTCCATTTTGTTGAGAAAGTTATGGGAGAGCAAGAATTCTTGCAGTTAGTTTTCACAGTCTGGAAAAAAAAGTAGTGTTTGAGGTAAGAACCTGAAATGTGTTCATGGTGTTGCTTTCTTCTAACTTCCTCTGCTTTTCTTACCTTGGCCTATTTTCATTGTTTGTTGTTTCTATGTTGCACGACGGACAGTATCACTCAGGTAAGGTTGCGTGTATTTAGAACTGGGAGTACACTGGTTTATTCTAATATCCCTTTATACTTTCCTTGGAGACTGACTCCAAATTGCTCCTGTTTGCATAAACAGGGGTTGCCATTGTATTTGGTTTTTGCTCTTGAAAGGTTTTTGTTGATTTGCAGGTTGACTTCTGAGGTGGCCACAGCTCCTTGAATTTTGTTAGGGAGGAAAAATAGTTGCTCTGTAGTAGAGAGCCAGGCCATTTTTTGTACTTGGGTTGGGAGAAAGTGAAAGCAGCTTTTTATTTTTTCATGCACCGGATCACAGTAGTTGCACCCAGTGTGAATCCTACCTAGCAGCACCAACAACGAGGAAGGGACGAGCTAGTTGGGGTGCCCTCTTCTGTTCCACTGGCGTATAACAGCCCATTTTAAAGAGACTAGGAATGAGGGTTCCAATGCTACACCTAACTGGCAAAAGGCCAACGCACTCTTTTTGTGAAAAAACAGCAAACAATAAAAACAACAACAAAAAACCCCGACAAAACAAAAAAAAACGCAATAAAACAATCTGAGCTAATCTACTTAATTGCAAGTATTTATGTGCTGTCCTGTGTTATATACAACCTGCTTTCACGAATTGCTGTTTTAGAAAATAAAAACCTGAAAAAACCTCTTTCTTCTCATTATGTCCTTAAATTTATTAATATTTACAAGTTCATCTGAACCTGTGACATCTCCTCGTGCTCTTCTAGCACAGTCTGTCTTTTGTCTGTTCCGCTCTGTTTTATAAAAGTAAAAATGCACCATAATATCACACAATGTATGATTTTTATATATATTGCACAGAAAAAACGATTGTTTTTCATAACTGTCTTTATTTTATAAACATTTTCCCTTTTTTCCCTAACGCTGTTTCTGATCTAGACTGTGAACTCCACTAGGTGAGGAACGTATTTAGCCAATTGCATTGCTTTTTATATGATCTTTGATACATTTTTCATTTCTATGCGGAGAAGTTTGGTTAGATTCCAGACACACAAGCTACCAAGTACAAAGGAACATATAACAAACTCTATATGAACTTGTGAGTTGCAGAGCTTCGAAGTAGATGCTTCACTGATTATGTACTTTATAAGATAATTTTGCATAGTGTATGCTATAGGTGATGTCATAACATTAAATTCCCAAGAAGACACTAGAATGAACAGATGTTGGCTTATTAGCATTTTGGTTTTAGGGAAAGTGATAGTCTTCTGCAAGATGGGGACACTGCACTGAACAGTGAAATCATTCCAATGTGAAAGTCAGTGTAAAGGATGTTTTATATTGCAGAGCCAACACTTAACAGTAAGCTCTAAGCTCTGTTTCAGTATTCCTGGAGTAGCAGCAAGGATGCGAGAGAGGGGATCGGGAGCAAAGATGACAGAAAACCTGTATAATTGGGCACTTACTGTGTATTCTGATTAGAAACAGTTCTTCGTGTTTGCTGACTAGGAAAGCCTTTCCTCTGCTCCAGTACTGCGAGAATAGTTTGCACGTATGTGGTGTGCTCCTGCTCCTGCTTTCTCCCATTGGCTGAAAACATGAAAGCATGGTTTGGTCTCTTAGACTTGGCAATGAACACCTCATACTGGAATGCAGAATAGCCTGGCAAGTGGGCAGCTTAGGGAAGTAAAGGCAAAATACATACAAAAAGGCAGATCTGGGGCAAAACAGGCAAGAAGAAAACTTTCCCAATGTGTAAAAAGAGGATGGTCATCAGCCTATTATTCTATCGGCTAAAAATGCTGATGTTTGAAGCGCTATTTTATGCTTCTAGATAATTCTGCAAACATCATAACTTGTTTCAAATTCCTTTTTTCTCCCTCTCTGTCTGATTCTCAGTGAATTCAGATTCTTTAGAGGCCCATCATATTCTGCCATGTACAAAAACAGAGGAAGAGGTCATTCCCACAACAGAATTTATTTAGTTACACACACACACACAAATGTAAGGAGTGGAAGAGAAGGATATAAAAATAGCAGGTTTCGTATTTAATATTGAAAACGCAATATTTATCTGACCAATTTAGGGAAGTGTGCTGGGGAATCATCAAAGAAAAACAGGCCATTTTATAGATGGCTTATGTGAATGCTTTTCTTCATTAAGTTGTGGAGTTGGTTGGGCAAGATACAGCAATCCAGAAAAATTGGAATGTTTTGTAGTCAGTCATTGGAATGACAACAGGCTACTCTCTTTACTGGAGTCTAAAAGAGGTAACAACCTTAATTATTTCTGAATATATTTTAAACCTACGTTATTTAAAATACAGTGACTAACGAAATCATCCTGGTGTCTTTCACTTTGTAATTGCAGACACTGAAGACAGCACTAGGTAGAAACAGTTCTTACCCTATCTCCTTCAAATTTACAGGACAGTGACTTTTTCTTGATTTGGAGTGCAGTCATGATTTCAGATTTTTGTGAATCAGGTATCACTTTGTAATTTTTGTGAAAGACTTAAGGGACTAAAGCGTTACATTTCAGTCCAACCTTGTGTTATAAATGAGATATACCTTTTCTTTAAAAAAAAAAAACAAACAGATTAGATGCAATTGAAAATACTGAATTCTAATTCTAGAGCTTTGAAACCCTGTCTCTTAAATTTTTTTTGTCAGACAACTTGGCTAAAGAGGTCTGGAAAATACCTTTGTTTTTAAAATGTAGAGCAAATTATAGCCTTTCTAGTTATAGACATCCAGTTTTGATAAAGAAAGGGAAAGACTTCTCAAAGAAGAAACAGCAGTATATTTAGTCAGTGTCAATAAATACTGAAACAACTTTAAGCATAGCTAATAGTCTTTCCCTTTTTACTGTATGCTTCATTGACCACTTTTTGTTGTTATTTGCTTTCTTTTCCTTACAGGTAAGAGGTGTAAACTTTGAAGCAGTTTTAAGGGTGGAAGAAGATGAAGCCAACTCCAAAAGAAATGCTTCAAAAAGAGAAGTAGAGGATGACTTAGGCCTTAGTATGCTTATTGATTCCCAGAACAATCAGTATATCCTCACCAAGCCTAGAGATTCAACCATTCCTCGTGCTGATCACCATTTCATAAAGGTAATAATTTTAGAGACATTCTTGTAGTTTGTTTTAGTAAGAGTTAGTCCCACTAGTTTGTATGCCAATAGTGCTCCATTGGATTGAACATAATTTCAGCATTTGTCCCTCCAAAGTTACCCTAGCATTCACGATTCCCCCATCTACTGGTGATCTGGCCAATGTGTTGTGTACTCCTAGTATACTCTTCACAAGACTGATCACGATGCCACGTGAATCCTCTGGTTTTGTTTGATTTAACTTCTTGAACCTTTGGGACAGCACTCATTCTCTTGGACTGCACAGTGTTAAAGCAAGCTACTGCTGTGCCTGATCAGCCACTTGCATGTTGTCACTAGAGAGAATTTATCTGTTTGTCTTGTGATGAAAAAAGGGATGCTGGAAAATACGTAGACATAACTTTTATTGTATTTATGCTTCATGAAGAATAACTGGATAGGGATTTATTTAAAAAAAAAAAGAAAACACCAAAAAAAACCCAGAACCAAAATGGATCTGTTTCATCATGTTTTAATGCAAAGTGTCATTCCCTCCACAATTCCTCAGGAAATGGTCTACTTCCTATAATGTATTTTAAATATTTAATAAATTGGTCAAAAGTCCCCAAAGCTACCAGTTACTTAAGGTCAGTACCTCATCTGCCTCATCTGCAAAAGTGTAGTGTGTACACTTACAACAAAGTGTTCCAGTTAGTTTACTAAAGTTGTTTGCTTTTCACAGGCAGTATTCTACATTTAATTTTACAATGCTATTTATCTTTCAATAGTCTTTTTAATTTCATCACAAATTTGTGTGCCCTTTATGTTAACACATTTGTAAATCTTTTATATTTAGGATATTGTGACAATAGGAATGTTGTCTTTGCCATGTGGCTGGCTGTGCACAACCATAGGATTGCCAACCATGTTTGGGTACATCATCTGTGGAGTACTCTTAGGACCATCAGGACTAAATAGTATAAAGGTAAGTGTACGAGCTGCTTCTTGACTAATTTCATTTGTTGTTGAAAGCTTTAAAAGTAGTTTTAAAAGAATATGGTATTGCCAACCTCAAATGTATTTAAGCAAAAAAATAAAAATGCCCAAACCTGGACCTTTGCAGAATGAGGCCTTAATCTCTTTGAATCACTTTGTTTTCAACTTTGGTCTCCTATATAATAATGACATAAGTAGTTGTTGCAAGTGAAAGCTGAAGGTTGTGTGTTGTGGGGTTTTATTGTTTCATTTTTTCCCTTTTTGTCTTTAAGCATAAAGATCCCATTTGAGAGCCAAATTATTTAAATTACATCAAATATTTTGCAACTTGCAAAAAAAGTCAATGTTAACAGTGGAGGAAGTGTTTAAAACAAGAAGTTCCCTGAGTAGCATAGCTTGGCTTCCTAGAGAGTTATTTTGCATCTCTGTAGCTCTTTCATCCATCCTAGTGACCCTAGTTCTTTTCCAGTCCCCTGCCCACATTCCTGAAGTCTCTTGAACCTTTTTAGCTCCATCACGTGTACCCTGATTAATAGCTCATGCGAAACTGTGGGCTGTAGTTGGCTCGACTTTGCACATGTTTTCATGAGTGCTCTGGTGTGCATTAACAGATTGTTTAGCCAGCAGGCAAAACAAGAACACAAGTTAAGGTTGCATGGTAATGTCTGGTTAAGTTGCGTGTGTCTGTTACACACGTAACTGCTTGGAACTTACTGTCTTTGCAACCACTGCTCTTATATAGACTGCTGTTGAAAATGACTATGGGGCTCAAAAGTAAGTAGGGATAAGTAGAACTTGTAGGATTTTGTCAATCTTGTGTTGGAAGAGAAGGCAAGTACTACACTTCCCAATTTTCGTATTCTAAAATTGAGTAAATAATAACCTTTGTGTCATACATAACTTCTGGGCTGAGAATGGCTGGAAAGCTTGACCACTTTGACAAACAAGTTTGTAAGCTTGGCATTAGAGATTCAATAATGAATTTTCGGAGACTTAAATTGAGGAAGGTGATGCGGTCAGAATAGACATGAGAGAGGTTTCGTTATGACTGTTTCTTACTGAGCTGCTTGTTTCTTGTGGAGCTGTGATTAAGCATTACTAATCTGCATAATGTTCTTGTTGAGTTGGGTCTCTTGTGTGTACTCTCTCATTTTGTCTTCTGTATTTCATCAAAAGAGTTGAATGTCAGAGGAACTGAGGAGACAGTCAGATTCTAATGTGTCGGGGAAGATGGTTTCCATCTCCACTTCTCTGTGATTGATGATAGACCCTGTCTTCCTCTGCTCTGGACTGTAAACACATAGAAAAGAAACTTCAGGTTTTTCTGTTGTGACAAGGCAGGCAACCACTTTTCTTGTTGTTGCACCCTTCTCTCTGAAGTGGAAAGGCTCATAGTTGTAATGGTCTGCAAGAGAGATGCATGGAGTCTATAGGATGGAGAGCAGAACAGCAACTACAGTCTAGCAGAATGATTACACCAATAGACCAATAAAATAACTAGCTAAAAGTAACTTCTGGAATGCAAGCCTTGGGGGTTTGATAGCATATGCATGAAATGTAACCTGTTTATTTTCAACAAGCAAGCAAGTCTGCCTAGATCAATGCACACGTGCATTTTGGACGACCAGCACTATCGAACCAAATTATCTAGAAGCAACCAGGTGATAGGAAAAAATCTTTGAACCCTAAATATGCTGAGGGAACTTCTGATCTCATGACCAGCAAGTAAACTACGTATGGAAATGTATTGAGAAATAATTTGTTTTGTAAGTGGACTTATAATTTGTATTATAAGTAGACTGCTGTGCACTGATTTTTATTTTATTAATAGTCTATTGTACAGGTGGAGACATTAGGAGAGTTTGGTGTATTCTTCACTCTCTTTCTAGTTGGTCTGGAATTTTCTCCGGAAAGATTAAGAAAGGTATATTTGTATTGTATTGTATAAGATGTAATGTATTGTGTAAGATGTCTACATTACAGGATTTAATTGCTAATGTTGAAGTTATCAGTTATTTCAGATTTTTACACTTTCCCTATAATACACTGGTACAACTTTGTGCATTTTTTGAATGGACCAGTATGACATTTGCTGCTTCTCTTAACTCTTTGGAAAGAACAAAATGCATTATTTATTCAGTGTCTCCAAAAAAAACCCCAAACCTTTGCTATTCCTCTTCATTTTTGTAAAACAGTTTGATTACTATAAAAATCTCACATAATTTATGGTCGTCCATCTCTGCTTTATTTTAACATGCAGTAACCTGCAGTTGCTGTTATCAAGTGTCCAGTGATGCTTGCCAGTCATGTTATTACAAAAAAAAATCCATTTGTTAAGTACCGCATACTG
>VZZY01013156.1:628-14053 GCA_013400335.1 Eurystomus gularis | reverse complement strand
TAAACCACTGTCACATTTACCACAGAACTTTAACTCACTGGTTTAGATCCATGAAGTATACTGATCCTTCTCTCTCACAAGTGAAGTAGATCACTCTCTGTGACAACAGCTACAAACACCAAAGGGATTCTTGCATTGGAAATGCTATGCAGAATGTCTCAATTAAAAGCCATTAACAAGGGCCTGGAAGGAGGTTCTCAAAGAGGAAAAGCTTGGCTACAGTTAAGCTCTGACATTTCTTTAGACAATCAGCAAGGGTAGTTCCAAAAGACTGCTCTGTTCTTTATAAGCACAGTGAAAATCAACCAAAATAAAAGTGTGCTGTGGCCAGTGACTCAACAAGAAATTGTAGCAAGCAGAAAAAAAAAAGAAATTAAAAAGCCTAAAAAAAACCACCGCCACAGTAATTGTATTTTGTGTAGTCCCAGCAGTTACAAAGAGACATCAGATACAAAAGGCTTCTAGAGCAAACTATTAAAAAGGGGTTAAGGTAAACAAACTACTGGTCAGGACACTCTCATTTAAGAGAGAAATCTCATCTTCCTATGCTTGGATGGACCGCTGCTCTCCTCTGGATATGGAGAAAAGGACAGACAGCACATCTTAGCAGTCACTAATATTCTTTCCACCCAGAGATAGTTTTAATCTCTTAAAGTCGAACCACCGAAGACTGTATTAAGCCAGGCTAGTCAGAGACTAAAAATGGCACACTGTCTTCTGAACTGATAAGAGTTAATCAATAAACTAGAAGATTCAAAATTAAAGAGATTCCCCATACTCTGATATGCCTTTTCACATGAAACACACATCAGACATCAGGCTCGCTAAAAAGCAAACACATCCATTTAAATGAAGCAAATAATCTGAGCAATGACTGATGACTGTTCAACAAGATGCATTTGCTGATTATATAAGGAGACTTCCTAGAGATTAAATAGGCTGCTTTCATTGTGTGCCAAGGCTTTGCATAAGCAATACAGTAAGAAAAACTGCAAAGACAAACATGACTCTTTTTTGTGGAAATACAATTGTGATCTGAAACTGCAAAAAGGGAGAGTGAGATTTTAAATGATCATCAAAATTAAAACTCACAACTTCAAAAATTTTTCTTATTAATACATCATGTATTAAATCACAGCATTTTGCTAGCACAGCCAGCTTGAGTTCAGTTTCTGCTTTTAGAATCGCCCCTTTCTTTTCCTTCAAAATTCTTTTTGTGCTCTTTTTTGCTCTCTGCAAGAATACATAAGGTTAGAACTTTCAAGATGGGCATTTCTGATTGTATTATGGAATGAAGAAAAGAAGAAAACAAGAAAAATATACTTAGCTAACAAAGTTAAAAAATAAAATTGGATCTTACATTTTGCATATGCACTTTGCGAGGTTAATTTTTTTGCATTCATATATTAGCATATACATGCAAATGCACAGAGGTGCACATATTGTAATTGCTACTATAGCACTCCAACAATCACTGTGGGAATGTTTAAGAAAGATTATTCTCAATGCTAACAATTCCGAAATTTATCTCAATACACCCTCCCACTGCTGACAGTTTAGCAGGTGTTCTATTGCAACAAGCAGCAGTTCAGCTGCCACCTGGTAGGCGGAGGCTGACTTATCAGCATTCGGCACATTG
The DNA here is from genome assembly GCA_013400335.1 of Eurystomus gularis. NCBI lineage: Eukaryota > Metazoa > Chordata > Aves > Coraciiformes > Coraciidae > Eurystomus > Eurystomus gularis. Next base: position 12,414 of record VZZY01013156.1, on the reverse strand, counting down.
CCACTTCTATCACTTTGAGCCATGAGACATCACAGCCTGGTTCTCTCTATTCACTTTCTTGCTGAATCCCATTAATTACAATTACACTTGGGTACAGTCTGCTTCCTCCCAAGACTAGGTGACAGAAAAAAAACTTATATATTTAACTATTTCTAGCACTTTTTAGAAAAAAATATTGGAATACATGAATAATCAAGACACTGAAATAAGAACATCAACTCCCTCACCCACCTCAAGTGTGTGGTACTGAAAACAAATATGCTGGCATTCTGCAATATGCTACTTTAAACACCAACCACTGAAAATTATACTGTTCAGAGTAATGTTCTGTAAATCCAAATCTATAAATCTAGTTATAAAACCTTACAGTCTGGAAGGTTTCATCTGACACTTCATGATAAAGCACAAGGCTATGAAGCGAATCAGAATTTACCTATATATTACAAAAACTGAACTCAGAAACTACATTTCCATATGATAATATATCATTCAGAAAACAAACTACCTTTTAGATGAGTAATTTATTCAAAAAAGCTTGCTTTCCAAGGCAGGCAGTATCATTCTAAACACCTACATTTCTTCAATTTTATACACAGGTTGATTTAAGCATGAAAAGTGAAGTCATATTCCAAAAGGCATAAAACAAATCAGTGGCTTTATCCTACCAAGGCTGCAAACACAGTTGATAAGACAGGAATGTTTTAGTTACACAGCAGCAAGGAGTCTTCTGTCTTCTGCTTCTTACATTACCCTGACATGAAGTAGGCTGGAGGTGCACAAGAAGCTGGGAGGGGACACAGCAAGGACAACTGACCCCAACTGACTAAAGGGATATCCCAGACCATATGATGTTGTGCTCAGCAGCAAAAGGTGAGGAAAGAAGGATTATGATGGCTACAAATGTTTTCTACTAGAAAATTCCAAGCTAAACCATGTAAAAGTCCTAATATCACATGCATTTGTTTTCATCTTTTCAAGGAGTTTGTACCTTAAAAAAAAATAAATAAATTTGCCTCACCTTTACTATGAACAATCCTTACAGTAAGCACAAACTAATTCAATGCATGAAAGCCCAGATTAAAGAGAAACAATAATGTACCTTGTCAAAAGGAATTCCATAATTTTTCAGTATTGATGGAGAAATCAGAGTCATCTTGTGGCGAAGAAAAGCATCACATCCTTGAGAGCTGCTTGGGAAAAAACCTAACAGAGCAAGATAAGAAAAATTTGGTATCTTTTAATTTAAACAAGTAGTAACTTTTTGTAGTACTTTACAATACTTAATACTGTTTAAACTTGCTACTGCTAAAAAAAACAGTTATCAAAAAAGTAATTGTTTTTAAAATGTCTTCATTTTCAGAAAACATAAATGAGATATAAAGGAGGTCACTATCTCTAACAGTTCTATAAGAAAAATACGGAGCAAATAAGAAGTTGAAAAAGGAAGTGCTGGATTCCTGTCTTAGACTCTAACAGTAAGTTCTTGCTGGTAGTTATAGAGTTCCATCACAGCCCCTTGTCAAAACATACAGGAGGAAAAGGCAAAAATCTAAGATGCCCTGTGATCAAATTTTATTCACATTTATCATTCTTTCTTTTTTCTTCTCATAAACAGGCACAGAATTCTTTTATAATTGCAAGTAATGTAAGTTTCAAAAAGTAGTACTTGGTAGATATAAGTTTTTTTCATATACGGTTGGCTTCACTGACAAAAAGACCGTTAAAAGAAACTAGCCCACAATTACTGGGCTCCAGCAAATAAATTTCAACTATTTTGGCACAATTAATGCCTATAACATAATAGCAACGATCATAACTTGGAATCTACAGCTTATGAGCTTCAAGAAATCTCAGTCCTGAGCAGCATAGTATTAGAATTATACTGGAATGCACTACGAAAAAAAGTGATTGAAAGTGATACTTGAGACTGAGGAAATAAGCGGTATGAAAACTAGAAAAACCCTTTATTTCTAAAAGCAGGGAGAGTTTGACTGAGTTTTTTCCCCTGAGAAAACAAATTTTATATCAAATTCTGCTATTGCAACACGCTTAATTAGGTCATTACATGATGATAAAAAGCAAACAATGGTCAAATGTCCAAAACTTAAGTTGTATCACTACGTCTCCAAGAGATCACAAATAGCTGTGACAACTTCAACCAGAAAGGATGCTTGTTGCTGAATTCTAAGAAAGGTGCAAACTACACAGAACAGCAGAACACAACCTGCTCAAAATCCATTAAGAGAAATTTACAGGAGAACATTGGCTATGGTTAGAGAGCCCTCACAGTGAAATCAAAGTGAAGCCTACACAATCTGTATCCCTACCAAAAAAAAAAAAAAAATCTTTTGACTCTGTCAAAGTCTACACTTAGACACACTCCTATTTTCCAGTCTCATTCACCTCATTTTCTCAAAAGCACTCCCATTCAGTGAACAAGGGAAGAAAGGAAGGTAGTATTTCCTCATTACAAGACTCTGTTTATCAGTTCTTTTGCTCTGCTCAGACTACAAGTAAGGTCATGCAAGCTTTTCCTTCAGGAAAGAAAATCCCTGTGGGAGAATTGTGTAGCAGATATAAAAAGTACCTAATAGCACAATGAACAGAGAGCCTTGCATTAGTAACATCACAAGACCCTTACGAACATATTAAATGCAGACCAGTTCAAGACATGCCTGCAACATAGGAGAACTAGTCTCAAATACCAATTTGATCTTTAAATTACCAATTTACAGGATTACCAGTTAATACCTACATATTAGTTAATGACCTGTATATTTAGAGAAATCCCACATTCAAAAGAAAAAATACTGCAGTCTATCTAAAATGTAACTACAGTCCAAGCCCTGCAATATATTAATGCTTTTATGAGACAGATGATATCTTCATTCAATCCATTAACACTAATACATTAACTCTAAATCAGTTCTACAAAAGCAGATATTTTGTGAGAAGTCACATGCAACTCCAGTTTCCTGGATGACCTCTTGACACATGGCAAACTTCTTCCACACCTCTTCTCATTACTTACATTTAGCCATCTGTACCCTACTTCTTGGAAATTATTACACAGAACACAAAATCACAATTCAAAACAATTACTTCATAGGGACTGACAAGAGATTATCAAAGATCAGTGTAAAACAAAATTAGGTTGCTCATTGATTTACATCCATGAGAAAAAAATCCATCAAGTTGTAAATTCTCCAGTCCATGATTTGAAGAAACATGGACATTCTCAAGACCTAGAGTAGAATTAGAACAGTCTACAAAGTATGCAATTCAACACTTGGTAGCCCAAAGGTTTTGGGTGTGAAGACATAAAATGCAGGTAAAGTACATTTATCCACCAAACCAAAAGTCACACTCAGGCTTTCTAAAAATCTTACCCAGTTCAGTTCAGCTTCAGACTGTGTTAACAACAAAAAGCATGCTCTCAGAAGACACTAGCTATATATTCTGACAGATAACATAGCCCAAAATAAGATAACCTTACAAAAGGTAACCAGCTATTTGTACTAACAAAATAAAACTATTTCTTGAGTTACACTCTTTTATCACTGGGCTGGTGAAGACACACCTTTTGTCAATGCTATTCACACTCAGTAGACAATGACACTTCCAAACTCTAGATACAAGTCAAAGCCTTCTCATCTTNAAGAAAATAACATGTAATAAGCACTTGCAGTTAACAAAAGACAACAGTAACAATGAGAAAGGAGCAGTACAAAAAGAGAACAGCGAGCTCACTAAAAAACAGCAAAACGCAAACTGCCCCCCCACTGGAACTGGGCCCAGGGCATGACGTCAGCATGGTGTAGAATAACCTGGCTCCACTAAAATTAACCCTGTCCTGGCCAAACCAGGACACTGAGGAAGACAGGATTCCCACACATAGGACATTGCTGCACTGAGAGTCTTTAAAGTGTATATGAAATGGTTCAGGGATGAAGCACATTTCAAGATAAGTTCGACTCTATAAATTATTGAGGGATAGTGAGTATGGCTATTTGGAGGGCTCTGTTTTGTTTTGTTTTTTTCCTTATTCTGAGAGTATCCTTCCTACACATTACACATAGCTCATATCAGACGACCACATCACAACTACGACTCAGATAAACAACATAAGAAAGACAACACTCTAAATTCCATGTATCTTTAATGCAATTTAACTTTAATGCCATTAAAAGTAGTCTAAATTAATCCAATTAAACTCAAAGCTATGGTAATTTTTTACTTACATAGATCTTTGTTTAAAGGACTTAGAACATATGAAATAATTAATCATCCTTCACTGGTCAGTAGTCTCGGTACACAGGCAGAGATTAAAGAAGGACTGAGTGTTCTAGTCATTTTATTTTTAGATTTTACTGTGGTAGGTATAAATGAAAACTTCATATAGTTTAAATTAATCTGCAGTGATTTGAGCTAATTTAACTTTCTCTATTGTGTATAAAAGATATTGGGAAGATGAGTTTGCACAACAAAAATCCTCACAAAGAAGCAGTGGCAATGTGTATGCTATACAAAGCACAAGGTACAAAAGCCACAAAAGAAGCAAATGCTGTGAAATATGAGTGTTGTTATGCCCAGCTGGATATGTTACAGGCTTAAGTTTATTATCTCTTAGATGTGACTTTCCTAACTTAACTCATCAATTGAGAAAAAGTTCAATTCTTCAGCTGCTCAAGTTTTCAGACTCGAGACCCTTATGCAAGGTCTACATCAACTTTCATTGCAAAAACTATACCCGTTTTCATACATAACAGGTAATGGCTTCTGCATGAAAAAAATTAACTAATACTATACACCATACAAAGCTTTTTATAACACCCCTACGTACTTACAATGTTTTAAACTTTACTTGAGTTTCTTCTTTAACATAATTGAACATCACAGGTAGATGTCATTTCCTCTCTAAAACAGTTTCTGCAATTTTATGATCTATTAAAATATCTTGAAAAATCCTTTAAACTATTATTCCTGATTTGCCACTCTGCTTCTATTCTCTTTATTTTCTAACCTATTTTGAGAAACAAAAATCCCTTAACACCGTAGTATTACAGATTAACATAACAACGAGTATTAAAATTGCAGTTAACAGCTCACTTGAGATTTTTATTACATTTATGTCTACATAAAATTGAAAAAACCCAACATAAATGAGAAAGCAGCTGAAGGGCAAAATCAAACTGTTGTCTTTATTAGATGCAAGTCTAATGTCTTTCAGTTAAAGTATTTGTAGGTGCCACAGTCAATCAAGATTTCAATGGAAAGCAAAAATGAAAGCATTCATGTACAAAAGGCATGTGTGGAAATTGTAATGTGCAGACAAGATAATGGAAAATATTCTAGCCTTCCTTTAATTTTATGTTTCAACTGCTGCCTTGACTTACAACAACCTGTCACGTTTAATGCATTATTTTATAATTTTAATTATTTAGGAGCATTTGATTAATTCAGTAAGCATCTGGTCAACAGAGCCAACCTTTTTGAACAAACTACATTTTCGTTGTTCAGATGTTGCTCTCATGCAAAAATATGATCGAAAATATTTTACTGCAGCCATGCAGCTTATTTTACATTTTCATCTTTTTAAGATACTTTACTGTAAAACTCAGACTGTATTTTAGCAGGCAGCGGTTGCAAAGTAGATCACAGAGGTCTTCACCTCCACAGCATGGATACAATCAGAAATGCTAGTTTCTAATAAAAAAAAAATTTAAAAATAAAAGCATAACATCCATCATCTTTATTTTTAAGAACTACAGCATCATCTTCTCATCTTCTACATCCCGTTTGCAGCTATTAGCTAGACCAAAAATATCATGAAAACAATCTACTCACAGCAAAACATCACAGAAGACATTAAAGTCAAATACTAAAATCTTAATATGTCAGACAGAGTTGTCTGTGAAACTAACTCATCTGTCTTAAATTGCTGTTACAACAAAATCTCTGTATGGGTATGCAGTTTTTCTACAGAAATCCAGTTTTATTGACTGAATATAATGGAATAAACTGTTGTAAATTTTGTCTTCACTGTTCAGTATCTGACGCTATGTTTTATTTGCTATTTATTATTCAAAACACTGTTCTGAAATAAAAATAATTGTTTTGATGATACTCATAATTCATCAAGGAAATTAGTCTCCCATTCACCACACAGACCTTTGTAACTTGTACTAACATATAATTAATAGCAGTAATAGACAGCTTCCATGCAGATGTGCACAGACCAAGGCTGAGTGACATGCCTGGGCAACTTCTTTAAATACAGCAATCAGTAAGGATGAAGGAACTGGGCTCCAGTTCCTAGCTGCAGAAAAGCACATATGCCTGTGCCACTGTACCTGAAGTCAGATCCCTTTCTGTTACACCTTCTTCAGCAGTTTGGGACCTAAGAATGGTTACGCTGTTGCACTGGGTGAGAAAAAGCCAGTGCCACTCCAGTCTTCAAGAAGGGCAAGAAGGAGGACTCAGTCAATTACAGGAAAATTCATTACAGGCAATTACAGCCTTACCTCCATCCCTGGAAAGGTGATGGAACTCATTCTGGAAGTCATCTCTAAGCACATGGAGGAAAAGAAGGTTATCAGGAGTAGTCAGCATGGATTTACCAAGGGGAAATCCTGCTTAACTAAACTGACAGCCTTCTAGAGTTGGAGGACAGCAAAGCAGCGGCAACAGCAGCATTAAATTCTGTAGCTAAGTGCTAGATTAAGGCAGACAAGGGGTTGCCAGAGCCAGGGAAACCCAACGCAAAGCGGTGAGACTTGACAGCTCTCACATAGGCAAGGCTGAGAGGGTGACACGGCTGAGGGCGGTGCCGGGGCAACTATGGGCAATTTAAACGTGGCAAAACTGGAAGCGACACTAACAGTTGGTGGGGAGGAAGCAGGTAGCCAACACGCTGTAAGCATGAGCAGGGCGCAAGCAGGGCATGCAGGAGAGCTCAGCCGTGGTCTCCACCCGGCAGAGGGCAGTGATCTCTACACTCTCCAGAATGGATGCGGGAACCTAGACAGAACTCTCCAGGTGGAGAAGAGAAGGCTAAGAGGGGAACTGATAAATGTTTATAACTATCTGAAGTGGGGGTGTCAGGAAGATGAGGCCAGTCTCTTTTCCATGGTGCCCAGTGGTAGCACAAGGGGCAATAGGCACAAACTGGCACACAGGAAGTTCCACTTCAACATGAGGAGAAATTTCTTCACTGTGAGGGACACGGAGCACTGGAACAAACTTCTCAAAGAGGTTGTGGAGTCTCCTTCTCTGGAGACTTTCAAAACCTGCCTGGACATATTCCTGTGTAACTTCCCCTAGATGAACCTGCTTTGCCAGGGGGGTTGGAGTAGGTGATCTCCAGAGGTCCCTTCCAACCCCTACTATTTTGTGATTCTATGAACTATTAAATGATCTTGTCATAAGTCAGTGCCACTTGCCTGGTCTACAACATATACCAATCTGTTTACCAGTGAAAACCAAAAGCTTCAAGGCATGCATATGAAGAATTCTATACTTTGCAAGTTGGAAAAAGAATCTAGAAAGCAAAAAATGAGTGACAACTTTCCCAACTGAAAACTATGTCAAAATTTAGGAATAGTAGATGTATTATCCAGGTTGAAACCTGTCTCTCTGAAAAGTGTTTTTAAGACTGCAAGTTCACAGGTCTTCATTTTCACATCTCAGTGATACATGCCATCTTACTGTTCTCAGCAATACTTTAAAAATAGCTCAGAAAAATAGTCATGTACCTATACACACATAAAATGGCTATGAAAAGAAAATGTACAAAAATTTTCAGAATTATTTTTCAGAGTTATAATTTCAGAATTATCAACTTTCAACAGCATTCCTTGTGCAACCTGGTTAATAGCATGCTATAAAACTTGAGCTGTCAGGCCTTGAAATATGCCTCATTATTCCTGTGTTTATATATTGTACTCTTAATCTAGAAACAAGAAGAGAGGTATAGTGTTATTGAAAATAAAATAAATTACTGTGTGAGAAGAATTTTCCAATAGAATAGTGATTTTTAGCTCTAAGATCTCAACCTTACAACAATATGTTCTGCTTCTTCTCAACTGACATTCCCTACACCTCTGGAGGCCAAAAGCCAGTACATGCTTTGGCTAAAGTGTATTTATATGCCTGCTCACTGGACAGCAGGCTGCTACCAAAGAAGATTTAGCATTAGTGGATTTTGCCTGCTTCCCCCTTCACAGAGGTACTAATCAGGTTTCCATCCTCTACCCAGCCTTTACCTTTAATGAAACTTCTGGAGACTTGGTTGTCTTTAACATTTCTATTTTTGTATCAAATTTAGCTAAGTTAAGATTCAAAAGTTACTGATGAAAAGAAGTTATAAAAAGAAATAGCAAGGGCACAGAAGAGACAAGGATACTAGCAATGAAAATCTAATGAACAACAAAATCCTAAGCCTCATTTTCATAAGCTTCACCAAGCTAAAAATGCCAGTACAAAATAAAGTTCTAAGAGGGAAAAAAAAAAACAACAAAAACCCAAAAGATAGAGTATATTGTTACTTAAGAATTCCCTGGAGTACTAGAAAGTGTTCCCTGTTTGCAGTCATACCATAGACAGATAAATGTCACACAACATTAAGTAATAAAACACAGTAGGTGTGTCAAGGACAATGTTTTTCACTTATGTTGGATGTTTGTCCTTCAAACATCTTACATATGGAAATACTGAAAATATTACCTTGAGCTAGTCTTTCAAGCCGTTTCCCATGTTCTGGAGGAATGGCATACCTAAAATTCATATAAAGAAAAGGATTACACGCTTAAAGTCATATTACTATAAAAGCCATCATTCATGTATGATAAATATCTAAAAATACAAAAGCCAAAAATATTTTGAAATTATACAGGAAAAATATACCAATTTGTGAGGAAAAAAAATACAGAGGGGTATGTTTTGGTTGGTTGGTTGGGGTTTTTTGAGAAAAAATTTAGCTTATTTCTAGTTTAAACAAGAATGTTATATTTATTTTTTAAAATCACGCATATTGGCAATATTTGATAATTACATCACTCCAGTTAAAAAAGACATATACACTTTCATTTTCCAAATAAAACAAAAAGACATAAAACAAACCTAATTTATACAAGTTTCATATGTTTGACTTTCACTGTGATACACAAGAGTTCAACAGAAAAATATGAGCATTAAACATTTTACATTTTTTCATATAGCCAATGCCATGGATAAAAGGATTACTTGTCTTCATAAAATCATTACAATTAGAGTTAAAAAATTATTTAAGAAAAACGCTTTATTTAAATTAAGGAATTGGACATATCTTCGAATTGCTCTCTTCTTACAATAAAGTATTTTTTAAAGATTTCATATGCTATCTGCAACAAGTCAGTAACAATATTAAATAATCAGAATAACTCATGTTATTTTAAAAGTTTATTACGGGTTAAAAAAATGAAGATTACTGAAAAGCTGTAATTGCATTCTGCTTTTCTGAACATTTATTCACATATTTACTGTGCTTCATAAATATACTGTATGTATTAATTATTTTGCTTTATTATTGACTTTAAGTGCTTCAATATGGGATATAATAGGTTTTCATTTCAGTTTAATGTTGCAACATCATTGGAATCATTGTTCTCTATAAACCATGTGGTTCAGAAAAGGAGAAAATGTGTACTCAGCTGTACAACATAGTCCAAATCCACATTTTTGAACTAAGTAAACACAGCACTTTTTTCTTTTACTACACTGTGAACACAGATTTCATTCATCTTCCCTGACAACTCACTCAGTAAAACAAGTGAAGGACCCTAGGCCCCTCATTTTGCACAAGAAATAAAAATCTCCCTACCTCAAGCTCTCATTTGCACACACACAATTTTACTCTATTACAACGGAAACTGCTGCATAGAGGGAAGACCCTTCCACAACAGAAGTCAGTGCTCTAAATTGATCTGTAACAAGGCCCATGCCTACTGACAACCCACTCCAAATGGTATCAAACAAAAAGAGATTTCCAGCTTGACTCTACTCAACGTTTGCACTTTTAATCAGAATTTCACTCTTACAAAAAATGATTTTGTTTCTGTTCATTTGTACTTTCAAAGTGTTTGTTCCTGTTTTCCAATCCATGCTAGACATGCAAGACATAGTAAGATAAACTGTATGTTTGCAACTTTCACAGCCCAGCAGAGACAAATGCTATGTACACCATCAAATACTGTACTGCATATCATTAAGTACACAACTCCATAAAGCAAAACGTAAACAGATAGTGTCTATGTCTCACAAAAAACTCAAACTAGTGACTTTGTTTTGCTTTACTTTTCTCTAACTGGACTGGTATTCTTCCAAGAGTATGTTACTGCATTTTTGAGGTAATACGCAGCTACATGCTTCCATTTGTACACATAAACAAGTCAGTCCTCAATACTACAAAAAGGCAAAACTGGACAACTGAGCTCTCAATAAGTCTCTTGGAAAGACAAGAAGAGATATGATTTAACTCACCTATAGCTATTTCTTTAGCTAATCTAAAATTACCAAGCAATAATCATTCAACGCAAGTTGGGTGCTTTTTATCATCATTTTCATCTGGGATTTGTGGTAACATCTACTCCTCAATCCTTTATTTCTTCCCACTGTTGCCATTGGTCTTTTCTCACAGCTAAGAAAAGGACCAAGGAAAAGAGACCACCTTTGTAGTATCAGACACTAGAAGACCCAAAGTCACTCTTCTGGCCCTTCAGAGTTGGCTCCTAACACAATTTATTAGAAAACTGAGCTTTTTTAACACATATGCACCTGCTTTGGATATCAGTAAAACTAAAGTTACATTAATTTTACTTGATCCTTGGGGTACTGTACAGAACATTCAACAGAAACACTCCTGAACACAGATCACTATCAGAGAAGAAAGCTTTCACTTTTAGTCTCAATAGTTCCTATATGAGAATTTCAGCAGTGTTAAAAGCTTTTAGAAAAATATTTTTCATCATCTTGTGTCCAGCTTTCTTTTAGCTACATTACAAAACAACCACTAACACTTGTTTGACTTCTCGTATCTTAAGGCCAAATCCAGCCCTTTTTAGAAGTCAATGACATATAAAATGGCATAAAAGTCATGACAATAATGGACATTAAACGCAAAATCACTATGAGGCAAAGAGAATGTTTCTTGGATAAAAACAAAGAAACAGATAAAAAAGAACAAATAAAAAGAGAAATGTTGATGCTAAGTACATTTTCATTACTTTGGAAAGATGTTAAAAATTATGAAAAGACAGATAAAAGCTGAAGAGTCACTGTTCATTGCTAGAGTCATACTACAAAGACAGAAAACACAGTACATAGCTTTCTTGAGTACTGTTCAGGAAGGAAGTCTTAACGACTCAGGAGCAGGCTGGCCCCATGTGTCATAAGACAATCTGGCAGGGAAAATGACTGGCCTGGCAGAACAGGGGGCTTTTGCTGGGACTTCGGAGAAAGAGGAGAGTCTAACACCTCTGGAAAAAGGGGCAGGCTACTCAAGAAGAATACAGGGACTTAGTTAGGTCACGTAGAAAGAACATTAGGAGGGCAAAAGCTCAGCTAGAACTCAGCCTGGCCATCACTGCAAAAGATAATTAAAAGTGTTTTTACACATGTATTAGCAAAAAAAGAACCAGGAAGAATCTCCATCATTTATTGGATGCAATCATTACTAAGGACAAGAAAAAGGCTGAGGTACTTAATGCCTTCTTTGCCTCAGTCTTTAATATTCAGACCAGTTATCCTCA
>VZZY01013153.1:0-28615 GCA_013400335.1 Eurystomus gularis | reverse complement strand
AAACTTCCCATTTTTCATGCTAGGCAAAACTGAGAAAGGTCAGGTATCGAAGATCCAAATCACCTTGAGATTTCAGCCAGCTTTCATGAGCATCTCAGCCAATGTTTATACTCAAGTTATTTCAATAATATCAGAGGTATTTACCCTACAGAATAATTTTGAGTTGTATCTTGCTTTTTTCTTGGTTCAAAACTCACTCTCATTTCCACAAGGAATCAGAATCTGTGTTGATAATGAAGCCTGTTTGTTGAAACCCCAAGTAAAGGTGTGTATCACTGAAAATTATGTAAATGTCTTGGAGTTTGAATACTCATCCTTTAAAACTTGCTTTGCATATGCCAAACTCATTTCACCTCTGAAGAACCATTGGATTTTAATCAAAATTCACTCCTCAAACCTCAGTTGGATTTGAACCATGAAACTAAGATGAAAAGCTTTGTATATTGCGTTAAATCCCAGGACATATCTAGTCCAAACCATTCTGTCCTGTCAAAGCATGGAATTTTGTAATGAGATCAGGAAATGGTATGAGATTCTTTATTCACAAACTAAATTTGACATTCAAACGCTTAGCAGAGGCTATATAACACAAGTCCATGCTGCGCTGATTTAAACTTTGTGTTACTCCATGTGATGATCTTTTTTTTTCTTCTTCTTCATTTGCACCTCCTCTTAAGTCAGAGAGGCTGAAGAGCTAGGGAGGGTGTACAAATCACCTTAGAGAGCCTGAAAAGGTCAGCTTTGCAGGCTTGCCCATTACCTTCTGCAAAATACACAAGGGATTTAAATTGTGGCACCTAATTTTAATGAAGATTGCAATGCAAAGAGGACTTGAACAGTATGCATTTGTTTTCATGACAAGGATGATAATGGGAGCAGAAAATACTACAAATGCATTGTGAAGTCATTACAATTTTAAAACTCCAGTCTCATGGTCTGCATAAGGTGTACTAGTGGTGGGCATAGTATTTTATATCATCAAGTCCATTTAAGTTGCTTTAGCATATAAATTCATAATTCAAGATTTAATGCAAATTCTGAAGGAATTCTTGACTCTTGATTATAATTTCAATTACCTGCATTTCCGAACTGTTGATTTGTACTTATTGCTATCAAGTTCTTTGCTTTCCTAGTCATTATATATAATTGCTACTTTCACTTTTTCTCTTATTATTATGTTTTTAGCCTGGATTTTTACAGAAAAAAAGCTTCCATAATCACTCTGTGATTGTGTATTTGTGGAGATACTATGTTTCAGGCATTTCCTGAGGGAAAAAAAAAAAGGTGGTCATTCTGAAATAAATTTGACATATATATATATAGGTTTTGGTGTTACTAAGTTCCCATAAATTTTATAAAACAGGAATCTGAGTAGAAGCTGGGACCTCATTAAGAGAAAAACTGCTTTGTAAGTTCATTTCTTATTAGATACCAGAAAATGTCCTTTGAAGAACACTTTTCTGAATGACATGGGAGAAAAGCTTCAACTAGACGTCACACAGTATTTGATACAATGTCCTGGAGAAGCCAAATTTCATCACATCCGCTGCTTTTAGCTGAGGAAAACTTTTTTGGAGCTGCAGAAACTTACAGGCTTTAGTATTATATGTATAAGAAAAAGTTTCAGTACATCTTCCACATTTTAGAAAAAATCTTATCTGGTCTGACTTTATCACTTATCATACCATGACAGCTACCACTGTAGCTTTGGAGCCAGAGACCATCTCCAGATACATTCTAATGGCAACTGCTCAGTCAGCACATATTAAATATATTAAAATAGAACAGCTGGTATATCTGTATTTTTTGGACTGCAACAGCAGCTTACAGATGCTTAATTTCACTGCAGGCCATTGTATTGGACTTACATGGCAAGATTTTGGTAATGAGGGGGGGCTGCAGGGGTGGTGTCTGAAAGAAGAGACAAGGAGCTGCTCCCGTATCAGAAAAAGTCAGGTTCTGGCAGCTCCGAGACAGACCCACCACTACCCAAAGCTGAGCCCATCAGTGACTCAGGTAGCAGCTCTGTGATAACATATTGAAGAAAGAATAAACAATGCTGCACAGCAATGAAAAAATGTGTGAGAAACAACCTTGCAGACACCAAGGTCAGTGAAGAAGGAGGAGGAGGATGTGCTCCAGCTGCCAGAGCAGAGATTGCCCTGAAAACAGTGGATGCAAAGGCTTGCACCCTTTAATAGGTTTCTTAAAGTGGAGATCGATTTAGTTTATGTACTGTGGTTCTATATGTGTAGTAACAAATACTATTAAACTGCTGAACTCGTCTCTTCAATTCTAATAGACAAAGTTAAAAATTCAACACAGATAATTAAGCCAAGTCCTTCTATAGACTTTTCTACAAGTGTTCAGCCAACCCTAGTATCTTTAACTTGTTGCTGCGATCTCAGTGTATTCAGTATTGACCAGTGGGAGGAATTGCATCAGGCCACATTGGCATGGCAGAACAGGAGACAGTAAATCTCAGAGACAGGATATTTACCCTATAACACAGAAATGAATCGTTATATGGCTTTACATTGATTAAGTCCAGCAACATCAGACAGGAAAGGAGTTCTTGAGTCATCAAATCCATGTTTTCTGTCATTATCATAGAGAATCTCATCACATAGATCTTTGGGTTTTAGTTAAGTTTGATTTTTTTTTATGCTTTCCATTCTTCATCCTAAAGCTAGTAAAATTTTCTTTTCCACTACTCTGAACAAAATTCTTTGCTATTGACATCAGTGCTAGTGCTGGTTTCAGTGGATCACTTCCAAGACATGGAGAAATAATAGGAGGAGTGAGGTAGCGAAAATGGTATTTATTACTGCAAAACCATTTAAAAAATAATCAATAAATATAAATAGGAACTTCATGAACACACAAAAAAATGAACAGATGAATTGATAAGAAATGTCAAATCTATTTTTATATTATTGTTCCTAGTAATACTGAGGGAAGAAAAAGAAATGTTGAAAAATGGTATTTGAACAGAATTATCTTTCAGGTATGCTTAAAACCCCAAACAAAGCAGACACAAATTAAGCTTTAGAATTACTGTAATGATAATTACTTGTTTTTCCAAGTATAATTATGATCTTATCCCTTAACTCAGAAGACAAACAAATACAGAAGAAAGAGACCTAGAATATATAATAGAGATTGTAAACACACACTGTTTAAGCATCTCATTTGAAGATGCTACTTGATCACATGCGCAAATACAATTACTTTCTTACTTGGAAACTCATAATGGTCTTTGCTCAACCAGCTGTACCTCAGGAAGAAATAGGAATTATAAATGACTTTACTCTCATGACTTAAGAAGAGTAAAATATGTAGTATGCCTATTGATTGGCAACCGCCCTCTGTGGATAAAGTGATTGAAACTTCATGGTGTTCCTTCTCTCACATTCAGTTCAATTCTGCCCCCAAAATAAGATTTTAGCTCCTAACAATGCCTGGATTTCTACTTATTAGCTGAATAGTATGCTTCAAACATCCTTCAGAAGCTTTCCTTGTCCTTTTTGTTTTGGTTTACTTTGTTTTTCTTTCTTTCCATTGTTGTTCCTTTGTTATTAATTAAAATAAAGGCTTCTAACTTGAAAACAAATCTCAATAGTTCTATAAGGTATTAATCTAATCCTCATAGGTACTCCGGAAGTTTTCAAGTTCCTCATCTTATCAATATTCTCATGATACATGGAAATAAGATTCAGGAATAAGGAACTGATGCTCCAAGAACTGCATCTAAAAATCTGTGTTCCCAGGTTTGTTACATCATCGTGAAGGTAGTCAGGCACTCAGTTATTTGTAGCCATGTATGCAGTAGGATGCATAGTAGGATTCATGTCCTGGTTTGGGCTGAGACAGAGTTAATTGTCTTCCTAGTAGCGGGTACAATGCTGTATTTTGGATTTAGTATGAGAACAATGTTGATAACACACAAATGTTTTAGTTGTTGCTAAGTAGTGCTTATCCTAAGTCAAGGAGTTTTCAGTTTCCCATCTCTGCAAGCAAAGAGGTGCACAAGAACCTGGGAAGGAGCATGGCCAGGACAGCTGACCTGAACTAGCCAAAGACATATCCGCTACCAAAGGATATCATGCTCTATATATAAACTGGGTGGAGTTGGCCAGGAGGTGCCAATCGCTGCTTAGAGTCGGTCAGCGGGAGGTGAGCAATCATACTGTGCATCACTTGGTTTTATTGGGCTTTACTTCTCTCTCTTTCTGTTATCTTCATTATTACTATTTTATTTTATTTTAAAATTTTATTTTATTTTTTTTAGTTTTACTTTTTTAAAAATTATTCTCTCCACTGTGGGCCCTCCTTTGAGCTGAGTGTCTTAACAGCTCATTTACAAAGCTACACCCATTCTTATTTTCATTCTCTGGTTTGACAAATATTCCCCCAAAAGGGGAAGACTTTAGAAGGATCACAGGTTCATTTATCCTGTTTCATTCTTTGCTTCAAAGCAATCAACATGCACTAGCCAGGCAGTACAAACTATGTTGCAACCTTTACTCAAGATGGACACTTGAATGAAATAATGAGCTTTCCAGCTCTCCTAAGTAAGCCATCAGATCAGAAAGTGGTTGTTTTCCTACAAAGGCATAAACACAGATCCTTCACTCCCTTCTCTGGGAGCATATATCGAATAGAGGGGCCCTGGGCCTTGCTGCCTGGATGTGGACAATGTGAGATCGCTGTAGTAATCAGTGTGCTTCAGTCACTTGTTGCATCCTTTGCAAGCAAGTGCAATTTGTGTTTGCCTGGAGGCTCTTCTAACTGCAGAACATAACCAGCACACCTTGGAGGGGTGTACAAAAGTAACTTTAATCTACACTCTACTCATCTGCTACAGTAGGGTTTTTTTCCAAGCTTGCAATAAACAAAACCAGCCCATCTTACCTCTTACCCATTAGACTCAAGTAAAATATCTGTAAGGTAAGCAAAAGAGAATCAGACGCCCTATAAGATCCATAATTCCCTGGAAACCCAAGCAAAGCATAATTTAGTCCAAAACTAGGCCTTTTACAATTGCAGACCAAGTTCTATACATTTCAAGACCCTGCTTCCCTACTGCATTACTCAGCAATACTGCCGTCAAATGGCAGGAGCACCATGGAGAGTCATTCCCTAGGTGTTGTGTTAGGTCCATAAAACATGCCTTTTCAGCTCAGTCCCTAATGGTTTCAAAAATTATGTGCTACAAAGCAAAGATGCTGAGGGCCAGCAGGTCAGCATTAATCATTTCCTCACGGACAACATTATGAAGTGATACCACTGATATTAGTTAAACAGCTCACACAAGCAACCAATATAACAAAGGAGTCTCCCTAGTGTTAGACCAGGTTCTTTAATGGACCTGTCAAACATTTTGTCTGACTCCTTGCTGCCTGGCACCTTGATTGGCGATTTACGCATGAGCTTAGGGACTGTAAACAGCCATAACATCAGACCTCGCGATTCATACAGGGGTAACATTTTGTATCAGTAGCTGCAGTGGAAAGACTTGCAGATTCAGACATTATAAGCTTATACAACATTTTCCTTCTACCTACAAGATAATTGGAAGAATAAAGCAGAACAATTTGTATTTAATCATATCAGAGCCAATGTAAGCTCTCTAGTGATTTAACTCCTCCCTTCTAAGTAACCTGTGTTGAACATATGCTAAAACAGCAACATCACTCTTAATTGTTTCCTCTGTTACTAAAAAGTCTCTTTATGAGCATTGCTGTGCTGTATGAAGACTCAGACTCTCAAGCCCCATGCTGGGCTATTCCACTACCTGTTTATTACGTGTAATTAGAGAATGCAACACTGACTTGAAACTGCTGAAATGCCTTGAAAAGCACAAATATATTACTTCTCTGTTTCTGAGCACAAAGGCAGCAAGCTCTATAATTTCCTTAATTGTCTTAGACCTTTTTTGTTGCTGTTGTTTCTTTTTTTCCGTCAAATGAACATGAAACTCCGATAGAAATAAGAAATGCTGGCTTTATGCTTGAGCTTTCATTTCTTTTCTGGTAGAAAGCTAGCAGGAAAATACCACACTTGTGAGAATAAGTGTACAAAAACCCACATATATTCCTATATTTTATTTTGTTCAGAGCAAACATAGTAAGAAACAAATACGTAAGAGAATCTAATGAGTTAGGCAGGCTTGCAGGGTTTCTAAGATTGTTGTTATTGTTACTTTTATATGACCTAGAAGCATGTTTAAAACTTCACAAGGCTACAGAGATGCAAGAGCTCCAGAAGACTTTTAATGTAAGAGCCAGGTTTATACACTTGGGTATGACAGTGTGGGCCTAAAGATGGATGGAGATGTAATCACAGTGACTTTATGACCTACTTACATTTTACATGTTTGTCTACTACATGTCCCTACATTCATGTGTGCGAATGTGAAGACAGCAGACAAATATTTGCCATGGAATTCTGTGGGGATATAATGCTACATCTGATGGAAGGATACCCTCAATAAAAGTAGGAGCAGGACCTACATAACAATGCAGCATTTAAATCGTTAAATCACAGAATGGTAGGGGATGGAAGGGACCTCTGGAGACCAAGGAGAGATGAATGTCACAGGACAAGAATAAGTGGTTGCTCACTTGTAGAAGGAAGCACTCTTTCAAACACTTAAAGAAAGCCCTGATAAGGAATATAAGCAGTGTTCCTCTTAAATGAGGCCAATTTTCAACATTTTTTTTCCGAGTGTTGAAAGCTCATGCACAAGCATTATTTTCGGATACCATTCCTTTCTTTTTAGCACAGGTACCAACATGCCAAATGGAGTCTCTGTGTTCTTTGGTCATCAATATTTGCCCTTTGGTTGCTAGCAGTGATTGATTCCTAATGCCATGAGTCAAATTTTGGAGAAGGTTCTTTCAGAAACTAGCAATGCAACAGCATGCGCAAAGCTATGCATCAAACACTGTCAGAAAACTGAATTGACAGAAATAAATGAGGTCCAAAAAAAGATTTACAAGGACATGGAGCTACATTCTCTTTATGCAGGTGGTACATAGCATATTACTCCAAGAGCAAGAGACTCTTAAAAATGTTGTAGTTCAGTAAAACTCTCTTAGCTCCAGAAAACACAGACCGTCACCACTATAGGAGCCTTGCAATACATCCAAACTCTTCTGTCCCTTTCATCTCAAAATGTGTGAAACACAGCTGTCTAATATGGCAGAAGAAGTCCACGTTTGACGTCAGTAAGAAGTGATATCATCTTGGTTAGCAAAATTTTGATGACCATTTCATATAATGACATGGACATGACAGGATACCACATAGGGTACAAATTCCATGATCGTTTCTTTCTTTTTGCTATGCTTTTATATTGTCTATATAGGAATTTCAACATCACAACCCCTATGAAAAAGTCATCCCATATACCTTCAGCTTACATATCCAAGCTCACTACAAGTCACAACCCTCCATTCAGCTGTGATTGTATTTTCTGCTCATCACTTCACAATTCAAGGACTGAGTGGGCAAATGATGATATCTGCAGTTTTCCCATATATAACAGCATTTCAGCTTTCTGCGTTATCATTGCTTGTTACTTATAACCCTGAATAACTACTGTGAATGAGAATCAGGTTTCAAATTAATGAAAACACCTTCTAACACTGTGCATTTTTATAGGATTATGGCTAATGGTGAATAGAAAGTGAGAGATACTAGCATGACTCCAACATACATGACCCCTACATGTCTCTGGAATGATATTATTTCCATGACGTTCTTGTTCTATATTACATAATTTGTAGCCGAGGTATCTCTAAAAATATTAGGAGGGAGGAAACACCATAGAGCTGAATGAAGATGCCAAGCACAGAATATATATTCTTGTTCCAATTATTAAAATTTTGTTCGAGGGAGGTGTCAAAAAGTTGGTTAAAGAAATAAATTTTCACAGACACTCTCTTCCATCCAAAGAAATCTTGCAACTTTCTGCTTTCAAGACCGAGGATCCATATTGGCTAACACAACCTCTCTCTTTCCAGTCAGCTTGTAGAGAATGTTTTAAAAAGGAAGATATTTGGGTTAAGGCCAGATCCTGCAGTGACCTTACCTAATCTTCCCCTTTTGTGTTACTGAAGTATGAAGTGTGTTTAAATTTCAAAATGGAAAAAAAAAAATCAAAACCTTGAAAAAGATTGCTAAGATATGCATCTCATTAGTATCTAAACATGGGCCAGATTTTAAAATTTAGAGTGAGCCAGGTTTAGAAAGGAAATGCCAAATTGCATTCAACAGTTAATCTGAGCTAAAAGGCTAGATTTGCTGGACTTCAAGTAAAGAAAAGAAAAATTTTGACAGTTTCAGATGCAGTTTTCCTTAAGTTTGAGCTCTTTAAAGTTCGTGTCACATAGATGACTAAATGGTGGAAGGTTGATATGCAGTCTTTCCTCAAGAGGTTTTCTTTTCTCTTTCCTTCATTCTTTACATTTTTCTTTTTCTATTTTTTTTTTCATTTTTTTTTCCCCCTGCCAGATTGTACAAATCAATGCTTATTCCAAACATGAAAAGCATTGTTTTGAAAACCAGTTAAGGTTGCCAAGGAAACTACAGTGTTGTCTCTCTCACATCATTTACAAAACCTATGCACTTTATGGCAAGGAAATGAATAGTTAAAGGCATAATAAATCTTATACTGACAAAACAACGAACATGCACTATTTTTCTTGGAAATACAGAAATGAAAAGAAAAGACCTCTGATCCTAAGAATCCAAGAACATGGGGTTTTCCCTTGCAAGTTAACAGTAAATTCCTTGTAGCTATAAGCTATGAATAGAGGCTTTTTCTAAGTTTCAGCCAGTCAGAAATATGTTCAGGACAACTTACAAATTCAATGTTTTAAAGAAATGACCACCCAGCTAGAGAGAGGCCGTCTTTGCTTTGTTCAGAAATGCTGTGAATATGCTTTGATTGTTAAAATTAAGCCCAAGGCATCTCAAGCTGTGCAGCCAAACTGGGCTGCCCATGTTTGGCTTAAATTAGAGCCTGCCCTTGAAAATATTGATAATTGTGCCTGATCTTGTTCCCACTCAAGCAGATGGAGAAAGAAAAATCTGATTGACTTCGAAGAGAGAAATGTTATGCCCAAACTTCCTACCAAAATCTATGACAGCAAGATTAATTCAAAATGCAGCAGCATTTTCCATTGCTATGGGGCAGTAGTTAAATCACTGTGATTGTCTAAGTCAATGTTATAGGAGGAGAAGAAAATCCCATTTTAACCATTACCACATTTGTGGAGGGACTAATGCTTTTCCATTACAGTTCTGAAGAATACACACAACCCTCAAAGTCTTCGTTACACCATTTCCCGGATTTTTTCAAAGTGAGAAAGAGTGTTCATATGGGCTTCTCCCTGACACTTATCCATATTTCATTTTTGTATCCCAATCTTGGTTGAAATATTTACATTCTTTTCGACTTCAGCTCTTTTCTGTATGATATTTGTTTCCATCCAGGCTCAGCTGTTGACCTCTTTTACTTAACCCTTTAATCTCTTTCCCCTGTCTTGGCTTTTAACCTGAGATCCAAAGCACCAAGCTTTTACCCCACCTGACTCGGCTCCCTTTTAAAAAATCTAGCCTTGTATTTCCTGTGCTAGGGTGCTGTTGAACAGTGGCAGCCTGCAGAAGGACTTCCTGGAGTCAGAAGTGCTGAAGCCATTGGAGTTTCATCAGATACTTCTGGCAGTTTAAAAGAGGCAGTCATTTTCATTTTGATTTTATTCAGGTTTGTTCTTTTTACAAGTATTATTGCCAGAGTAATTCACAATGTTAAAAACCACAATTGACATTATTTATTTTCATTTAGAGCATTTGTAGGCATCCACAAAGGCGTCAAAGACATTTGTTTAAGAAGTTCGCATTTCTAGACCAGAGCAAGACCTAAAGATAATGACATATTTTTTTGTAGCAACTTGTATGAGCTTCCGGCTTGGCAATTAACAACACAAAAGACAATGTTGCTTACCAGACAGGATAAATAAACTGTATGTTGACCCAAACCTGCAACACATTAAGAGAATGATGCTATTTTCCTGTTTTTCAAGCATCGTCATAAATAATGCTGTTGTTTGTGATTAACCTCCACCCCAACAGCCAAATAGATGTCAAACTTATGCTTACTATTTGTTCAGCTCTTCAGTAGTCTGTGTAAGGAAACAAGCACATTTCTGCAAGAAGATCCTTTAGCGGTGCTTTCTACCCTACACTAATATACCTAACAGTTCACAAATAGGAAAACAAAATAAGCTGTTGATCATGGACTTTCATAAGACAATGAGAATTACAGATCACAATAACTGACTTCTAGTGAGTTAGTAGAACGAACATATGAAACAGGACAAATAAGAGCAAATAATGTTGAAAAAGGATTGAGGCTGAAAAAGAAATCAATTAAAATGGATGCAAGCTAGAACACAGGAGGTTCCATTTCAACATGAGGAGGAATTTCTTTACTGTGAGGGTTACAGAGCACTGGAAGGGGCTCCCCAGACAGGTTGTGGAGTCTCCTTCTCTGGAGACTTTCAAGACCCGTCTGGATGCGTTCGTGTGTAACCTGCCCTAGATTCTATGGTCCTGCTCTGGCAAGGGGGTTGAACTCGATGATCTCCAGAGGTCCCTTCCAACCCCTAACATTCTATGATTCTATGATTCTATAAAATAACTGGATTCGAAGCAGAGATGGCAAACTAGTGAAGTACACTACCCTTCTGAATATGAAATCGTAGAAAGTTTTTGATTGGAAGGGTCCTATAGTCCAAACCCCCTACTGTAAGCAGGGATATCTTCAACTAGTGCAGGCTGCTCATAGCCCCATCCAACCTGACCTTGAATGTTTCCATGGTTTGGGCATCTACAGCCTCTCTGGGCAACATGTTTCTGTGTTTCGCAACCCTCATCAGAAAAAATTTCTTCCCCATACCTAGCCTAGGCACCATTACTGAAAAGTTTAGCTACAGCTCATGTATCCTGCTCCACAAGAGCAGAAACACCTCTACTAGACATGTTTCTACATCCAATAGGTGCACCAATTCATATATCTCAAATGTACACAGATTTTTTTTTGTGAAATGCTATCACCTGTACCGGGATATTCTTTTCCATAAGTTGCATAAGAAAAGAAAACATTAAGTCTTCAGCTTGGGACATGAATTTAAGATACATTTAAGAGAAATTCCTGAGTTCTTCTAAAAGTACATCTACTCAGATGGAGTCTTTACACATGGAGCTATTGAATGAATTATATATAGCACTTTACATACATTCACTCTAGATTTGCTTGGTCAATGCAGATGAAGTACAGTGTTGTGTAAAAGGCAATGCAGCTGTCAATAGTGATGTATTTAGTAGGAGAAATTCAATCAAGAGATGTGAAATATTACTGGCTGATATATATTTCACCAGACTCTCGAGGTGTTCAATCTGTACTTTATACACAGGCACTGTATGTTTATGAAAGAGGTGGTCCTGAGAGCAAGGTGTTGAGCTGGACTGAAGGAGATCTGACTTCAGCTGCTGGTTTTGCTGCAATAGTCTTTGTGCGTATATGTATCTTTGTGCTAATCATTCAGGCCTAGATCCACAAAGATATTTTTTACATATCAGACTCCCTGAGTTATATAAATATTACCATAATACAAATATTGCAAGTTGCATACGGGAAAGGATATGTGGTTCGCCTCAATTTTATTTGTCTACTGTACAGTACATTGAGCATTTCACATTACTGGGACATGATTTTTCCAACTATTTAATTTTATTTCTCAATATTTGCTTCTAAGGGTAGTTTGAAGAGCTTTCTGTGGAACTTTTTGTAGACATAATCAACAGCTTGAGGTTGCTGTTGAATTAAGCACTTAAAACTGATCTGTAACAAAAGGGATTGAAAGACAGCTATAAATGTATCTTGCCAATCTATTGTTCCATGTTGGCTCAAAGAGGGAAGCTTTGCACTTTGAGTAAGTAAAGTGTAATGATGCTAAAACTGCAAATAGAGACAAGTGCGCTGGATTAGCTGTTGGAATTATTTACAAAAGCTTGTACCTAAACTGTGCAAGCACCTTATCCTGCGTTTTGCACAAGAGGATGTGAGAGACAACTGTAGAACACATCCTGCCAGGTGCTTGCAAGGTTTCTGCAGAAAGGGAGTAATATTTTTGGTTGTCATTTGCAGAATGGACAGTATTACTTTTCTTAATATTTGGTGAGGTGACATAGAATAAGTTATAATCTTGTCTTCCTGTAGAGTTTGTACAGAAAGATGACTCTTGGAGAAGCTACTTATTTACTCTTTCAGTAAGTCTTTGACCAAGGGAATAGTTAGTATTATTTCTTCTCACTGCGTAATGAGTGAGTCTGGGCAGCTGCCTTACAATAGATGTCTAAAGAAGTATGGGAAGGCTTCTGTGACAGAAGAGCTTATCAATGTTAAAACTTTGATATATTTCATTTAGTACTAGTGAAAGGAGAATTTAATTGTCTCAGTGCATATGAAAAATATTTAATTGATTATCACAAAGCCTAAAGGACAGCTGTTCAAAATTATGAAAGTGATGTAGAGAAAACATGTGAACTTCTTGTTGTCCAGGATTTTAAATATAATAATACCCCTAGTGGCATGAGTTCTGTATTTCTAACCAAAACATACATTGCAATTTGCAACAATTTAAGCTAACTCATATCACTTTTTTCTTTAAAAAATAAGTTTAAATAAATGAAAAAGCAGTAAATTTTATGAAGATCTCAAGAAAAGATGAATAAGAATGCAACAGAAAATGTCATGGAGCAAGAGAAATGCTGTATGAACCAACATTTTGTCATAAAAATCAGCATTATGCATACAAACATGTTTTGTAATGCCTGCTATATCTCCTGTAGTAACAGTTGTGAATTTACTGAAGGAATTTAGAGTTATTAATTATTTAGATTCTCCCGTTATCACTGGTGTTATGGTATTCACTCCCATATCAAATGATGTGACAGCAGCTGCATACTACTGCTGCTCAGAAGATCCATTTGGTGCTTTGGTCTTCTGTAGGTAACATAACACCAATCCTTAAAACGAACTCAGTATAGTGATAGGACAAGGAGTAATGGTTTTAAACTGAAAGAGTGTAGATTTAGATTAGATATTAGGAAGAAATTCCTTCCTGTGAGGGTGGTGAGACACTGGAACAGATTGCCCAGAGAAGCTGTGGATGCTCCCTCCTTGGAAGTATTCAAGGCCAGATTGGATGGGGCTTTGAGCAACTTGGTCTAGGGGAAGGTGTCCTTTCCGAGGGTGTGTGTGTAGTGGTAGGGGAATTGGTGGGTGGGAGTGGTGGATCTAGATGTTCTTTAAGTTCCCTTCCAACCTAACCATTCTGTGTTTCTATGATTTCAGCTGCTTGAAAGCATACCAGAATGGGTGGAGTAAACATTTGTTTTCTAAGCTTTGACCATCCATTCAGCTTCCATGAAGATTAAAGAAAGACACCTACTAAGCACACTGTTAGAGAATTTCTTCTTAAGCCAGCTCTAGCAAAATGCCGAATATTCTAACTGTATTGGGGCTCCTCAGTGCAGTTAAATATACGTCTGACATGGTACCTATTAATCTTACAAAGCACAGTCTTGAGTTGCTCAGTCTTGCGACATAATAGATTCCTTTCCTACACCTTGGATGAGCAATCAAACGGAGATTGACTTTCTTCATTTAGTCAAATAGATTTATCTAAGCCATGTTTCAAATGACTAGATTAAGTAGGGCAATGTGGGTTTTTTATGTCTGAAGAAAAATCCATTTAATAGGAACTGTTCCTTTGATTTTAGAGTGAAAATTACTATTAAAACACTGGACTCGTTCCTCTGTAGATTTTTTGTTATAATGATCTAGACAGTCTTATCTCCCTGTACAGCAATTGAGGGTATTAATACTCCTGTGACATGTCTGCAATAAAGTATGTTCTTGGACAGAAGAGACAAAGAGGCTCCCCACATGAGGACATTTATGTACTATGGTATGTGTGGTGATGAGGACAGTGAACAAATGTCCTTTTGTTATTATGTCACAGAAATGATTTTCATGAAGGATTAATTCATTAAAAACAACAAAAGGACATTTTCTTTTCTTGCTCATAATTAATTATGGGAGGACAAAGGTTTTGTGCAATAGAGAAGTATAATTAGCTTCAGCAGGGAATTTAACCACTCCATTGCATGGTGAGGTGATAAAGACGGAAACTCCCCAGTCTATGTGTATTCTGGAGCCCTCTGCTGAACTGAAGGAAAATCTCTCAACTCTTTGTCAAGACCCTATTATGGTAACAGGCAACTCAATGACATTTCATCATGAGAAAAATCTCAAGGGCAAGAAAAACAAAATTTCTTGAGATTTCCCCTGAGTCTTTTACAGAAAAGTAAAGAAATATTTATTAATTCAAGAGAAGTCCAAGATGCTTCATTTCAGATTATATGTGAATTTTGATTTGAAATGTGATCACTGGAGACATTCTGCATCGTATAAAATCGATCTATTATAATCTAATACAATTTTAACACAGTGGTTACTTTTCCTAAGATAAGTTTTCCGTGAATTCAGCATTCTGAGCAGACAGTACTAAAACACATTTGAATATATAATATAATGTTAAAACAGAGGAAAACTAATCTGTTTCTCATCTGACTTTACAGAATGATCTCAAAGCAGTAAACAGAATACTCAGCTGAAAGGTAGGAATTTCCTGAGCCCCAACCATTGTTTTTGTTTAAAGCTTAGTTTGGGTGGAAGCTAGATTCCCACACTAAGTCCTCACTTTTATGAGAACTTCTAGTCTGTCTTTTAGTTTAGTGTCGGAGAAATACATTACCTGACAGTCAGTAGACATGAGAACACTTAAAGGACTGTTTGGTCATAAAATTGGGACTTGAGGGCTGTGTAGCACAAGAGAAGATAGGAAGTGTTGAACATTTGTGCATCCTGTTCCGCATTATTTTCTCTTGCCTTCCTAGACCTTGTAGCTCTAAAGAAGACTTTCTGTGAGATCTCGGGGAGGAAGGTGGTTAGCAGATTCTTGTATCCACATGGGATGAAGAAACTACAGAAGGAAGCAATCAATCCATGACCATCTAGAATGGTTCTTG
Organism: Eurystomus gularis; assembly: GCA_013400335.1. NCBI lineage: Eukaryota > Metazoa > Chordata > Aves > Coraciiformes > Coraciidae > Eurystomus > Eurystomus gularis. The sequence goes on along the minus strand of VZZY01013153.1, from coordinate 13,447 downwards.
AATCAAGAAATCACAAATAATTACCTATTCTGACATAAAATGTGACTTCAACTGAATTCATAACATCTAAGTGTTGGTACAGTTGCCTCCTAAAAACACTCTCTGGAGTTTAGTGGAGTCCCCGCTCTTCCCGACTGAGAAGAGCCCATGTTTCTGTAACTTCCAGGGTGTTTCACACATTCATGAGAAAGATTAACTCTGCATCAGGTATGGTAATATTGGTATGTGTTGATTCCAAGTAGAAAATAATCAGAAATTCTACAGAACTCCCAAAACAGTGTAAAAGAATTGTTTCTAAAACAAGCAGGTTTTGTTTCCTGACTTGTTAAATTATATCAATATTTCGGTATAGTATAAGACAGATATTAAGAGTAATTAAGTCAGACATTAAGTCATTCACAGTCTCTGTGGTGGAACCCAACACTGTAACACAATATTCTAAAACAGTACAAAATATGTTATCTTACAATATTTTATTCATTATTGGGAGAATGTTACTTACTAGTAGGATACGAAGTGCCAAATGACATTTGGTTATCCTCAAATCTTAAAAAATTAAGTTGACAAAGAACAAATTGGAGAAAGGGTTTATGCTTCCAGTGGATAAAAGCTCCAGTGATGCTACGATAAGGCTAGAAACATCATTGCTTCAAGTGTGCATCTGCATCATTATCAGGCTTTCTTTTTAAGTCTTTATTTAAAGTACTGACACAATCTAAACCTGCTTGGTTGATGAAATCTGAAAGGATTATATGTTTTCTGGAAACCTTGTTTTTGGAAACAATGGATGAAACAGCTGTTGTAGTTAGGAAGGCTTAGTAATATCTTAAACACATAGGAAGTACTTAATCTAAAGACAGCTCTAAAACTAATTTTAAAATGTCTCAAATTATTCCAAAACTGCTTTTTTTTCAGGAATGCAGATTCAACAGAGTGATGTCACAACCCAACACTATTTTTCAATGGAAAGTAAGAAGAATTCCATATTACAGGTCCCCTATTGTGCAGGTCATTGTACAGCAGAAGTACATCAGAAGAAGCATGGTTATTTACATCCAGTGATGTTCTGACCCATATAATCAAATGAAATTGTAGTTAGCAACTGAAGTGTAATATTAAAGCTGAAGGTCAAGAATACTGAAAACTGTTTACTTAAATCTAAAATTTTACTTGGAACTGAACAAAATAGGATGCTTTTTTTCTTTTAGAAGCAGCAGATTATTTTCTCTGTGATGAGAATTAAATAGGTAGTTTGGATAGCAGCTGAGGCATAGTTAATATTATCTCAGTTAATGACACTTATGATTTGAAAGAAAAACACACTTTGAACATGACTGACCATGAAGGTATCCTCACAGCTGCAATGGCTGGCCAAAGTAGGCAGCTTTGTCTTGTTCACATATTTCCTTTCTGCACTCCACAATCTTTTTTTTATTTATATCTGAGATCATATTCAGATGGCTTCGGTTAAAAAATAAGCCAGACTAATGCTGAAGCAACTATAAAGGCTTTGGAAAAAAGACTAGAGTTGTACCGGCTTTCACTTCCCAGATCACCAAAGCGTTTTATCAGGGGATTTCACTAGTCCAGCAATAGCATTTTCTTTTGTCAAGACCTGTGCTGCTGCTTCACAGGGCCCTGTGCTAAAAAACCCTATAGACACTGCTTGATAATAGCCTTCATAATGTCAACCCCAATAAAATGAAATATATTTTCTTTCCTTGAAAGGGTATACACCAGTCTCTAAGGTTTATTGTTCCATGGTATCCTGTTTTAAGGTAAACCTCGTATTTAAGATACCACCACAACGAGGTACTAAATCAGTGGTGCCTTCTCCAGTAGCCTTGGGGATCAACTAATAAGGATTGCAGTCTTTTTTCTTTTTCTTCTTCTTTTTTGTTTTTTTTTTTAATGACTGGAAGGACACTTCTAAAGAGTCCTTGAGATTTTCAGGAAGATAGATTGTCCTTGGAAGTTCTCTCTTCTACCAAAATTGCCATTCTTGGAGAAACTTGGAACTTGACTTGACAAGACTCTAATCAACACAATCAAATTTCAAACTAAGATTCGACTTTGAAAGAGGACCCAGTCTGACTGGTTTTGGAGGAGGATTGGTCAGATTGCTTCCAGAGGTCCCTTCTAGTTTAAATTGTGATTCTGTTTTCCTTTCTTTGGCACTTCTGTAAGTATGTAAGGACAGGCAGACTGAACCTGGGACTGTGAGTGGAATGTAGAGCCCAGAAGCCTAAACCTGCAGGAGAAGGAAGAATGTAATTTTTCTCCTTAATAGGCAATACTTTATTACTGTCACATAACTGTAGTTAGGGGAGAAAAGTCTTTCAATCATACAGTAAAGTGCTCTTAGCATCACAATAGGATATGTGGTCAGAAAGATTGTATACTACCTTTCCTTTGCAATGGTAGTGAGAATTCTTTTGTAGAGAACACTATTGTCCATATAAATTATTCACCAGCAGAATAGGCTGTATATAGATTTCTTAAAAGGAATATTTCATTAATATGACAAATTACATCTTTAGTCATGAAATGCTTAGTTACCTCCATGAATTTAGTTGGGAAAGACACATCATGTTATATTTCACACTGTGACAGTGTATTCAGTAGAACTATGTAAAAATCCCTGAATCCAAGCATCCCAGGGTCCAAGCATGTATGATCCAAGTATTAATTAATTTAATTTTAGGTTACTATTAGTTTTACTGTCATATGATAAATAAATGTCTATTGGCTTCACTTCATTTTCTTTCATTATTTTTCATCCAGGTGGACTTTGTTGCTTATATCAGAATCATAGAATCATTCAGGTTGGAAAAGACCTCTAGTCAAGTCCAACATTCTTTGAACATCTCCGTAACCTCTAGACCATGTCTTGAAGCACCACATCTACCCATTTTTTAAACACCTCCAGGGATGATGACTCCACTACCTCCCTGGGAAGCCCATTCCAATGCCCAACTGCTCTTTCAGTAAAGAGCTTCTTCCTGATTTCCAATCTAAACCTCCCCTGGAGCAACTTCAGGCCATTACCTCTTGCTCTTTCATTAGTTACTTCACAGAAGAGACCAGGACCAGCCTCACTACAACCTCCTTTCAGGTAGTCGTAGGAGCAATGAGGTCTCCTCTCAGCCTCCTCTTCTCCAGACTAAACAATCCCAGTTCCCTCGGGTGCTCCTCGTATGACATATTCTCTAGACCCGTTACCAGCTTTGTTGCCCTTCTCTGCACCTGCTCCAGCACCAAAATGTCCTTCTTATTCTGTGGTGCCCAAAACTGGACATAGTACTCAAGGTGCGGTCTCATGAGTGCGGAGTACAGGGGCACAATCACCTCCCTACTCCTGCTGGTCACACCATTACTGATACAGGCCAGGATGCCATTGGCCTTCTTAGCCACCTCGGCACACTGCTGGCTCATGTTCAGCTGGCTGTCCACGAGCACCCTCAATGTAGGGGCCATTGACTGTATTTATCACTTTGATACTAACTTGATATGAAGAAGGACAATTAGATTTAAAATTTCTCAAATTACTGCATTATATACAGCTATTATTTCCCAGCCCACTTTAAACATGAGGACTTATGACAATGCCCTGATTTTCTTAGTACTCTGCTTTTAGTACCTACTGTGGATGGAACAGTGGCATTCTTGTAACCTTGATGACTTTAATTCTTCAGAAATCAAATATTCTATTGTTTTAAGTTTTCTTGATTAGGATATTTTAAACTCTATGCAGTTCAAGTATCTGTAAACCAGCACAGTTGCGGAAATTTGCCAGGTGTGTGTTAACAGTTCCTCCAAACGTGAAGGAAACCCCGTTAGTTGAAAACATCTTCTTTGAAGTTTAAGCCAATACATTTTGTGTGGTCTTAGATTATACATCAGCATATAAGTCAGTTTCAATGACTTAATTAGAAAACGGTAACTATGCACACTGTGTGCATTCAGCCTACATGTAGTCCTTTGCTCACCTCCTCAATTTATATCAGTGCAGCTGTATACTGACAGTTTTCTAAAGTTTAATCAGACAATGCTTCCTAGGCATTTTCAGATGTTAGATGAAACATGGAACGTTAATGGAAAGAGCTTTTACTAATAATAATAAATTCAGTTTCATTTGCTTTTTTAAAGGCGTTTTAAGGGTGTTATGTGCATTCTGATTTAAGGAGCACTCAGTGTTCAAGCATTTTTATCATGCCATTTTTGTGAAAAGGTTTGCAGTCTTTTTGAAAAGGTTTTTGCTTCTGATTTAGTGCACCATTGTTCATTTCCATCTTACACACTGCTAATTTAAATGTAACCATGAGATGCAGGTCAAGGTGTACTGTTAATTACAAAACTCCCATTGTTGTTTCCTTTGAAAAAGCTCTATAATAGAAAAAAGATGAAAGGCAATGCAGCTGGCAGTGAAATAGCATGAAAACACTGCTTTCAGTCTTCAAAGGCCTTGTTTACAAAATGTAAGGTCACTTTGGTTGGAATTGAAAATACAAGCATAATACGGCAGCTCCAAGGAATCACTCCAAAGGCAAACCAAACTTCAATTAAATGGCTTTTTTTTTTTTTTTTTCTTCTTTTTCCTGGAATGAGAGCAATTGGAAAACTTGCTGAACAAAACTAAACTTCAAATCCACTTTCAAGGTGTTTTATGTAGATACATACACAATGAATTACAGTTATCAGTTAGAAATAAAACAATGACAAGGCTTTTTACCATGAGTTTTGCCTCGCATACTTGCTTCAAATCTGATGGCAGGGTAATCTGAAAGCCTTCAGAACTGTTTGCCTGTATCAAGTGAACTCTAAAAGAATATCAGTATTCTGATTATACAGCAAGTTAAATTATCTGTTAGAGCTAAACACTCACCAAATAATCAGCCTGCTTTTTGTTTTGATTGGCCATACCAGCTAATATAGAAAAAGACAGATGTCAATCACTGCAGCATCTCAGCAATCTGCTAATCACTAAGCTTATGCACTTTAATAATCCTGCTTATTTTAATGGTAAGGGGTGGAAAAGCTGAAAGAAAAGCTGATTAGAGCAATGAATTGCTTATTTTAAAAGATGTGATTTTAGCATAAATCTATTTTTTAAACCATCCTGCACTTGATTGCATATCATTTTTGTCACCAGTATGATATTAACACTAATTTTACTAAAAAAACCCACAAATAAATCCAACATAGCAAAAGTAACAAAACAAAGCACACATCAAAAAAACCTGTAAAGGAACATTTTTGAAACACAGTAGATCCAACTCACTCAGCTGTTTAAGAAAACATAGTTCTTTCTTCTCCACTTCTTATGATTTGTAAAGTAAAGAGAAGCAATGAAGTAAAGTCAGGTTTCCCACTTTCGATGCTCAGCATGGTTGTTTTAGTACCAAAAGATTACAAGTGTCCCTAGCAGAGTGATCACTCTGGGTGCCACGTAGGTAGCTAGGCTTCTTACATATGTGATGAGCACATCAAACCTACAAAGGTAATTTCAATGCATCAATTTTCTTTTGTTTTGTTCTCACTTTTTAAATTTTCTTTTTTTTTTTTTTTCGGATTGCAGGTGAAACATAGCAGCAAGGATGTTAGAAAAAGTGGTGCCATTAACTCCATGCTTCCATAACTTAATGTTGCAACAAGCCATTAGTCACCTGCTGTACAATTTATAGACTTTTCTTGCAGTACCACAGATGCTAAGATGTTTATATATGACCACACGGCACATGAGTATTTAGACATGTGTATAAGCATTATGCAGAGATCTGTAGCCAGTTAGTAGGAAATATTGCCTGACAGAGGGGGACTTGAACCTTGCTGAATGTTTAAGCACAGGGGTCTGATTGAGCGCTGTGCACAGGCTACCTCTATCTGCTCTTAGTCCAGAGAAACAAGTCCACTTCTGAAGGTATGTGCTGAACTGAGTTAGCCTTATTGGGTAGCCTGGAGGTCTTTAATCTATGCTGCAAAGGGCAGGAAGCATTTCCAATCCCTGATCTAATGATTACTTCTGTGAAATGACTTCCAAGAAAAACCCATAAATTATCCTAAGTGCATGAGTCAGAACACTGGACTCAAGCTCACAGCTGAGCAGCTTAATCGTTTAATAATGTGGCCTTCTTCTTGAATAGAAATTCAGGGGAGACTCACAAGCATATTCTTTTGATTCATGGGTCTGAATTCCACTCCGGCTTCTTTCTAGGTGGTAGGATCACTATATAGAAGTAATCTATATAAAGTATCTGTCTCTTTCTATAGGTAATCTTAAATATTTATATGGCTCCTACTAATTGTATTCAGAAAGAGAAAGGTAATAAACCAAACTAGAATGAATTACGTACTCCTAAACACAAACTTTCGCAAGCTCAGAGGATTTGAAGTCCTAGATAAATGCCTGAATTGTCTCTAAAAATGTGAATCTTATCACCCTGGGGTCATACAAGAGTATATATCAAAGTAGGGAATTGCACACAGTGGAGTCACATAAGACCCATATAAGTGTTCTTAGTGCTGTTTTTCCCCTCATCCCCAAACTTTTGCAAATAAGAAAGGGAAAAAAACACAAAGATGCCACTTAACTCTAGTGTGGCACATGAACACCACTGTTTAAGTTTTCCTCCTTAGCAAGGTAGACAGAGAAGCAAACTTGCTGTCTTGGATCAAGTGTTAGTTAAAGAGAGTCTGGGTTCTTATAGGCCTCACCTTTCCTTTCTCTAAGCTCATAATCCTCACCTACAGTCATGTTCCTCTTCCACAGCCTTATCATGCACAAAAGGTCATTTTGATCACTCACTCAGGTTAGAAACACTGTCTGATCACAACACAAACAGTAACTCATGTATAATTAAATACTTTTTTTCGGGGCAAATTTCAATCAGATATACAATTGTATATATATTTACAAATTGTATACATTAAATATGTGTGTATAAATATATGCATATATGTATGTGTGTATCTACATATGTATGTGTGTATATAAGTATGCATGCATGTATGTATGTATGCATGCTCTTTCTACAAAGAAAGCCAAAACTTAATATGTTTACAAGATTTACCAAGAAGTCATAAAGGAACACAATAAGGGTTTTCTGTGTCCTGGTTCAATACAGAAGTGAAAAAGCTTACTTTCTTTTTCCTGTGGGAGCTGCATGCCTCACAGAGCGCAAGACAATTCTCTGACAGATGACTGTAAATATCAGATCCTGGCAGAGAATTCAGGATGCGGGAAGTCCTGAATTTGTCTAGAAACACCTTTTACACAGAAAGTCAAAATAACCACAGCATATTTTCAGAAGGTGGGAAGAGCTAAATTTGAAAGGAAAGATTTGACAAACATAAGATTAGACTGGCAACACATTTCCCAAGGTAACAGAATCGTCAAACCTGGAAAGGTAATTGCAAGGCATCGGGATTTTTTTATTGTTGGTGGTGGTTTTTTTCACCTGAGGTGAAGTGTAGCAGCTAGGAGATTGGAAGCAGTGATGCCATTAACTGTATTTCTTTAAGGCAGCAATAGCAATCAATTAGACCCCTCATTCTATACATTTTACCAGCACACCCCATAGTACCACAGATGCTCAGATGTTCATATATCACCAAATTCCTCATGAGCCTTTAGACAGATGCTTATTGGTATTGGATATCCCAGACATTGCCTACAGCCCTAGTTGCCACCAGGTCACTCCACAGCTTGATTCTGCCTGTTTGCTTCCCTCCCAGATTGGCATCATCTGCAAACCTGCTGGCAATTGAATTGACATAGAACAAACATCCCTGACAAAGAACAGCATGACAGAAGGCTGCCTTAAGGAGTCGAGTTGGTCTAAATGTCGTAGAGGAACTCTAAGAACCTCCAGTTTATCTCAACTACCCTTTTTTTTGTGCTAAGAGCATTTCCTTTTGAATAGTGATAAACCCAGCTTCGATGACAACAGCTGAAAAATCCTATGGAGAGGAGCTATCCGTTATTACCAACTTGCACAGCCTGGTTCCCTCACACCTGTGTTGCGTTCATCTTGTCTCAGAGTGAGTCAGTGATGTTTACAGCTATAAAAATGAAGCAAGGTGAGAATCAGAGAGCCCTCTGACTTTTTAGATTGTACTGTGCTGCTGTGTCTCTTAATTACTAGTTAAGTGGAAACTGATTAATGCCATGAAATCTGAAGCTTAATAGAGACAAAACAAATGTTAGGCATAAAATGAAAAAGCAGCAAAAGCTTGAAAATGCACTAAATCTTCTTTGCTACCAATAAGTAACCCCAACCCTCATGTGATCATTAAGAGTCCCTAAGGAATTCAACACTAATTTGTTTGACTTTTAGTTAAAATTAGGCAATCAATTTCTCCCCCTAGGTAGTTGCTTAAGGCCACTTTCACTGTACATCCAATTTGCTCAACTTATGTGAAGAGAACTTTAGCATTATACCATGAGTTAGATGTTGGACATTAGATTTGGAAATTACAATTCTGTTTCTTTTCTTATTAACTCTGAATGTGACTCTTTCAAATGGACTTATTGGTGTTTCATGTCTGCATATCTCTATTACTTCTTTATAACATGAAATAAAAGTTATTGGGCTTAAAACAAGAGTATGTGGGTTGTATCATCTTGTTTTCACCCCTTGAACACTCAAACTCATTAATATCCAGGAACTATTTCACTGAATGTAGCTGAAATATTGACTGTGTGAGGAATTCAGGGTCAAACTCTAATGCTGTTTAGTTGACATTCATTTATCTTATTTCTAAGTTCACTTTAAGTAATTAACTGCTTAAATGATTGTTTGATTTGAATACTTACATTTTAATATTAATCAATTCCATCATTTTTAAGAAATATAGTACAGAAAATGAGATTCAAATATGACACCAAAGCAATTTATTAAGTAATTAAAATTACTCCTAGATGCGACAAATTACACACTTTAAATAATTCAATTAAAATGTGATGACTGCCTCAGTCTAAAATTTTAAACTGCTGTAGACATTCTCCCATTAAGTAATAAATAAATAAGCCCCAAAAGATGACCATAAATGTTTAGGTTCTTCCTTCCTTTTGCCATTGGTGCTAAGAGTTTGAGGATTTACGTTATTACCATGGGTTTCACTTCTTTGAGACAACAAGGCTTTCTGCTGATTAACAGTGAGCAAAGCAGACAGCATTTCAAATGGGAAATAGCAAGATGCTCAAATAGCTTCTTTGCTCCAGCCTGTTGCTCCCCCAATGGGACATGTTGTGTTGTGGATCACAAAAGGGACTGGTATCCAAACTGCTGATTCCAGAGCCTCAGAAAAATGAGCAAAACTATCAGACCACAGGGGATAAGGGTGAAATTTCATATATCTTTATTTATCACTAGTAACTATTGAAATCACACTTGGCTTGTGTGAGTTACAGACATGAGAAGTAGTTGTGGGACTACTTGCAGCTGAAAAGCAAGCTTTGCAGTAAGCACTTTCTGCAGCATCTTCATTCCTGGCTATACTGCTGGGAAGTTAATGATCTGGAGTCTGAACTGCTTCCTCACCTGCTAGCTGAACTGATTACAGCTGAGATACACAAACAGGTAGATTTAACTGGATAGAGACTTTCAAAATGACTGCTATGCATGTGACTAAAAGGAAAACCCTCTGTAGAACCATTTCCAGGGCCCTGAGCAACCTGGACTAGTGGGGGGTGTCCCTGCCATAGCAACGGGTTGGAACTGGATGATCTTTAAGGTGCCTTCCAACACATACCATTCTATGATTCTATGATTCTGTGATTATTCTTTGGTAGACTTAGTTACTTTACTCAAAAACATCGTTCTGGGAATACACAGTGTAACAATCAGGGAACAAACTAGGGACCTGTTTTGTTTGCCATCATGCTGTACCTGTAGTTGTATACTATTGCAAGATGGGACAAACCATGCACTGAGTGTCCTTGTCCAGCTCTTTTGAACATAGAGGAAACATACAACAGTTTTAAAGTTTATCTGGAATGGCTAAAGTTCAATGAGCTGAATCTCACCCACAAATATCATTAGAAGGTTCACCTAGCACACACAAGTCAGGAATCATTGAGTGCTAAAGTGTCCGACAATGGTCTGCGGCAGTTGTTTTCTGACCAGTAACTGTTCAGAACTGCATAAAATGAAGCACTACAAAAAGTAAAGTGCAGTTCAGTTTGCATTTTAATCTGCAGCTCTAAAAGGAAACCAGTTTTTTTTATTTTGAGATAGACAATATGAACTTTGTACATGTATATGAATGTGTATATGAATACATTGTCTAAATTCTACATATATATTTGTCTGCAGGTATATGCATATACACTTATGCATACATATATACTTATATCTAGAAGTTTTATTTTTTTTTATTTCCAGAGGAATTTTGCAGATTCCACAAATTCTTAGATTACCTTATGACTAACATTGGTGTCTACTGTCTGTCTATCCGGAGTAAGAGTACAGAAACAGATGTTGCTCTTATTCTGCAGGAAAAATCTATAGGAAACTATAAAAAAATACAGAAAACAATCAAATTCCTTGAAATCTATGGATTTAAAAGATGTGCAGATGTGATGCTCAGTGATATGATTCAGTGATGGACTTGACAGTGTTAGGTTAATGGTTAGACTTCATGATCTCAAAGGTTTTTTCCCACTTAACTGATTCTGTGATTCTATTTCAGCTGAATATTCAGGGTTGCTTGATTATACCTCAAGAACCAGCTTTAGCTGGGGTTTCACCATTGCAAATGATCTCAGAATTGGATGCATTCTTTTCCATCTATTTCCATTATCAAATACTTGTAATAATATGTAGGTACACGAAGAAGACTCCTAATGCTCTGAAGCAGCAACCAAAAATATGTTTTAGTAGTGAGAAGGAAAAGATAATTTGGAAGGGTCTTGTCAGGTAAAGAATCTCTTTGTTCATTGAATGTATAGCATCACATTAAAAGGTCTAGTTGCTTGCCTTAAATCTTGGAAGAAAAATATTTCTCCAGAGGGTATTTATATTTTCTTTCTAGGGAAAAGCATGATGAAAAAGATAGAGGGTTATTGCTTTACAAAAATCCTTTATTCAAGTAACAGTTGTTTACATAGAAACCAAGCTTGTGGCTGTTCTTTTGTTTGACAGCCTTCCATTTAAATTCATGTCTGTGTGGCAATACCTTTAGGAATTTCTAAATAGCTTTTTTTTCACCCAATAACAGTTTCTTTCTCTTGGGTTCTGCTTCTCCTCTCATGTGCATCAGCTTTCCTCCATTGAGTTACTGAGGTTAGTCCTACATTGAATGATGTGAGTAAAGGAAAAATTGTCATTACTACTGTGTCCTGATTGCAACACAATTAAGCAGATGCTGATATTGAAATTCAGCTTATTGCAACATAAGTGATATCAGAGTTAGTCCATTATACTAGTCATAATACACTGAGCCATTGTGAGGTACACCTGCATAGGGTAACAAAGCATTGAGCGTGGTAGAATATTTCTATGAGTTTGTAGAACGCAAAACCAAAATACCAACACAGTGTGGTACAGAATTAACTAATACAATAATCTATACCTCTCAGAAGACACAATGAGTTCAGGTGCAACTATACCAACACAAGCAGAAATACTTTTAGTTCCTAGCCTAGATCTCCTTGAGGCAGATCTGATGTATGCTTTATATGTGGTGATATCAGGATTTTGGTGGAGCTGATTTACATTCAATCTACAGTAATAAATAGAATTAGACTCAGAGCATTTATATTATTCAAAGGAGACTATTTCTGCCAAATTTCCTGCTCTAAACTCTACCTTTAGGGTGAAGATTCCATTGGAATCGTGCTAAAACATTCATTAGAGTTTGAGAGGCCAGAGTTTAACCTGGAGCTACAGAACTTTCTGTATTTACTTCAAAACTTTATTTAAATTTGAAATGGTAGCAATAAGTAAAAACTTCTAGAGTATATAATGGGAACATCATTCTGTTAAACTTTTCACGTAAAATTAATGATTCTACATTCAACCTAACCTTAGATTCAACTTATTGCTGAAAGAAGAATGATGTGGTATTGAAACTATGATGCTGGAATAGTTGCAGCAGTGTAATTGTGGCATCAGTGAAGCATGGATGCTGTCTAATTATCATAATTGAAGCTCTTGCAATTACGCTGTCACTTCATTTATGTTAACACATTTGGTCAAGGTATCAAGATATTCAGGTTAAATGAAGATTTACTCTTCTGCATTCACTTTGATAAACTATACACTTTGCCATATACTTGTGATTAAATTGTGATTAGTGAGTGTTTTGTGCAAGAGGGAGTCATTCAGAAGGAATGGTGACAACAGCATTTTGAAATTTAGCCAGATCCTCATTCTCTGAAATATGCCATAACAGTAAGTCTGGAAGATGCTTTCCCAACCCTTTGGTTTATTTAGATTATGAATACGTCCTTTTGCCTACACATTTGTAGAAACATAAAATCATATAAAACTTGTTCATACCAGTAGCAACTAAACCTTATTATTATCTCAGTGCTGATTGCTATGAAATGAGTGTGTTGTCCAGAACCCTGCTTATGTGCTGTCCTATGAAAAAAAGCCATCACAGAAATCATTAACTTGGTATTTATTTGATCACTTGTAGACAGCTGGTTTTGCTTTTAATGAGGCAACAGCAGTTACTGTGCTCAGGTCACAAATTGAAACTGAAAAGCTAATTTTCAGAGGACATTTCTAGATTTTTATACTAAGGTATTGGAGCTGTGACCTTTTCTTGGATGACTATAAAATGCAGGTATGTTAATGAGTATCATCCCACTGTTTTCTTGTTCTCTAGCCATCCTTTTCTCTCTGTCTCTGTGGCTTCTTGTTGCCTTTTCCTGTTGGCTCTGAAATGGATAATGGCTCTTCATTAGAAGTTTTATACAAAGCTGAGCACAGAGGATCTCTGATCCCTGGCTGCAGTTCCTAGGCAGTATCACCACAAAATACTTGAGCAGATGAAAGCATTCATATTTTCAATATAGCCTGTTTCATCTTCAAAATAAGCCTGTGCACCTTTGGAAAGCTGCTCTTAACAGGGTCATAGTGCTTGTTGCTCACCGTAGTTATATAAGTCAAAGTGTAATGCAGTTAATAAGAGTTACTGGGGATTAGGAGATGCCTGTTAATTGGATTAACAATAGAAAATTCACTGTATTCTTGAGCTCTAACTTCAGGCAGGCTGAGTTTGTCTTCATTTTTTCACTGTTTTTCAGGATGATGGAATTTTTTTTCTGGTATTTTGAGAGGTGGAAAAGAGCAAGAGTTTATGCAATTCTAAGAGTTGTGACATCAGAGACAGGAACAAGACATGGCCAGAAAATAAGAGGTTTCTGCAAGTAAAGACATCTCAAAATGGAATGCAAACTTAGGGACACAAACTGCAGAAGGAAAGGGAAGGGAAG
>VZZY01013152.1:0-29693 GCA_013400335.1 Eurystomus gularis | reverse complement strand
AAAGATCATCTAGTTCTAATCTCACTGTCATGGTCCACGATACCTTTCAGTTGATCAGGTTGCTCAAAGCCCTATCCATCCTGACCTTGAACACTTGCATTGAAGGGGGATCCACAGCTGCTTCTTCCAGTGTCTCACCACGCCCATTGTAAAAAATGTCTTCCTTATGTCTACTTCTTTCAGTTTAAAACCATTGTCCCTTGCTCTGTCACTAAAGGCTTTGGTAAAAATACCTCACTCCAACTTTCTTAAAAGCCCCTGTTGCATACTGAAAGGCCTCAATAAGTTCTCCTCAGAGCCTTTTCTTCTCCAAGCTGAACGACTCCAATCTTTCTTTATAGGAGAGATGTTCCAGCCCTCTGACCATTTCTGTGCCCCTCCTCTAGATTCACTTTGACAGGTTCATCTGTTTCTTGTAATGGAAACCTAGAGCTGGATGCAGCACTCTAGGTGGAGTAGAGGGGCAGAATTACTTCCCCTGACCTTTTGGTCACACTTCTTTTTATGCAGCCCAGGATATGTTTGGTCTTCTGCATGCCACATTGCCAGCTCATCTCCAGTTTTTNATTGCCAGTTCATCTCCAGTTTTTCATCCACCAGTATCCCTAAATCCTTCTCCACAGGGCTGCTCTCAATCTCTTCATTCCCCAGCTTATACTGCTACTCGTGTGTCCTGACCCAGGTGCAGGACCTTGTACTTGGCCTTGTTGAACTTTATGAAGTTTCCATGACAAACATATCAGGTTTTCCGTTTCAGCATATCTACCGTGGGTGTTTGCATGAACAAGAGACGATGTGATGCAGATGAAAACATGAGATGCTCAGAAGATCATGATGAGCAGTGGTCACCCCTGCCAATACCACAACAGTGTATGCTGAATTTAGTTTGGGACATCTCTGCAAGTGTCCTGCAGGAGAATTGAAGGAGAGCAATGAAGTAGCTTTGCTGATGTTTATGATGGTCATATTCGGGGAAAATATGTATAGATATGTATTTGATAACCCTGTTGGACTGAAGCTAGCAGAATGGGCTAAACACTGATCTCCCAACATTTATATGAGAGGTGAATAAATAAGGTAATACTAGGTCATAAAACACTTTGAAAGTGAAGATAAGAAGTTATCTTTACACTGAAGATATTTACATCACTGACAATAACAGTTTCTAGAGAGAAAAAAATAATTTGGCTGTTCAGCACATTGAGCATGGAAAATTCAGACATCAGAACAGTTAAAAATGTGCTCAGAGTGGAACATTAGAGGAACTATTCAAAATGTTCCAGATTTCTCTTTCCCTCCTAATCATGTGGTTATATTTAAGGAAAAGAAAATCTAATGATAAATAAAGAAGGGCTGTTCTGCATAGTAGGAAAGCAGAAGGACATTAACAAAACAAACCCCACAGGTATATCTAGTAGGGCAGATAGACTTCTACTTACAAGGATAAGAAAAATGCAAAAGTTTCTTAGTTTTTAGCTGATGTCTCTTTTGATTTAAAATGCACTTGTTTACTGTATTCCAATCACTGACCTGTAAGGTTTCTGTCCATATAGGCTGCACTTGAAATGAATGTTTTTAGCATACAAAAGCATAGGGAAGAAATCTATTTCTATATATTTATGCTGAAACTGTAGATCTCTAACAATATACATCTTAATTTTACCAGAGTGCTTGCCAAGGTTTTCTCTTGTCATTGGCTGCATCACTAATATAGTGTTTACTAATAGCTCTATAGAGGACCAGTATTTCCATAGCAACAAATGAACAATACTAGAGATATTAATCATTTCTACATTATCTGTGTACAGTTTGCTGTAAAGCAACATTTTGTAGTTTGATAATTGCTAGACTGGAGTGATTGTACATTATGAGATGATTAGCATAAACACTTAAGAAGATGAAGAATGCATGTTGAAAAGGAGAGAAAACTGAAGAAAAAGTGCTACTGTGTTGCATATATTAACATAAGAACCAGCAGGAAGAACTAACTTTAACATTAGTCACTTCCTCTGGTATTAGCCATCTGCTATGGATTCATCCATGGAAGAAGATCATTCCTAATGTTAGCAACATGGAGAGATGCATCTCATTCAGCCACTTCATTTCTCACTGAAAATATCTCTTTCAGTGGAAAAAGGTCAGTAACTGTCCATCTTGGTAACCTCTCACTGGTATTAGGGCGCTTGAAGGTACAAGGTCATCAGTCTTACAATATAGAAGTATATTCAAGAGCTTTAATATGTAACAGTCCCATAATGCTGAAACTAGCCGTGTGGTTAATACAGAAAGAGACATACTTCTAAGGCTATATTTTGTGTTTCTCAGGATATTTAATTGGGAGCACTGTATCAAGTATTTTGATATCATGACCTTAATGGTCACTAAATATGCTGGATTTTACTGTAGCATGTTAATGGTAGAAAAATCTAGGTAAAGTTTAAATGCCTTATTAAAATTATTTATGCGTCTGGCAACTAGCTATAATGGACTACGTAGACATTAAATATAAGCTATTACAAGTTCAAAAAGAACCACTGCAGTCAAAAACAGGTAATGTTGCAGAGAGAAGATAATTTTAAATGATCATGTCATGATTGTTCTATTGTGGGCTATGATAATAATCCAGGAACTTGTTAGTAGTATTATCTGAAGGTATGGAGCAATGAAGATATAGGGAAGGGAAAGGAAGGGGAGGTGAGAGAAGGGAGGAAGGAGGGAGCTCCATAAACTTTCAGTGTTTACAGATTTGGCAAAAAGACAGCGACCACTATTAACAAAGGCCCTTTGGGTGCAGAGAGTCTTAGGAGCAGATGCTGCAGATTTGTAAGACAGCTTTCATCTCCTTTGTAATGGTGTAAAACCGTAGCCACGCTGCCGTGATCAAGAATATGCCATAATTCAAAAGGAAGTAGAATCTGGACCATATATTTGATTTTTATTCTAATCAGCATTGTTTAGTAAAAATAGGATATTGGGGCATTATACAGAAGAAAAAAATATTGTTCAAATGCAGCTGCTAAGTAATCAGTCTCATTGTCTGAACCATGCTTGAAGATTTCATATGTATGTAGAAAACAAGTGTGACATGTTCAGCATTTAATAGTTTTGCAATAAATATCCTGCCTGTTTTTTTAAGTTCATTAGAACCCAGCCCCAGATTGATTTAATGATGAGAATTTAATAATCAAACCAGTTTAAGTCTATAGGATCTTCAACTATTGTAATGAGCCCTGCCAATGACCAGAATAAATCTCATACGGCAAAGCTGAGGCAGTTTTCCAGGTGCAAGTTAACCCTGCTAAACCTTTCTGCTCAACAAATAACCCTTTTCTTTTATTGCTATTATCTTTCGCTTTCTAACGCAGCTTTTTAAAGACCAATGTACAAAACCAATGATGTTCTTTTAAAATTAATTTACATATTTCTTATTTACTGTCTTTGAGGTTTTTTTCTAGGTCGTTTCTCTTTTCCCTTCTCCTGCTCTCACTGTGATTTGGATAAAAAGGCTGTGACTATTTCCATCCCTGATACATTCCTTTCATCTACCTTTTACTCCCCGTGGGTAAAAATTTTCTGGGAGAAATGCATCAGTAGAAGCTCTCTCCTATGGTACCAATGCTTTGAAGAATATAGAATTTCTAGTGTCTGAAACTTTTCCTGCTCATTGAACAGAAAAGGGATAGATTAGGGCCATTTGCTTAGTAGTATTCACTGTTTTGGTGACAAAATTCAAACCAAATTGAGTTTCTAGACAGTTTCAAAAGATTTTAAAAAATAATGTTATATGGCTTAACAAGGGTTAACTCTCTCTACTTTAAACAACCAAGCAACAAAAGCAAAATATAATTTTAGAATATACTTGTTGATCTCCTTTCATTACTAGGGAACTAAAGTACCTAACAGTGGACTTACTTGTCAATGGCCATTTCAAAACATAAATGAAAACTTACTTCCCATATCATAAGCCTAAGATGATATTTTTCTTTTTATAGTGCCTTAGAGCTATCCTTTTCTCTTTGGAATAACTCTGGCACAACCTCTGGTTTTAAAGCATTACTCAGCGTACGTATACAACAAAACAAAAGAGCATCTTCTGTTTCAGAACCAGCATACAAAAAAGGAAAAAGTAGAGGTTAAACATCCTGCCAATGATATCTAATGTCTACCTGATGGTAGCACCATTTAAGAGAGTTGGTGACTGTGGCTTTGAAAGGTTAAGAGAAGGTCATGAGAATCATAGGGTGTTATTTCATTAACTTTTTTTCAAATGCAGATGTCATTGAATGAAAGAAGTGTTGCGAATATGTAAGCTTTCTGATTAATCCCTTGTTCTTTACATCTAGTCTTTCGCAGACAGTATATAAGAGGTTTGTAGGATTGTTTTTCTGAAATTTGATATCTGCCTATCATGTGGCATCATTACTGCACGCTGCAAGCTCCTTAATTAAACCTGTCAAAAAGATGTTTCACAAGGAGCTACTCAGTTAGGGACACTGTGCATTGACTACATTGCCACAGGATTTCTGTTGCCACTTTCTGCCTTACGTTACAATGTCAGATTAAAGGGTTATGGGGAACCTACTTATGTAGATTTTCCAAGACAGTTTGATCACTGCTTTAGAAGGCTGCATGGATGAGTGCATTTATGCTTGCTGCGTTTTTAGTTAAGTTACCCTGTCTTTCACAGAACTGCTAAGCTTGGAATTTTCTTGGCCTGTGTCATTAGCTGCTTTCATGTACGTTTTTAGTTTTCAGCATTATAATAGAATCATAGAATCATTTAGGCTGGAAAAGACCTTTAGGATCATCGAGTCAACCCATTAACCCAGCACTGCCAAGTCCACCAGCAGCACCCACCCTGGTACAGCCTCCTTTCAGATAGTTGTAGAGGGTGAGAAGGTTTCCCCTCAGCCTCCTTTTCTCCAAGCTAAACAACCTCAGTTCCCTCAGCCACTCCTCATAAGACTTGTGCTCTAGACCCTTCACCAGCTTCACTGCCCTTCTTTGGACCCGCTCCAGCACCTCAATGTCCTTTGTAGTGAGGGACCCATAACTGAACCCAGTGTTCGAGGTGCAGCCTGACCAGTGCTGAGTATAGGGGGACAATCACTTTCCTAGTCCTTCTGGTCACGCTATTTCTGATACAAGCCAGGACGCTGTTGGCCTTCTTGACCACCTGGGCACACTGCTGGCTCATACTCAGCTGGCTGTCAGCCAACATCCTCAGGTTCTTTTCCATTAGGCAGCTTTCCAGCCACTCTTCCCCAAGCCTGTGGTGTTGCACGGGGTTGTTGTGGCCCAAGTGCAGGACCTGGCACTTGGCCTTGTTGAACCTCTTACCATTGACCTCAGCCCATTGATCCAGCCTGTCCAGATCCCTCTGTAGAGCCTCCATACCCTCAAGCAGATCAACTTTCCCACCCAGCCTGGTGCCATCTGCAAACTTACTGAGGGTGCCCTTGATCCCCTCATTCAGATAATTCATAAAGATTTTAAACACAACTATTAAACAGCTGGATATCATTTTAAGGGCTACTATAGCAGATATTAGAAACTTCTCAGCTGTGTTCAACCTGTAAATTACACTTTTCAATTACTTACTAGAAACATTCCATTAACTGTAAGAATATATAGGAGCACATGAGTATCATGCAATGTCATTTCATTAACTTTTGTTAAAACAGCACAAAAATTAGCTGTCAACGTATGCATACCTTTATTCAAAGCTTCTGTATCAGAGAACCACAAATTCATTTATCCTTTTTTTCAGAATGTTCACAGCTCATCTTTAGTATGTATTTTAGAGGTCATTTCTCCATTTCTTCATGATACAATGTTGCCAATACCAAAACAAAATAAATTGGTTTTGCACTATTATCCCATTAACTGATGCAAGTTTCTTTTTTTCACTTAGAAGCATTTTACCAGTTCCCTGGGGTTTTAATAATTGCCAAAGTTGTAGTACATAATGCTTCCCATACCTTCGTATCTGGTATCATTACAAGATACCACTGACTTTTAGCCTTCCATCAAATCACTTCTTTCTTTTTTTTTTCCCTTTTAAAATTTTTTTTAGATACTTGCCTTTTTAGAATCCAAGCTTTCTAGTAACACAGTTATGCAAAGATTTAATTAAGAAATTTGATAGCAGTGAACAGTGACAGTGAAAAATGCGCTAAGCCATCAGTTTGCTTTTCTCACTGCTGTATGCTAAATGGAAGCGTGACTGGGACTGTATTTTTTTTTAACCATTGTTGCTAGCAGCTGGAGCTGTTCCTATGGTATTCAGAATCTAACCCCTTCTCCATGGAATTTGGGACTCCACAGTGGCATTGCATCAAAGGCTTGTTCTTCTGTCTTTGTAAATTTTCTTTGAAGCTACTTATCTACATTAACACAATTTTAAGCTAATTCTTCTAGTATTTAATATCAAATACCAATATCACTAGGAGAAACAGCATTGCACTTTGGGGGTTTAAGGCACATTTGTCTATGTTTATATTTCCAAGAAAAGAAAATTAAAGCAAAAAGTATATTTATCATAATTTAGCAAAATCTTTCTTGCACTTTCTCCTACCAAGCCCCCATATTCCTTATTTCTTCTTTTCACCTTCTTACTATATATGCAAATCAGCTCCTCACCAAATAAAAGTATCAGATGTTGTCCTGATTTGAACCCCTCATCTCCCTCCAGTGTTAAACCCTCACTCACATACAGTTTAACTTTCTGCTAACTCAAAAACCTTATCCTCAGGACTCAAATCTTAAGATCTTATCCCAATAGACCTCAATAGCTAGCATGTAATATGAAGGACAGTTGATCCATATGCTTGCAATGTATGTATATTCAGAAAAACAAAATCACGACTGCTGTAAACAAATTCTGCATTGCCAGAGTGATAATCCCAATTCAGCAAAATCATAAATTTTCTGTTAAAAGAGGTGACTTTCGTAAAAATCTTATTTTAAAAAATGCAGTGGAAGACAGCTTTTAAATCCACAGATGTATTCTGATGTGAAACATTCATATGAACTAATTCCAGCTCAGAAACAAGCATTACTTCAAAATCTGATTATATTGTATTTTTTTCAAAAGATAAACCCCTAAAAACTGAAATTTTGAGAAGCTGAAACAATTGAAATGGTACATTTCAAAAAGCTTCAAAAAGCTTTTTATTTCATGTTGCTTCAGATGCATTTCCATGGCTTTCTAAATAAAGGTTTATTTTCCTTTACTAGCTGACAAGGTGATAGACCTGTGCCATAGAATTTCAAAATCAATGGAAACATTTTGAAGGACTGGAAAAGTAGGCACAATACCATTGAAGATAGTTGACAATCTTGATAATACTACTTCTGTAGTTGAATCATCTGCAATATTTACTGTATATTGGCAGAAATACATGTTATTACAAACCTACAGCAGTTTCATTCTATCTAGAAATATTACACTAAATGTTATAGTGTATTGTTGTCCTGGCCAATGCCATGACAAATGAAAAAAAAACAGTATCTCCCGTCCATTCCTTTTTCTCCTACTGTGTCTTTTCTACCCACAGCTCTGTTTCCATGGCTGTCCATGAAAAATACTTACACATCCATCTGCAGCCTTCACAGATACATTTTCAACTTAGACTGACACCATGTAGCTCCTTATTTCCACACCATTATAAAGATTCACACTGTTATAAACGTTCACAGTAGAATAAGTGGCATTGCTGATTGAACCTATCTGGCATTTTACTTGTGCATCTCTGTGCAAACACACGTTCTATAATCACTCCTTGCTTTGCTAGTGCACAGAATAATTCTAAATTCCCGTCTTTTAAAAGTCCCGTTGAACTGACGATGCTTCATCAAGTGTTTGTTTTCCCTCCTGGATCTAAATATTTTTATTATTATTATTACTCTTTAAAGAAGTTGCTGCTGGGTTTTGTTGTTGTTTCTGTTTTATAGTGACACTGAATTTAAAATTAAAACAGATTTCATTATTTATTCATAGGATTTGATTCACCCTGATTGTTACATTATTTTTGATGTTGACAGTTGTGGGTAAATAGTGTGAAAAGCTAGAGGGCATTTATTTGACCATGAAATGCCATAAATAATAAACTGATGTTGTCCTGTGTTCAGCTGGGGCTTTTTCATCTTCAAAACAAGAAATTAAATAAAAAGAATAAAATGATTCTTTGAGTTTTATAACTTCTATGTGAACTTCATGTCTTGCCATACCACCCGTAGAGTACAAACATTAAATCTTAGCAGGAGAGTTTGGATAATCCCTGACAAGATGCAAAAATAAAAAAAAGAAACTTGATATCAAGACTTAATAAAAGAAAAAGGTCTCTTTTGTCTTTTTTCTTTTTTTATAATGATACATGAACAGGAAACTTGGGTAGTGAATGCAGACAATTAATACATGTATGTAATAAAAATTAAAAAAACTTAAAAGTCAGGAAAAATAACAGGGTGTATATTAAACTTTACTGTTTAAACAAAGCAAAGGGTTGGTTTCTGTCGAAATCCATTATAAGTAGAATGGGATGTTAAATCACATTTTTATGATTTAAATGGATAGGGTAACAATACATGTAAGCTCCAGAATATAACTCTTGAACTCTAGTCTAGGAATAAGTTATTCAGCGATACAACCACCGAATAATATAGTTAAATAGAAGAGTTGTATTGATGATTGGTGGTTTTAAGGATTAATGAAACTACAGGAAAATTTAAATTGTGTCTTAAGGCCGCTGCCTAGATTTGAAGTATCCATTTTATGTCTGTCACAGGCAACAAACTGCTCATGTAATTTAAACTAAAGCAGTTTTTTGAATTATTAATGGCACGTACTTAACAAGCAATCAGTAAACTGTACATTCAGGATCAATGTAATATAGCAGATAAACCACAAATCTAGACAGTCTCAAACCATTAATAAACACAAATTTCTAAACATCTTTCTTCGGCTGATCCCAGGCGGTACTGGTCACGCACACGTGCACTCACACACACAACAGATGCGCATCCACATCCTCTGGTGCTCTGCGGCACACGTACCCTGCCTTGCTGGGCTCTGCAGGTTCCCTGACTTGCAGAGCTGCGATGGCCAAACCGAGGACCCCTGTCAGCATCGTGCTCTGCAGGGCTTCTCTGCCAGATGGGTGCATGAGCTGTCCCAGCAGCCACCCTGGTGCCACAAGGCAAGGAACACTGGTGCCAAGCCACACTCGGGCTGGCTTTTCTCCAGCTGCTAAGTTTGGTCTTCTTTAACATGGGCAATTTTGGCCAAATGCCCTCTCACAGGGTTTTGTTTATTTGATCCACATATACAGTGTTCATATTTGCATTTGTAGGTTAATAGTGTGATTTTTGCCAGGATTAGGCCATAAAAGCACCACTGTTGTGTTTTAGGGGGGTTGTACTCTGAAAATTATATCTTTCTGTGTTGCAATTCAAATTGGGTGCCCACAGTAAGTCATCATCAATACTATGCAATTATAAGTCACGAAACAGGGGCCTTTGGTCTTTCATATTTACTTGTTTCTTTGTTTGTTTTTTAATCAGTTAAATGTTCTATTAAACCTGTAAGGAAATGCCATAACTCCCAAATTCTCCATTTGGATGATACACTTAGGCACATCTGATGCACAGATAACTCCTGGATGAAAAATTCCCTCTACTGATACCGATCTATGTGGAGGCATGTTTGTGCTAGTTCTGTGTGAGAGTCTCGTTAGCGGAGGGCACATATCAAAATATTTCATGCTGTGGTTTGACCCTGTCTTGTCACAGTGTGACTCTGGCTTCAGATGAAGTTGCATAATTCATAGCTAGTTTCAAAAGTGAATGGTGGATTTCACATGCCTAGTAGTCTTCATCTCCCTGAAAGGTAAGTTTACAGATATAGACACCCGCAGGTAGACTCCACCTACAGCTGCTCAAGAATGTTTCAGCAGAACACTGTCGGGTTCCAAAAATGCAGTTTTGTTAAAATTGAGTTGTTCTACAGGAACATTTCAATTTTGAAGAAATTTTCCACAGGAAAGTGTCAAAATTAATCATTTCGTCTTTCTTGTCTCATTCTGATAATGCCAAAACATTTCATTTCAAAAGTATCACCCTGTTTCATTTCATTTGACACTTAGATTATATGCTAATATTAATTTTAAGACAGGGTGTTTATGCTCTGATGTATGTATACACACATTGCATATTTTTAAATATGACTGTATCTGAATTGTTGACATTATAACATTTCTAAGTTATCAAAACAAATGTTTTGGGATGTTGACAATTGGAATTCATGTGCTGGAGACAAAGATTAAAGAAAAATATCATTAATTCTAATTTAGAGTGGTAGAATTTCCAAAAACCCATAAATTTATATTTTTTGGGCAGTGGCAGCAAAAAGCCCCTTTCTTCATGCAGTAGATGGTGGCAAAACTGTTGCAGGGAGGCAAACAACAAGGCAATTATATCTGCAAAACATAGCACAGAGATATAACACTTTGGGTCAGTATGTCTCAGTTTTAAATAACCTGATCACAGTTACCAGTCACTTCTAAATCATGGGGAAACAGCTCAATTGCTTCATCAAATCTTGGAGCTTTGTAGATCCAGAGAAGGGGTGAATTCATGGACATCATGTTTGTTTACCTTCCTCATTAGCTTAGCTAATTAGGTTCAGATGTTAATATACATTAAATCATCCTTTTTCTTTTGCATGCCTGTGAAGAACACTCAAGAGACAGGATTAGAGCATGAAAGCCTTTATGCACAGAATGTCTGCAGTCACAACCACAGCAATTCAAGCTCACATATGTCAGCCGTCCGGGGAATCTCACAGTTGCCTGACAGGGATCAGGCAAGAGGATATATTAGGTAATAAAGTCTCAGAGGCATATTCAGCCTTTGGCTCTGCTCTATCTGCCAACAAGAGTGGAAATGAGCACTGGTTCTACTGTGGTACATACATCTGCCCACCGGTTTCATAAACAACAGGGCAGTGAATAACCACCACATCTGGAGGATTTCGCCCACTATCTGCTTAGTCCCCCTATACACACCACAGCTGTTAAGATTGTAACTTGGGGTTTTGTAGTGAAGATTTTACAGTTAATTAAACAATTTGGAAACTGTCTGACTGATCGGTCAGGTAGTTATCAGCATGCTTTTATTTCTCAGACAAGACAGGATGCATTTACATTCAAACTCAGTGAAAATGCTGGGGAAAGTTCACACCACCCTGGGTGTTACTTTGCTCAGTCTGACTATAGGCACAGAAAAGGAGTCACTCGCACACAGATGTAAACTGCTACCAATCCCTGCATACTACTAACAAGTTAAACTCTAGTTAATATTTTCAGAGGCCATAATAAAACACTTCCTCTTTGTTTCCATGGCTCCTAAACTCTTGACTATCTCCTCAGGTACTGTGGTAACATTCAGCTACTTGCATTTCTTAAACGCTGCATTCTGGTTGGGGATACAAATGAATTATGTTCATTTTAAAGTTTGGTCAATCAGCTTTGCTTATGTAATAACTAAAATGCATCTTCAAATAGCCATGAGGCTGACTCATGGAGCAGGTTAACCTCAGCAGCAATTCATGTTTAATTTCTTTCCCTACCACTCCTAACATTGTTACAAAAGCTATTGAATTAACAGATTCCCGTGGCAGTGTTTCATTTCTCATTATAACAAAAAGGCAAGCAGCTAACACTGCAGAGTTTTCATCAGCTAATGCCTTGTAGTAAATCCATTAGAAAGCCATTGGTATCTAATTGTCTAATCACCGCGAAGGCCTAGGAGTGACATGGCTGTAATGGGATTAAAGTAGATTGTAGTGCACTGCCTACATCTCTGATCCAGTCTGGAGATAGCAACAACCTTGCAGGTCATTTCAGTTAATTTAACTGGACTCAGAAGAAAAGAAGGAAAAACTACTTTGACTAAATGGGTAAAAGAGCAGACACTGGTTTGTTTACACCCAAAAGAGACAAAGTAGACATTATGGCTGGAAAAACACACCATTAACTTGAAAGTAATCTAACAAACATATCAGCGAAGAGCTGATGGAAGGATGGAAACTGCTTGCATAGAGGAATGGTTGCATGTGGTGTGGTGAAGCAGGCGAAGTTCTAGGTGTGCAGAAGGCACTGAGTTATCAAGCACGTACCCCTTCAGACCAGAGTAATTTGGCCTCATGGTCTTCAGGTCCAAGGCCAGATGCAGCCTTCTGCCTGATAAACGCCATCCTCTGAAGCTGTGCAAATCAGCCACTTGAGGGAATGAGCATGCAAACATTGATTCAGTGACTTTGTGAACTATTAGGCTTCCTTGCAGTTGATGCCATGGAAAAATGGTAGCCATTGCTTTGATGAGACCACTTCAGGCACCTTGGAACACTGTTTTGAAATCTGTCATACCGGTCATGGAAGGAGATTATCCTAGCCTTCATCTTAACAAGATAAATTATTTCTACACACTTTCTGAAGATTACCAGGGAATCAATTTGTCTCCTTCCATCAGAAATCCCTTCTGGAATTTCTCTTTAGCTACTGACATAAGGTCACCAAGATGGGGAGGGTATGTGTGAGCAAAGAATAAGTATATGGCTGAAGAATCACAATAAATGTACATATATTTAATCATTGTAACAGCAGATTCTTGATTCAGCTTCCTCATGTGATCTGCCAATGAGGCATTATTATTCAAAGAACTGGGAACAGGCCCAATCTTAAAATAAAGCACTGTGGTATCACATGGTGATTATTCAAAATATTTCAATTTATCTAAGTGAGCCTGCACTGTTTAGGATAATTATAGTACTTTCAGAAGAGGAATAGACTACAAATCTGACTTGCAATCTGAGCAACATTATTTAGACTTTGCTTCTCATTCAGTGCACAACAATGGTGGCTTTGCCTTGATTAGTGCTAGTTTGAAAGAACACTAAATAATTTCATAAAAATATTATTTTGCAGAATAGGAAAAAAAATTTAAACCTTCACCTAGACATGCCAAGTTCAGATCTTTTAGGTAAATGCCACCATTGTTTCCAGCATGTGTTGTGCTAATACCCAACTGAATGTTTCACTGAGTATATTTTTCTCTTTTTTGTATTCTACTCATCTTGGAAATTTACAAAATCACAAAGTAGTTCAATCAGATCATTTCAGTTTGATGGAACATTTCTCAAATTTTTAGAAGGTTTTTAAAAGTTGAAAAATCAATGTTTTATGAATTTTGGGGAGGCTATTTTACTTGGATCCATAGCATAGTACCTTTAAGTATAAGTTAAAGATTCAGTGACAGTCATGTGATTCTCCACTAAAGAACATGAGGGCAGGGAGGCCCTGCAGAGGGACCTGGACAGGTTAGAGAGCTGGGCAATCACAATCACATGAGGTTTAACAAGGACAAGTGCCGGATTTTGCACCTGGGACATGGTAACCCTGGATATACTTACACTCTGGGGAGTGAGAGGCTGGAAAGCAGCCCTGCAGAAAGGGATCTGGGGGTTCTGGTCAACGGCAGGTTGAACATGAGCCAGCAGTGTGCCCTGGCAGCCAGGAGAGCCAACTGAGTCCTGGGGTGCCTCATGAATGGCATTGCCAGCCGGTTGAGGGGGGTGGTTGTCCTGCTTTACTCTGCACTGGTGCAGCCCCATNGCTCTGGTGACCAACGACAGGACCCGAGGGAATGGTAGGAAGATGCATCAAGGGAGGTTTAGGTTGAATATTAGGAGGAGGTTCTTCACTCAGAGGGTGGTAGAACACTGGAATAGGCTCCCCAGGGAAGCAGTTATGGCACCAAACCTGACAATGTTCAAGACACATTTGGAGAACGCCCTCAGACACATGGTTTAAGGGTTGTCATGCACTGGGCCAAGCTGTCTAGGGAGGTGGCTGAACCACTACCCTTCCTGAGATTTTGAGGATGTGAAGATGTGGGGACAGGGGGACAGGGTTAGGTGGTAGATGTGATAGTGTTGAGGTAATGGTTGTACTCGATGATCTTGAGGGTCTTTTCCAGAGTGATTCTGTGATACTGTAAAGTACTTTTTGTAAGAAATCAAACACTGAATGTATATTGTCATCAATGCTAGTATGTGATGAGAGGAGTAGAGATACATAGTGGTTTAGAAACAAGGAATTGAAGACAAACAGTAGTACAGAGAGTGAGACATACACAGAATATTGTCTTTGACAGGCTGTCTCAGACTGGGCATGTCACTCTTGAAGCTACTGGGACCTTGTGAGAGCATGTCTTCAGCAGTAATTCCCTCTTCTAAAGGCTGTGGGACCTGCTGGACCTATTCTGATTCCACATTAGTGTAAGTGGCTTCAGGGATTTACTCCTCATGCAAGCAATAGTAACAGCAAAATTGCATCTAAATGAGTAAAACTTAGCCAGGTTGCACCTGCTGAAAATCTGCTTCTTTACTTTTAAGTTAGTTCTTTGTTTACTTCAGTGACTTGATAATCTAAAACAGGCACTCTGGAAAGAAACATGAAAGATTTAACTGTGTTCATCTGCAGTCTTCAAAAGCTTGAAACTGGAAATCTGTGTGCAAGACTCAGTGCACTCCTTCAGAGTAATTGGTTGTACTAGATCTAAAGAGTCCAGGTGTCACATAGTGTAATTTGTGTCTGTGGGTGATGTTATTGACTATGCTTATGCTCTACATACAGACTGAAGTGCTGTCTAATGCTTTTTAGCATGACATCTCTCATAAATGGCCTCATTATTTCTTTTCTGTGTTTAAATATACAAAAGCAATATTCTTAAGTATACTTGTCCAGTAATAGAGATGATTCCCATACCATTGAAGGAAGAGACTGTTTTCAACAATTTATAATATTTTATTTAATAAACTATAATAAGAAAAGGACTTGCTGGGGGATCAGTCATTTTTAGGTTGTAGCATATATTAAGATGATAAAGATGTCTCTATAACTTTTCTACCCTTCAGAATAAAAAATTTCAAACACCTTTAAACTTTCTTCCCTCTAATAACAATTTGACAGTCTGGTATTTTCTCTGTATTTTCAGAGATACAGCTCTGTACAGTGACAAAGATGTACCTCAAAGTTAATCTGAGTAGACATCAAAATGCATTATGAGTTCTTTATATCTCAGAGGTATCAATAAACTAAGAGCTTATCCTCCATCCCTACGGCTAACTAGCGAAGACCTCTTCACCAACCAGAGATCAGTGCTATCCAGTGTAGAAAAGGATAAAACAAGGCAGCTGGGCCTGGCTTTTCTCCCAGTGACAGGAGAACATAGAAAAAGCATTAGCAATTTCTTGTCTCAGGGTTATTTGGGTCACAAAATAATAATAATTAAAAAAACTCTAATTGGATGGATTTCAGTCTTGGGAAAGAGATCTGTAGAGATGCTATTTCAGAAAGCTAGTTAGCAGAGAAAGATACAGACTAGTAGCCCAGCTGAAAATAAATATATGCATTTTTTTCAATAGAGGAGAGGAGAGGAGAGGAGAGGACAGGACAGGAGAGGACAGGACAGGACAGGACAGGACAGGATGGGACAGGAGCGGAGAGAAGGGATCTAGCCACCACTTACGTCCATGCTTTTGCAAGCAAATTGGCTCTGAAACATTATAACTGCAGGATGAACTCATTGAAAAGTTTCTCATTAGGAAGAAAGATATTTGATCCTTTGCTGGCCTTTAAACACAATGAACCTTGGAAATCCTTGGAAAGGATTGTATGATGAAAATAGAGATCTTTGTGGCAATTATGTTCACTTACAAAAGATGTGTAATTACTGCTGAGTACAGGAGGAATCTTACAAAAATGTCCCTCTACTGTGAAATGTAAAGCACTGAAACTTCACTGATCCTGAAACATCGAGTTCTTACTCTTGATCTCAGCACAGCAACTTCTGATTGCCTGGCACTCCATCCAGACTGCTCGCATTTCTGAATGGATTTGCAATTCTCTTGTTTTGGTTGGTGAAATGCACTCGCATTTTACACCTATGTTTAATATTAACAGTGACTGTGACCATATCCACCAATGTGTTGTAAATTCCACAAACACACTTTTTCCTTCTACCCACTTTTTCAGAAATCCTGACTGGAGAGACATGCTTTGCAGAGTGCTGGGGACATCATTATTACCCTGGACTGGAGGTAAAAATTAAGAGACTCTGATGCCTTACTAAGAGTGTTTATTGCTAGCTTTATCATTAGTGCACAGAGTTGGCAGGGGAGATCATATCCTTCTGACTTTACACAGAAGGATATCTTTACCAGCTGGTGGATTACTATATTTTTCACTAGCCGGACTTTTAAAAGGTCAGTCAGACAGAATGCCAGACAAAATACAACAAAGCAGGAAAGTGAGGAAATTACAGAAAGCAGCCATGCTAATAGACATTGCAAAGGCAAAAAGAGTGTGTGTCATTTAGTCAGAATATCCCAACTGGCCTTAGAGAGGTTCTTTCATGTCAGGTCTGTATTAGAGCTTTTAGTGATGATTGCTCTTCAATGTGACAACAGATAAATTAAAAAAATATTTGGGGAAATACCTTTTACAGAAGTGAGGGGGAGAGAATTTAGTTTCTCTTGGGTACCACGGTAAATAAATGCTACACAAACTTTTCTCTCACCGGTGTTACCTCTTGCACCCTTTTTTTTTGGGGGGGGAGGGGGAGGGTGTTGGGGGGAGAATTACTTTACAGTCTGTTTTCTGATATGTTTCTCTGCCAACCCCTGCAAATGTTTGTCCCAGCACAACTGTGGGACAGCATAAGGGCAGGAGATTCACAGGTTGAAGGGAGAAGGCAGGACTGATTAAGCTGGTACTGCTACTAAGGGAAATGTCCATGACCCCATGGAGGCTGATACTAGATAACTAAATCACTAGATTTCTTGAAGAAGGCTGAAACATGAGATATATTTACTCTTTTTTATCTTTACTGGATAATTAAACTGAGATGAAAAAAACAATATACAATATGATCCAGCTAAGGAGCCATGCTGGTATCATTGGTAATGAGACTGCTGAATCTTGCTTGGCAAGGAATTTATATTGCACAAGCAAACAATCAAGAGAAATTTCTCCAACACATAGTTTGCAGAGAGCCAATATTAGTCCAAAAATTAATCAGCTGGCAGTTTGTTAGTCACTGTCCTGTGCTAAGTCAAGCTAACCTAGAGATGTTATGCCTCAATGCTTCCGTTTAGCACTAGTATTTCAGAAGTGAAATTCATCTGAAAAGCAGAGACAAAAGATTTGCTCATAACGAAAGTGTGTTGGGTTTATGCCTGGTGAGGTTTTGGTAGTGGGGGCAGAGGAAATGATGACTACTCACATGGTTCATGTAAGAAGATTCTAGAAGTTCCTCCATCTCTGAGTTGGATCTGCCTCTGGCCAAGGCCAAGGCAATTAACGCCTCTGCAATAATATATTTAAGGGGAGAAAATCCTGTTGGTTTTGGTGTTTGGGAGAGGAGCGAGACATGAGAGACAACCATACTGTCAGCCCTTAGAGATCAATGGTGGAGCAGAATCCCATCTGCAGCCTGTGGAGGACCCCACACTGGAGCAGGGGACTGATCCTGAAGAAGGCCATGACTCTCAGGGAAGCTTGCACTGGAGTGGTCTATTGCTGGGACTTCCACAGACTGTGGAAGGGACACACTCTGGTAAAAAAAGTTCATGGAAGACTGACTGCAACCCCCATTCCCTGCCTTCCTGCACTGCTGGAAGGGAGGAGGTAGAGAATCAGGAGCAGAGCTGAGCCCAGGAAGAGTGAAGGGAGGTGTTTCTAAGATCCAGTTGTATTTATCACTGTCCTACTCTGAGCCCTCCCTGTGCTTTGCCTCGACCCTTGTTGTACTTTCTCCTCCCTTTTCTACCAGAGAGGGGTATGAGTGAGTGAGTGGCTGTGCGGTATTTAGTGCTGGCTGGGTGGGCTTAAACCATAACAGAAAGTCAATACATGCGAGCCTTAAATTGCATATAAGCCTAGGAGAAGGGCTATAAAGTAGGAGATGGATTCAAAGAGATATAATTTGTTCTTTCTTATTTTGTGATGAATACCCAGAGAGCAGTTAAAATACTCTACAGAACAGAATTCAAGATTTCACTTGTGGTCACACTTCATATTAAGCAGCAGTAAAAACAGTGTCTATAACTGGCCAAGAGTAATAGATAATTCAGTAACTAGCTGAACAAATAACAGATTTTATAAATGATTTATAATTACTATGACTTTTTGGATATTCTTAAAGAAACTGTGAAACATATTATTCACATCTGGAAGACAACATTGGTTTATTAACTCTGGAACCTTAATAGAACTGGTGATCTTTCTTGCTGAACCTAAATAGCAATATTTTAAAATTAGTTTAGAATTAGCAGAATATAGTAATTATCAAATAAACTACAATTTGACATCTCTAAGACAAGTTTGTCAATGCTCTTTGTTATGAAATGAGGGGGGAAAATGTAAATATATTCTTAAAAGCCTAATCTTTCAGCAATTTTTCCCCATCTGAAGACTCAGAAGCAAAACAATTCCTCCCACTCACCCCCCTCTTGCTTCGCAAAAAAAAAGCGCCTTATGAAAAACAACCCTTTTTATATCTCATGAATCAGAAAAAGATCTAAAAAAAATTAATAGCTGAGAAGACACTTGGAAATGATTCAAGTTGGGTTTTTTAAATAAACATTCATTATTTTCTAACTAATAGATTCATTTACATCACACAAAAAATACATAAATTTCTATTCTAAAGGCCAGCAGGCTTTCACAGTAGTGCTCTGTTCTTGAGAGTTTCTCCTTCTTTTAAGACTTTTTTTTAAGCTTCCAGAAACCATCTCTCCCTCTGTCTCATTTTAACAGAATGAGTTAATGTACCACACTGAACCAGTGCCGATTATCACACTGAGAATAGGATGGGATGTAATTTCTATTTCTTGAGTGTGTTTTCAAATAAAAAACAGTAAAGATAGTTTTGCCCAAAGAAAATTTTCACTAATCTATACATTCAGAGTTCTGAAGAAACATAAAATTAATAAACAAGACTCAAAGAGAAGACATTTAGTAACAAAATTTAAAAAAAAAATCTTGAATTTTTATAGTATTCTTTTGGCTGAAAAAAGGCCATACATTTATCTAAATAAGAATCTGTTGGAAACATGGAAAGTACCATGCAAAACTCTTTCGTAAGTGAACCTAGGAACATTAGTGAAATGAGAATATTGAATCTGCATCTACAGTGATTGTGGCATTGTTATCTCTGGTTCTTCTATCTCAGAAAACACAAATAAAAGGTACCAAAAAGGGAAAAAAATCTGCATTAGCACTGGGGAGCCCTTATTCTGACTTTGGAAGACATGGGTTACCTCTTCACAAAAAATGGCAAATGCTGAGGCTGAAGGAAAATTTCCCACACCCTGTTATAGCTTCTATTGATTCTATTAACTAATTTCTAGTTCACTTCCATAGTTATTCAAGTCACCTGAATGTATATTTTCTTCAATAAATCTCTGGGTTTGCATTGGAAATAAATTTGAAAACATGGACATGTTTTTCTGGAAAATTATTGTTTTACAGTAATGAATACGTTAAAGGATTCCTTGGTTCTCTGTGATGTCTGGAATTACTTTAGCATCACGTGTAAATGAATAGAGACCTATCAATAGATACTCCAAATGTCACACCACATTTTAATCCTGGCTGTAGGGGCCATTTGATTAATTTTCTCTCTCACATTTTTGGCCATTAGCAATCAACAATTGCAGGCTGAGCCTTTCCCCTCTAACAAAACACAATCAGTTACCCCTGGCAAAAAAAATATTGTTAGCAAGGGAAGAGAAGCAGAAAACTGCCAAATACTGGAGCAATTTTATTTCATTTTTGCATTCTGCAAACCAAATGGTAGCACCTCTTTCCTGCTCTTCTTCCTATTCTCCAGTTCCTTCTCATGTTCTTGTGCCAAAGGAAAGATCTGTGGAAGCTTTGAGGAGGAAGATTTGAAGATGGCTGGAACAGGCTGATGGTGTTTGATGTGCTTGCTGGGATCCAGAACTGGTATGCATAGTGTCCCGGCTGGAACTGGAACAATTTCTTAGCTATGAACCTAATCCAGCTCTTTACAAAGCAAAGACTGATCCTATATAAGACTATAATTTTGGAGCTTGTTGAAGTACTGGAGCCATAGTTATAATGACAACACTGTATGTCTGTTAAGAGTGTCCTCATATTGCTAGATCGTGAGAAGATTTATCAGAATCCAGCCATTCCTAAAAATACCACTAACGCATTCATGGTTCTTTTAAATTTCTTTGCCTTTCTGCTTTCTTGCTTTTTCGTGCTACACTGCTGTCTCCAAGAACACTTCTTGTTGCATTTGTCACCAAATATACACAGTTTCATTAGTTTTTTGAAATTAAATAATCGTAGGAACGTAGTAGGAATTCCCCCAGTTCTACTGACCAATTTGAATTAAGAAAGTATTCGCATTTTTTTTCAGGACTAAAACATTCTCGTATTTGACCTCAGGAGAGTACCTTGTTAGGAGGAGTTCAGTAATGTAATGTTTGACTCTATACTACATTACATTACAGAATTATCATGATTTCATTTACCTTTGGTACTTACTCATTCAGAAAATTTACCAAATGAACAGTACCTCATAATTTGTGATGTCTACATATGATCTGTTTCCTGGATTTCTCTGTACAAGAACACACTTTTTAAACTGAAAATTGTTGGTAATACAGACATCTAGTATGACTGTGGTCCAGGGAAATTTGCTTGTACAGTACACACTGCTAGGGATGCTATTGCTTTTCAGTGCCATTGTAGCACTGCAGCTTTATAAAATTTGAAATTTTTTTTCTCAGGCACTGTCTCATCAGTGGCAATCATACACATTTTTTTCTCTATCCACAAAAGGCAATATTCATGTGTTTGTACCACTCAGAGGAAACATAAAAGTGCACTGGTCAGAAGTCGATACTAAAGAATGAAGTTGTTTACCAGAAAACATTGAGATCTCCTAAGAAAAGAGGAGGATGACTCTTTCAATAGATCAGGAGACGAGGGACATGAGCAAGATCACAAAGCCAAAAAGGCCGGAAAAGCCTCTCTTTTATCAGGGTATTTGTGTACTAATACACCAAAGGAAATTGGCAAAGTGTACAATATAATCCCTGCACCAGTAGCTGCCCTTCACTTCTAGGATCTAGTGAGTTCACAGGCTTTAGTCTGCTCACATTATTTGGCTCAATCATTTCTTTTTTCCTTTAGGTCCAGTTTGCCTATTTCATTATTTTTCTTAAGCTTTTGTCTTCAAGTCTAGTGTCACGACATGAAGTCAGAGAGCAGCAATTTTCAAACAATAGGAATCCTTTTTCTCTTGAGGGTTCAAATTTTCTACTAATGGAAGTAGAATAATTTCTGAAAGAATATTTTGAACTGTTTAACAAGAGTGAAGGATGAAGGATTCATTAACTTCCAGATTTTTCATTTGAAAGTAAAGAATACAAATCACTTAGAGAAGATGGATGTGAGAAAAGTACTACACAGGAAGGTACTTAAACTCAGAAAATTATTTCTCAATTACTATGCTTTTTTTTTTTTAAGAGGCGCGTCTCTTGCAGCACACTCAAAAGTAATATTGGATAATATACACTAAACAAAATATGTATTTACCTTGATATAGGTTAGATGAGTAAAATACAGATATTATAACACATATGTAATGTAATATTCAGCAAAATAGAAAGCTTAATACCTGTTTGAGCATCAAAGAATGCAAATGCCCAGATAAATGCATTAAAGACAAAAGCTCTTTTGTCTTTTGACTCCTTAGTCTGGACAATTTGGTGAAAGTATATGGCAAAGGAGAAAACTGGAGAAAGGCAAAACAAGAATTCATATGGAATGGTTTTTATAAATCTCTTTAAACAGAGTCTGGAAAACAATTGAGATTGTAATGTTTTGTTTCAGGAATTACAGTCAATGTATTTAAGGCAACTAGATGCATTTTTGACAGTGTTTATTATCATATCTGTTTGTTTAAGTTGCATTCATGCATGAGATTTGTTCATTTGTTCATGAAAAAAAGATATTTTACTAGAAGCTGGTGATACAAAGGGCTCATCAGCCTGCACTCACTATCTGCAGAATGATGGAAGTGCTCTGCCCCTATATATAAGCTTTTCTCTGTCACACAATCAAATTGCCTGTTTCGTCTGACTGATTTTTAGGTTCAAAATATGAAGAGCATTTTTAACAGGACTTAACAGATTCATATATGTCCAAAAGGCTGTTTTGAAAAAGCTGGGTAGGAAATGTGTTAAAAGTGAATGAGATGCAAAGGCCTATGTGTGTAAGAGAAAATCTCTGGATATTTTCACTTTCCTATCCAGCAGATCTAAATTCGACATAGTTAAATGAAGCACTAAAAATGAATATTTGTTTCCTGGGGTACATAATATAGGTCTATATATTGCATCAACGTTGTGTGATATTTTTGTTACCTAATCCACTTAATTGACAGTTACTTGTTGCCTCAGCAATGTCACGTGCATTTCATACTGTGAGCTTTGCTTGAAGCTGTTCAGCAGTTCTCAGCTACTGTCTCCTCACAACAGAGGCGTTACTTTAATCGTCCTGGAGGCGGTTTCACTCTAAAAGTACAAGCTAAGTAACAATAGTCCTGTCTCTTGTCCTTTCTACCCATCTTCCCCCCTAATGCTTATTAGGATTTGTGTGTTACTCCACAGATGTAACACCCATTGAATCCTTTCGATGGTGACTCTTATTTCCAGTTCAAAAGGTGACTCTTGAACATCAGCTGCAGTAACTCATCTCGAATCTGTGAAAAATTTATCAATCCTTTATCAAATTGCAGCCTATATTGAGGCAACTTTTACCAACAGCACATAGCAACATGGTTTGTCTCTCTGTACAAACTTTTTTCTTTCTTTTTTGAATACTAATTAAACTATTTAGAAACATGAAGCAAAAATTCTCCAAATCATTTTTATACCTTTTGAACTGCAGCACAAGCTAGGATGCTTATGAAATCATCTCTGTATATTTGTGCAACAGGAAAAATATTGGATATGCTTTCTAAATGACTTCAGTAGCAAAATTATCAGTGGTGTCTTTCTTGAGACATCATTACATGAATGCTGTACACCAAATTAAATAGAAAACAAATGAGTACTTGGATTTCTCACACTTCTGATATTGGGCTGGTATATGTGTTTTCATACTTCACCTTAGCTAAAAGCTCGAATCGCAAAAGACTCAAAGACTGATTATTCCTTTAAGGTCATGAAAATATGGCTACTCCTGACTTTCCACATACTTGAGAATATCCATTTATCTTGTTGCTCTAAGTCCTGTGACAATTAAGTTGCCAAGCTCCACAAGTCTGACAAATGTTCTAAGGTGATGTTCCTCCATTTATACTTCTGAAGTTCATTCCCAATTGACTGACACAGTGTAGAAAAAAATTAGCAGTGTGTTCCTCGTGTTTTGCTGGGCACTAAAAACTTAAAGAATGCACAGGGACAAGAAACATCAGCCAACCTATATGTCAGGTAGAATACACTACTCAGGGGCTTAAAGCCCCCTGAAAACACAATCCTAACTCTTGGGATGCATTTAGAATAGTGAGTATAAAACACCAAATGAATCACAGCTTCTCTGCCCACTATTGTGCACTTGTAAAAAACTATTCAACTAATAAACTTTAAATTTCTTAAAAATTCTAAAAACAAGTAATTGAACAAAAATAACACAATCACATCCTTTCAACAGCAGAGAAGAAAAATGTTGTTCAGACCTTTCTTTTCTTGCTTTTAACATCAACAACTATTTTTTCTCCCATGAAACCTGTTCTCATACTAATAAAAACAGAAATAATGTTATTCAGTAAACCTGAATACTGTCTTTTAAATATTGCAAATCATTAACCTATACAGAGGTGAGCGCATCCTGCTAATCTGTAGCCTTTTATGAACCTTTATCAACTCCTCTGAATATACAAACTGAGTATTCTGCTACACCATGATTCTACAACATTAATTTTTACTTTTTGAGGGAAAGAATTTTTTTATATTTACTTGCACTAATTCATTACTTAATCTGTATTAATACAGTAAGGCTTCGTCTAACTATATATTTAGTGAGAACATACTGCCACACACAGTGTGAGCCGTGAGAGAAATGTATTTATAGAACAAAAGCCTTCCCTGCCCTATTTGCCATACAAAATACATCCACACACATACAAAAACCTGGAAATGCAGAGATGTGTGAACACTGTGTATTTTAAAAGGTTTTTCCTTGTAGTAGTTCTAATTGCCTATGAACTTAACCTCGATGGGTCAAATATTCTTCCCATGCTATGATCCAGAGAGTTCTAAAACCTTGCAGAGGTCTGATGCTAGGTTTATTTATTCTTCATGTAACTTCTGATAATCAACACAAATTCACATTAGAAATAGCATCTTACACCTTTAATTGGGAAAATCAGAAATTCAAAGTAATGTGTGCTTCCCAGTCTACCAACTGAAATAATCAACAGCCATGCTCTAGTTTCCAGAAGAAAAAATGCTTTAGCCGTTGCTAAGTTACACTGAATACCCATTGAATTACACATGAAACCTATGTTAATTCCAAATACAGTCATTATGAGTGGCAGTATTACAAAGAATACTGAATAGATTTGAAATAATAGAAAACCAAAGTAAAGAACTGGAATCACCTTTTGCTACATTTTCCTCAGCCTTTCTGGACTTTTTTTAAAGATAGCTTAGCTGTCAGTTGAAAAAAAAATATTAAGTAGTCTTATTGGTCCTTTTACAGTACAACCAGTTCTCTGCTTCTGTGGTACAGGGAGCAACTGAAATTTCAAAGTACAAATCAGAGAATGAAAACAAGGAAGAACAGCTGGGCTATGCTGATATATACACTAAATTCAACCACAAAACAGAGGTATTTTTCTGTGCTTTTGAAACATATTCTAACTTGGCACTGTTTCTTCTGCCGCTGCTGGAATTATGCCTTGGATTGAGTCTAAGGAACTTCTAAAATAGGGCACCTCTTACCAAGCAGGTGATGGTAATTGCTCTTCACTGCCATAGTCCTGACACTCCCATCCGTGGCTCTGTGATTTGGAGCAGCCCTGGCACTTCTACGGCAGGCCAGAGCTGCACTCATCACCAGTACTTTCCTGCGTAGGAGAAATACTACATTTCAAGAACACAAGGAAAAGAAATCTAAATTACACTGGTAATGAAGCTGTATAAATTTGTTAGTGGGATTATATACTGTAGTTGCTCCAGTAGTAGGGACTGAACTTGATGACCAAGGAGTTCACATCCAGGCCTTTATATTATGCTTTGCTGGCCTGCCTAGCTATACCTGCTTGGACTGCTCACAATGTCAAGGAAATGACATAGGAATTTTATAAATTCCCAAATATATATTCTTAGAAACTTAGCGTAGGATGCTTCCCCTGGGAGCAAGAAGCGGAAGACTTCCTCTGCTTCTCATAAAGGAATGGTGGAGGTTGTTATCCAGCTGTGTATAAGGCATGTCCTCCTTGTAAGTACAAGAGCTTTGGAGATGACATTACTAATGCTCCAGTTAATAACTTCCTCAGTGCATATCATATTCTGTTTTCCTCTTCAGCTAAAATTCTGTTGTAGCTGAAGTGAATATTGCTATTTGCCCTGGTAGGTGACACACCGACATCTGTGATAACTCAACTTGTGCTGCTGACAGTAAAGCTGTGGCCTTTGTGGGGTCTGCCCTCTCTTTGCATGATTTTTCAGACCACAGATTTTACTTCCAGGGACTACACATAGCTGCACTCATTCTTGAAAACAGAATAAACTATTTCAGTTGGAAGGGACCTACAACAATCATCTAGTCCAACTGCCTGATCAGTTCAGGGCTGACCAAGTTAAAGCATGTTATTAAGGTCATTGTCCAAATACTTCTTAAATTCTGACAGACTCGGGGCATCAACTAACTCTTTAGTAAACCTGATCCAGCATTGACCACCCTCTTAGGAAATACTTCCAAATGACCGGTCTGAACCTCCCCTGGTGTAGCTTTGAACCATTCTGACACGTCATGTCACTGAATACCAGGGAGAAGAGATCAGCACCTCCCTTTCCACTTCCCCTCCTCAGGAAGCTGTAGAGAGCAGTGAGATCACCCCTCAATCTCCTTTTCTCCAAGTTAGACAGCTCAAAGTTCTTAGCTGCTCCTCATAGGACATTCCTTTCAGCCCTTTGCTAAAACAGTTACAGCAATCCCTGTCATCTAAAAAGTGTGAGTTGAATGTTTCTTCCTCATTCTATCAATCACCCAGCTCCATTGCACTATGTCATGATTTACAGCTCTTGGTTCTTAAGAGATGTGCAAAAGAAAATCACTGATTAGACCCCTCTCACTCAAAGCCATGAAGATGAGTCTCTGATGGAGCTTAAGGAATTTAGCAAACAGAGGTTAAGGCTTAACTATTTGAATATAATATTCAAGCAGGCCATTGATAGCACAGTTGATAGCATAGACTGCAGATGGCAGACGTGCAAATACAGTCACCCCCAGATTTTTCAAAATGCATGCCAAAGCGTGGTGTAGTCCATGATCCAAAATGCAAATATCACGTCTGTGGAAACTGCCATAATTTGACTCACTGCAGCACTGACAAACGTAGTGCTTTGTTCAGGTATTTAAAAGCATGCCTGTAACAAGCTATCAGCAAATAGCAGTTTCCTCTGTGTTCAAGTAGAGCAGCTGCCAGTTCTTGTCAGAACTCTCTGAAGTGCAGCACTGACTGTCACAGGTTCTTCGCAATCCAGCCTTGGCTGGTTTGCACAAATGCAACATTTCCGTTTGCATGTCCATATTAAGTTAATAAAATATGTCTCTTGATCGCTTTTAGCATTCTACCATATATTCATGAGTATTTTTCAGGCTTATTCCACTGAGAATGTTGTTAAAAGTTCTTTAGGCAAATCTGTTTTTTTTTCACTCTAAGAATCTCTGAGACCTTCTCTTGGGGCAAGATATCCTGACCTTATTTTTGCCTTTGAAAGGCATAACTTTGGTTTTTTTGTCACCGGTTTTCTCTTATCCTAAGGTGTCCTCACTTATTGGTAGACACTGCTAGACACCATAGGAGTGTCCTACAAACTTCTGAGGTTTTAAGATTAATATCTGAGGGCTTTGTGTTCCAAATGCTGAGGTTTTTTTAAAAAGTAACCTCTTCTGCCATTTTTATGCAGCTGGAGCTATACAAATGCTTACTACTGATAGCTTATGTTGCTTACTAGCAGTAGCCAAAAGTGTCTTTCTATGCTGCTGCATTGACATCTCTTGAACTCTTCCTGCAGTTATGCTATGTATCTGTAAATGCATAGGAAGCATCTATCAATAGTTTGGTTATTATATTATTTTTTCACTGAATTTCATATTAGGATTTTGTTTCAGAAGCAACAGCATCCTTCAGTCTTGGTGCAGATCATTACACTGGAACAACTTATTTCTTGCTTTCATTGCACTCTTTCAGCACCTATCTTTCCATTTCTCAGAGATGCTCTTTGAACTTCATTAACCTCAGTGTGGATTTTAACTGGTCTTCAACTCAAATAAAAAGTTTAGCTCTTTTGGATGGTGTGAGGACTGTTAAATGCTTTATTGTTTTCAGTATTTTGGATCAGATCTAACATTTCCTTTTTCTAAGGCATGATCAAAGTAATTCATATGCGCTACTCTGATTTACATTTTGTTGTGATTCAGTTTTAGGTGACATTTTCTGCATTTGTAAATGCTATGATTAAGTTTTTGTTGTGCACTTTTCTTGTGCTGCAATGTATTAAAATGCCATAAAAGTTACTTTGACTTCCATCAGACCTTCTAGCATGTCTCATTCTTATGGAATTTCTCTTGTGCAGTTGAGTTCTGTATGCTGAATACTCTTTTGAAGTGCCATCTTCAGAGTGGTAAAAGTGGTTACCTTGCTACTTTCTTCTTCTTGATTTATCTTTACACTTTGGGTCTGATTAACTGGTTCATTATTTGGTTTCAGAGGTCCACCCTATGTAGTACTTACTTACCCTTTGCAATCATCAAGCTTATCTGCCTCAATGGTTCTCCCATTGTTCTAGTAATAAACATCCAGATACATTTAATGCCAGAATTCCTCATTTTCTTTGGTCCTAGCTATTTGTGGCAATTCATATAATACGGGCAATACTGGCACTAAAGGTGTAGAAAGATTGACTTGTCATTGTTCTAGTAAATATCCCATACAACCTAATGCCTTGTCAAAGCATTACTTTGTTTATTTTCATTTACTTATGTTTATAAATACTCCATGTAGACTCCATGAACAGATTCATTTTTATTTACTGATTTCATTTCAGGGTTGTTTTTGCTAGGTGTTTATTATATAGAAACGTAGTTAATGATATTTTCCTTGAACATACTCTTAATGCTCTGTGTGGACTGGATATTCAATAAATGTGTCGAATCATACGAATACAAATGCTAGAAGTGGTGTTGTGATCTACCCTTTTCCTTAATTTAGTTTCAGGGATGCAAGTACTTTGATATTTTGAAAGTTCTGAGGTTTTCCTTTACACATATTTTAAGATGGTAACACATTACTTCATCATTCCATGTTTCTTAATCTGTCCTGAAGCAAAGAAGAATATGAGATGACTGCTGCTGATTTCCTCTTCTTCACTGCATCTTACGTCCCACCGCATGCCTTGTACTATTCTGCTGATGTGTGCAACGCATTCGTGCTAGGAGGTTCGTGTTGTGACATACCATTGCCTAGTTTTTCACTTGGGCAGTAGGATGAAACTGATACTCACTACAAGCCTGTCATGCCACTGCCTTAGCTGTATTTTTTTTTTAATAAAATACATAACATATTATACTGAATCTTTGACTCCCTTCTATTTTCTGTGCTTGCTTGCTCATACCACTGCATGCAAGCCATTATTTGCGTAAGCAAGAAATCTCATCTGTTCTTCAGATGTCTTATGCACACTTCTCTTTGGGAAACAAATTTTGTCTACAATATTTTTTTCTCTAACACTTTTTGAGTTTGATCTCATTAACTTTGATCTTCTTTAGTATTTTATATTTATCTATGAAATCTATGTAGCCAGATGTCCCTTTATTAAGTGTCACGATAGGACTTGGTTCCCGGCACAGAAAACTATTCATTATAAGGACAGTATTTCAGCTCCAGTGAGCTTAACTTTAGACATCTGTTTCTGCAGAAATTGTTGTCTATTTGTCCACAAGGAACTAGTTCAGTTCACTGTCCTTAGGGGTAAAGGACAGATAAAAAGCAAAATAAACACTCTAAAATTCAGGAAAGCAAACCTTGAGCTCTTCAAGGAATTGCTCAACAGAACACCTTGGGAGGTAGTCCTCAAGGATGAAGGGGTGGAGCAGAGCTGGCAGATGTTTAAGGAGGCTTTCCATAGAGCACAAGAGCTCTCAATACCCATGTGCAGGAAATCAGGCAAGAAAGGAAAGAGACCAGCATGGCTGAGTCAAGAACTGCTGGCTGAACTAAAGAACAAGATAAAACTGCACAAACAGTTACAACTGGGAAAGGCAACCTGGGAGAAATATAGGGACGCTGCCCGGTTA
>VZZY01013150.1:0-44851 GCA_013400335.1 Eurystomus gularis | reverse complement strand
CTGGGATACATTTCATCAGGTCCTACNACTTATTTATGCTCAGGTTCCTCAGGTGACCATGAACCTTGTCCTTGTTTAGAGTGGAAGGGACTTTGTCAACCTCTTCCCTGTCCTGTGGGTTATCATCCTGAGGGCTGCGAGGAGACAGGTTGCCAGTAAAAACTGAGGCAAAGGAGTTGTTGGGTACCTCAGCTTTCTCGTCATCCGTTGTTACTAATTCACCGTTGTTTATCACCAGGGGGAGTACACCTTCTTTGACCTTCCTTTTTTGATTTAGATACTTATAGAATCCCTTCTGGTTTTTTCTTCATATCCCTTGCCAGGTTCAGCTCCAGCTGTGCCTTGGCCTTCCTGACTTTGTCCCTACATAACCGGGTGGCGTCCCTATATTCTTCCCATGTTA
This sequence comes from Eurystomus gularis, assembly GCA_013400335.1. Lineage (NCBI taxonomy): Eukaryota > Metazoa > Chordata > Aves > Coraciiformes > Coraciidae > Eurystomus > Eurystomus gularis. The sequence continues at coordinate 44,448 of VZZY01013150.1, read as the reverse complement.
TCTCTCCCAGTTTTAACCGTTTGTGCAGTTTCATCTTGTTCTTTAGTTCAGCCAGCAGTTCTTGACTCAGCCATGCTGGTCTCTTTCCTTTCTTGCCTGATTTCCTGCACGTGGGTATTGAGAGCTCTTGCACTCTATGGAAAGCCCCCTTAAAGATCTGCCAGCTCTGCTCTGCCCCTTCATCCTTGAGGACTGCCTCCCAAGGTGTTCTGTTGAGCAATTCCTTGAAGAGCTTGAGGTTGGCTTTCCTGAAGTTTAGAGTGTTTATTCTGCTTTTTATCTGTCCTTTACCCCTAAGGACAATGATCTGAACCAGTGCATGGTCACTGCAGCCCAGGCTACCTCCAATCTTGACGTCCCCAGTGAATTCACTCGCTCTGGTCATGATCAGATCTAGTATCGTATTCCCTCGGGTAGGGCTGTCTATTACTTGTTTTAGAAAGTTGTCTTCAAGGCACTCCAGGAATCTCCTGCATTGCCTACAGGTTGCTGTGCTACTTTTCCAGCAAATGTCAGGGTGATTTTTACAGAAGCAGATAATTTTGAGCCTTTTGCCTGGACAATTTACATGAAAAGAGCATACTATGGTTCACCAAAGTAAATTACAAAATCCGTCCCCAAATAATCACATCATGATCAGCAAAAAATAATTGTGGTTATAGAATAAGCTTGCCAGTGACTTCCCAGAATTGTGCTAATCTGCAAAATCAATCCTTTATTTCAAATTTTGTTCTTACTCTCTCTCCTTCTCTTTATGTTGAAAACTTTCATAAAACAGTCCTGTCACATATTGACAGCGACGAGACAGGAAGCTGACCTATTCCACTCAATGAGCTGAGGACTTCAGAGTCTATCTGCAATCACTGAAGCCTGATCAGTTTATAGCAGGGATGGTATGTCTGTGCCAGTGGCAGCAGGGGACTTGAACTGATGATCGAAAAAGACCTTTCTGATGTGTGTGTTTTCATTGAAACATGTTTAAACACAGGACCTTTTCTAAACTTTTCTCTTGTCTGTTTGCTTATTTGTTTTTAATTGTTCCTTTTTTAACAGAAAAGTGAAGAGAAAACAAAACATCCTGCTTCAGCAAACACATACAAATGCAAAATTCAAACCCGAATGAGACAAGAGATAAAGATGGGAAAGCCACACTGGCTGATATTTAGGTATTTTACAGCTATTCTAATAAAGCAACATGCTTATGATATTTCAGCAACAAGGCATAGAACACCACATGCATATTACTGAATTCTCCTAACCTACCAAATATGAGAATCATAGAACGGTTTGTGTTGGAAGGAGACCTCAAAATTCTTCCAGTTCTAACCCCCTTGCCATAGGCAGGGACACCTCTTACTAGAGAAGGTTGCTCAAAGCCCCATCCAACCTGGCCTTGAACACTTCCAGGGATGGGGCATCCACAGCTTCCTTGGGTAACCTGTTCCAGTGTCTTACCACCCTCATAGTGAAGAACTTTCTCCTAATTTCTAATCTAAATCTACCCTCTTCCATTTTGAAACCATTATCCCTCATCTGATCACTACAAGCCCTTGTAAATGTTCCTTCCCAGCTTTCTTGTAGGCCCCCTTCAGATACTGGAAGGCTGCAATAAGGTCTCCCCAGAGCCTTGGGCACAATACTGATACAGCCTATACATATAAGTTATACACCCCACATACACAATGCAAACAGCATAGATACACCCAAGTATGTTCTAGCCAACCAAAGAGGCCTATTGCATAGCAGTGTGGTCTTAACTGGTGATACAGCACTAGACCAGCTATGATCTTCCATACAGATCCTGGGTTCTTGTTACCAGGTATTTTTCCTTTTGTGCTCAAACAACAGTGGTATTGCAAACTTTACCACTAACTCAATCACTTCCATGTGAGTGGCAATTAGGACACTACCATGTGGATGCAAGCATGAACATGTATTGGTTTTCTTCTTATTTATATTCTTGTCTCTTTCTGTAATAAAATGAATGCCAATGAAACAGCAACTGGGGAATGGTAATGCAGACACCGAAACATTAACTTCTCTGAAATATTTTTGTGATTTTAATTGTAAAGTCTTAAATAACATTGAAAAAGCTTCATTCTGTATTGATTCTATTGCTACACTAAACTCTTTATTATGTGAATTTGTGAATGTTCACAAGAATCAATCATAATTATGCATGACCCAATACAGTTGAAATCAAAACAATGGATCGATTCATGCTGTAAAGTGCATTACATCTAGCAATCTTTGTGAGGCAATCAACCAAAAATTAGATCTGTATATTAGTAATTTAGTTATTTCAGTATTAAGTAATAGTAAGCAGACGTCCAGAGGTCCTCTTCACATAGGTTCACATCAGCATAAGATTAACTGATTTTACTCCAAAACTCCAAGGAATTATAATCAAAACCAGAAGGCCAGACAGTCTTTTCCTTAAAATTAAAAAAAAAAAACTCAGTACATTTTATTCTACTAAACCATGTTCCTGAAAGTCTTAACTTTAGTTCCACATAAATGGAATAAAAGTCAGAGAAATTTTGTAAAGGAATGGAAGGATTCTACTTTATCTGAACCACTAAAATATGAATTTGAAGTAAGGGGATAAGACTGCTATCAACAGTTACATGAATGGTTTAAATAACATACTTTTTTTTTCTTTTTTTTTAACCAGTCCTGGAAATATGCTTAGGAAATTGTGACTCAAAGTCTATAGGAAAACTAACGTTAAGCTTCAAATTTATCTAAAGTCTATTAGCAATAGTAAAAGTGATATGGAGATTGGGTACCTCTAATGTAGTTCTTACTAAACTACAATTTCTTAGAGAATCTGCTATGATTCCTAGTCCTAGGTCCTAACACAGCAAAAGGTGGCAAGTTGTAGGGAACCTGGAGTAGCTGTGATTATCTGCTGAGTTAACCATATGCCTGATATAACACTACTACAACACCAAAAAAAAAAAAATAAATCAGTGTTGCAGATGAACTAGGGAATAAAATAAAGAAAGATTAAGCTCTCCAATTTTATTTGATCCTGGAGATGGACCCAGGTGCAAAGCCTACTGACTCTTCACCAATAATTGAACAATTCAAACCCACACATTATGTACAATTCTGCTCAATTCCTGTACCCATCAGACAGAATCAGGCATGCTTAGAGGAATGTTTAGCCCATTCCAGTGAGCTATTTATTTCTCCCATACTGCTGCATAGACTATTTATACTGTTTCACTCTTGTTTTGTCTTTCACAACAGTTCTTTAAGTTCTTCAATGTCTTGGTTTCATGTAAATTTGTATTATCAGCAATGACTTGGTGAAGCCAGCTGGTACCTCCAGGTAGAAAAAAGCCATCAGTACAAATATCTTCCATGTTTATTCAAGGTATTGGTGTTCCTGATTAGACCCACACAGTGGATTAAGATCAGTTCTCTCATACCAGCCTTTGAGCCTTGCAAAACCCTTGGGACAAACACCTCTCCTAGGTGTCAAAGAGTAGAATATTTAAAATGCTCTTTTTTAAAATAAGAAGATGAGATGGTTAGGAAAAGTGATAGGCCATGTGAAAACTTCTTTCTTTGCTCTTTTTTCCTCTTCTTGATAGAAGATAAAGGGGCATTTTTCATTTTTTTCCTCATGAAAGCAGCTGGCTCTCCACTTTATCGTTCATAGTCCTGCACCACTGGACAAGGACAGAAATACTGAGTGAAATGTGTTTCCCCACAAAGTGTTTTTCTCTGCCACAAGACTCCTCAACTCCTTCCCAAGGAGATAATTTCAAGAAGGGTAATAAGTTTAATTTAGCCTCTGAGCTTTTTCTCTCCTTGTTTCTCTGATGAGATGTTCAATGCACTCCATTTTGTTGTCAGATCTCTGACACAGAGACCTGTCTCTGAGCAATGAGTTTAAAGCCAGTATCTCATTTCACATAAGGCACTAAGCAGTCATCACATGGTAATGCTTTCCAGTCACTATGGGTGCAATGGCTGTAAGCTTTCATCTATAAATTCTTTTTTAGTTGCTCATTTCTGTCAAGCTGGTCTAATCTACTTACACCTGGCACATTAATTCTTATCTTTTCCGTGCAACATTGTAATTATATGTTATTTCCAGCAATAATTAATTCTCTCTCAGGCGGGCTTTTTATAGCTTATAAGTCAAAGTGGGCTGCACCATGCTAAATAATTAATTCAGACTGTTTTTTATGTCATGACATACACACAGCCCTTGAGTGTAATAGTTACAGAATTCTTTTGAGAAGAAAGTCCTTGGCTTCCAGGGGTTGTACAGACCAGAAAGCACCAATTATAATGGTTAGTTCTCTCAGACCAATAGTAGGTGTGTTCATTTCTTTCTACCAACAATCTATTTATGGCGGTTATTTCCAGAAGGTTTTGCTGCAGTATTAACGTACAAGAACATGCAGCTGCAGACGATATGAATGACTCCGAACAGTATGCAAGTCCCATCAGAGAAGTCTGCAACAGTTCACATACTTGCCTACAACTGTCTATATTTCTTTGACTTCTTAATTAATACACAAAACGGGCATTTACATGACAAAAAAATGTGATATGAAATTGTAGCTATGAGATATTGGCAAGCTGTGTCCATAGAAAACTCAATCATTAAGCAAAAGTCAATAGCTAGATACGGTATCTTACCTAGAGCAACCACAATCTCAAATACCTCACTACTCCAGAAATACAGCAAAGAAGAAATTTTAAAAAAAGAAAAAAGAAAAAAAAAAAAAAAAGAATACTTACATTAAAACTAGCCAGGAAGACAGATTAGGTAACAGAAGTATGCCTAAAAGGATTTGCTGGAATCCAGTGAGATAATGTTTGAAAGATGGAAGAACCCTATTAATAGGAAAAGTATAATTACAATTCATAAGCCATAAAGAATGCAAATATATTAAACACAGAATTATAGCACACGCCTCGTTATCAGGGGAAGGATAGCAACTGCACAAGGAAGAGAAAGATCAGAGACTGACATTGTACAGAAAACATGAATAGTAACAATTTAAATTGCTTGTGTATAATGAAGCATCAGTAGAGAACGTGTTTAAGGAATGTTATTTCTGGATACCTTAAAGCAATAACTCCCAAATTTGCTTCGTTTTTGTGCTCTCTTGTGTTGGTGTGAGTAGTACTCATACCAGGTCATAGTTTCCCTTTTATCTATCCAAAGCCTTTCACTTGTTTCAGAAGTGAAAAAGAAGTATACAGCTACAGTACATTTCCCAGTAGCACCACGTATACCATAGTCATGGGATCATTAACGAGACAGGTTAAGTGAAATAATGTAAATTTGTTCCTTTGAGATCAATGTAGTCACTAGAGTTTAGAGTGTGTTTTTCCTCCCTTCTGAACTCCTCACGTGAATTTGGATGTTGCTCTTGAATTCCATTGCCTGCTGCTGACAATGGGAGATGGAAATTGAGCTGAGATCTTTCTACCTAAACTGTCAGGTTCAACAAATTTTGCTTTGTATTTCTGTAGTGATAGCCTTTTAAGATAATTTGCTTCTTAATTATTATTTCTCACTCATACACTTTTTTTTGTGCTTGTAAACTCATTGAGAAATGAGTCTCTTGTTCCACCTCAACCCTGTGTTAATTTTTATGTTGAAAGACTCAGTATAGAATGAAGTTTTGCTCCCAAGAGTGTAAAGAGTAAGTGAGCAGGGCAGGGCTCTATCAAAACTGGGCAACAACTGTGTCTGTCAGCTATCCCAGCATGCCCTCCTGCTGTTCTGAGAGAGGCAGGACACCAAGTGTCTCTCTGAATAGTCTGTAAAACCCGTAAGCTTTCTGGAGGTAAATTTTGGGGTGAATGTCTTTGCAGAATATAAATTCTGTTGACATTGAGAACATGTAAAACATGTTCTTGCTCCTCTTGAAGTAATAAGGATTTTAAGGGCTGGTGGTATTGACTTCTGTCCGTTAGCCTGAGTGATCTCCTGTGGTCCTGGGATGCTGTCACTTCACTGCCGTTTATCTCCCCAGAGAAGACTCCAGGGAGACCTTATTGCGGCCTTCCAATATCTGAAGGGGGCCTACAAGAAAGCTGGGAAGGAACTTTTACAAGGGCTTGTAGTGATCAGATGAAGGATAATGGTTTCAAAATGGAAGAGGGTAGATTTAGGAAGAAGTTCTTCACTATGAGGGTGGTGAGACACTGGCACAGATTGCCCAGGGAAGTTGTAGATGCCCCAAAACTGGATGTGTTCAAGACAAGGTTGGACGGGGCTTGGAGCAACCTGGTCTAAGTAGGAGGTGTCCCTGCAGTGGCAGGGGGGTTGGAATTAAATAATCTTTAAGGGCCCTTCCAACCCAAACCATTCTATGATTCTATGTGGCCAGCAAGGAAGAGTAACGCAGAGCTAAGTACTATTCATTTTTACCGACAGGAAAATAACCCTGCCTTAAGACATTATTTAAACAGCAAAAGGTTCAAAAACATGTATATTCTAGAGAGATCTAAATATCCTAGGCAAATCAAAGTCTTGAAGTGAACTGTTGTTCTGTCTTATTTTCTGATTCTAGTTGTACTGGATTGGACAGCTCAGAAGGAACCTGTTATATTGACGGGACTGTAAGTCTAGGTCTTCTCTGAGGTATAATTGTGTGGCATAGCATCATCCTTTCTTATTGTATTAAAAATACTGTTATGAAGCTGAATTAATAATAGGCAAGTGATTCACACAAAGTCAATGAAAATATAGTAAGGTTCTTTATTCATCAGTTGCTACAGCTAGCTCTGTATGTGTTGCATATCTTCTAATGTGTAAAGATTCAAATAAAGGGTTTTCTTTTCATCTCTTTTGAAGATGGAAGAGGTTCAGGTTAAGCCCGTCCCAAATGTATGTTCTTTAGATAACAAGTGTGAGGCAGTTTTAGTGGCTGAAACCTGGCCATCACATTTGAGAAAAGACTGACTGGTGTTTACAGTGCTTTTCCTCTATTTCAAAAGGCAGGTAGAGAGTGAGCTCTATCTTCTGGCACAGACCAGGACTACAGGACCACTGGAGCACAGCACATCAGCTGCTGTCCCCATAGGCTAATGCAGAGAGGAAAGGAGGATAAATTATTTCAGACTGTTTTAAAGTACTTGCAACAGATTTGAATCTCATTAAAGGAGGAAGATGCCAGCCAGTGGAAGAGAACTGCATGGAGCCAAAGATATATTCTTCGGTAATGAGACAAGGGCAGAAACGCTTCAAGAATGCAATCAATCATGATGGCAGGCTGTCTATACACACCTTCCCAAGGAAAATGCCTTGAGTTCTCAAACTTCATAAAGAAGTGTCATGTCCTGAAGTTATCAAGCCAAGGTATTCCTTCGCTAGTTATATTTGCATTATAAAGTTCTAACCATCAGACATCTCTGAGCACCACAAGCAGGTCAACAGACTGACAACTAACAATAACCTTCAGCAGTACGGCTGCAAGGATGCCTGGAGCAGTCCTGCAGCCCCTCAATATGAAAAGTGCTGGCAATATTTCCTTTATATTAAAGCTGCGGTAGGTGGGTGAGGCCTAAACAGTATGGAAATATCAATCACTTCTGCAGCATACTGGCAATGAAAAGTGCATGACACACTTTTTTTTTCCACTGAGGCTTTCACACAGAGGTTAGAGGATAGCAAGACTTTTGCATTTGTGATGTCTCAGGAAAATTACTGGAATTTTGGCCCTCCTTATGTTGGATAATTTTTTTTGTTCCCAGCTGAGTTAAAATGTAAAGGATTACATTTGGCCAAGAAGGAGGAAAGCCTTTGGATATAAAGCATAAACCACATACTTTTCTCCTCGTAACTGATAGAATTCATAAGAACTGGCAAAAAGCCCGAACTATGTCAACTTCTTATCTAAATATGAAAATTTCATGACAGCTCCATTCTGCATTATTTTTTACATCCCATGAGTGTCCTAGTGCCCATAAAGAACACACTTGCCGTCTCCCGTCACTCATAGGAGGAAGGTAAGTGCAGTTTCTTAAAAAGACTGAATAGGAGCAAGCTTAAATTCCTTGCATTTTATAAACTGTCTCACAAGGTCATTAGTTCTGTTATAGCTGTTTGTTCGTTGTGTTATTTATACCCTGGCATCTGGCCACATAACAAGCATTAAAATAAAATATCTGTCCATAAGGTAGCTATAATTATCATCTTCCTATTAAACACCTCTACTTATCATATAGAGAGAAGAAAGCTGCAGCATTTAGCTTGGCCCAGCTTTACTGGGAGGGTGATGGAGCACTGCAACAGGCTGCCCAGAGAGGTTGTGAAGTCTCCTTCTCTGGAAACTTTCAAAACCCACCTGGACATGTTCTTGTGTAACCTGCCCTAGGTGAACCCTCTTTGGCAGGCAGGTTGGACTAGATGATCCCCAGAGGTCCTTTTCAACCCCTACTATTCTGTGATTCTGTGATCTGAGGGGAATAGGTAAGACTCATCTCACTTTCTGAACAACAATAAGCCTCTGCCATAACCATCACCCAGAAGTGAAGTCCTGGAAATATCATTCATACAGTCAAAAATTTAAAGCTGAGGAGTCTAGCAAACATCAAAATATCTTTTATGGACTTGGCTATGATGATTACTACACACAGTCCTTTGAGGCACAGGTATATATGGCATGAACTTGGCAGAGAAGAAGTGGGCTGAAAATATACTACTCACACTGGTGGTAAGGAAACTTGGAGGTCCTAGACACCACTAAATAAAATTTACAGGAAATTTTAATAACTTTTTAGTTACTCAGATTGTCTTAAAAATTCCCAAGTGTCTTCTTAGAAGTGAGCAAACAGCAGATTGATCAATGTCTTTGAAACACAATATCCATCCTATGCAATGTATAAAGGAGAAAGAATGAAATCCTGAAAAAAATAGGGTGATGTAACTAAAGATGCTTATATAATATACATAAAGGTTGGTCAAATGAGATTTGTCTAGAAATGATAGCACAGGCATTTATTAATTTTCAAGGGCTTGGCTCTGAATTCCACATTTTTGCTGCCTTATGTCACATGAACCCACCTGGACTACTGTGTTCAGCTCTGGGGCCCCCAACACAAGAAGGGCATGGACCTGTTAGAGCAAGCCTGGAGGAGAACCCCAAAGATGATCAGAGGGCTGGAGCATCTCTCCTATGAATACAAGCTAAGAGTGTTAGGGTTGTTCAGCCTGGAGAACAGATGGTTATGGGGACACCTTACAGCAGTCTTGCAGTACCTAAATGGGACCTACAAGAGAGCTGGAGAGGGACTTTTTACAAGGGCATGTGGTGATAGGGCAAGGGGTAGTGGCTTTAAACTGAAAAAGGCTAGATTTAAATTACATAGGAGGAAGGTGTTCTGCACTGTGAGTGTGGTGAGGCACTGGAACTGGCTGCCCAAAGAATTTGTGGATGCTTCATCCCTGGAAGTGTTCAAGGCCAGGCTGGATGGGGCTTTGAGCAAACTGGTCTAGTGGGAGGTGCCCCTGCCCATGGCAGGGAGGTTTGAACTAGATGAACATTAAAGTCACTTCAACCCCAAACCATTCTATGATATTGGCTTTTGCTATTTTACATATGGAAAACTAACCTTGTTTGAAACACATATTCAGGGTCTTGCCTTCCTATTTAAAAATAAAATAGCGAAATTTCAGCTGCACTTTTAAAACAGTGGCATGGAAATGAAATGTAATTTCCTTAAATGTCAAGATTTCAATGTTTGATTGGGAATACATTGCACATACATTTTGTTTCTGTTTTACCGCATCTCTCTGATTTGTTAGTAACAAAGATTAGGAGTTCTGAAGGTCAAAACATATAGTAATTTCCTGTTATTTTGACGTCTCTGAAGCAGAAAGAACTGTGGAACAGCGAAGACTGCAGAATCCTCCCTTTTTAAGTGCTGCTTGACTTGGTCTTTGTGTGCCATCGTGGCTACCCCTTTCTGAAACGAAATTCTCTTATTTGTGTTGAGATGAGTAAAAATAAGTCTACATCACAAAGGATGCAGAAGAGTTAAAATCATACAGACATGTTCAACATTATTCATCTGGCTAAATACAAAAGCCTACATTGCAGATATTTACATCTATTGTGCTAGTGAATACATTCATGTCTGATGGAGAGAAACTGCCACATTTAGAACTCAGCTAATTTCATCCTAATGTAGGAAAGCAGATGAAATGAAAAAAAAAGCTCTGGAAGTGTCTATTCCTCTCCATCAGTTAAAAAAGGAGTCTAGACAGCCATTTAGTTGTAGACACATTTTGTAGGTATCCAAAGTTAGGTGAGATGAATCCTAACTGAAGTGTATGTCAACCTTTCCTGTATTTTCACTGTGTTAATTAAGAGCTAGAATGCAGACTTTATTCATCATACACCAAATGGTCTGATTTATCTGTCATCATCTGGATTAGTGAAGATTTTTAAATATGACTATTTACTCTTAGCAATTTGTCTCCATCACTTAAGTTCTATTGTTTCATTCTGCTTCCAGGACAGATTTAACAGTTTTTCACATAAAGGAATAACAGACAATACACTTTGTAAATTTTAAGACTATGTTATTATCCTGAAGACTGATCTTTGAAAATATTTAAATCATTGATTAAATCCTCCTTAAAAAAGAGATTGTGAGTACAGTTTTTCAGTAAACTTTTCATGGCATTAGGAATCACTGTTTTGGCTACAATGGCATAAAACATACATCTAGTACTAAATAGACCGTGTGAACTGCGAAAATAAAAGTGGAAACAGTTTTAAGCTTTCCCTTTAAAAGGTAATTGTGACCTCTGCAGTTTATAAGAGTATGTGTCTGCTTCCTTCCAGGAATGTCTGCCAGTGTACAGCAAGAATTATGCTAGAGAAAAGGCACATGGCAAATACAGAGATTCTTTGATCAGATTACACTGATTTTCTGGTGAAGAAGTTTAAATATTTAACCCTTCTGCACTGAATGAAGCAGAAATTCCCTTGCACTCCACAAGCAGGTTTAGCTACAGGAAGTTTTCACAGCTTTACCGATGGCTTTAATACTGGCTGCCCAATGCTGACTATGTTAATACATTCATTCCAGGGACTTTACCCAAGAAATCTAGGTAGCTTAGGTAGCTTAGGTACATCTATCAAGGCGCTGATCCTAGAGCCCCTGGCAGCACTGTGGATATTCCCTTGCTGAAGTCTGATTTCCATCACCCCACCAGCCAAAGAAACAATACAGAGCCCAAGAAGCAGCCGTGCACATGTTATAAGGCTAGGAATAGAAAACGTGTTTGGAAATGCTGCCTCAGTTAGAGGTGCCTTTCCTCGAATTGGCAGTGCTGCCACCAGTCAAATGGTATTATATGGTTGATATATTTAGGTGTGACATGCCATTGTAACATACCATCAGCTCAGGATACAGATGCTGTTCTCTGAAAATTGTGATTATAATCGTTCAAAACAAAAGGACTTTATGGGTTTTTTTCCTTCTTCTAAAAAGTTTTTAAACCCATTTACCAAGTGTCAGAGCCCATGAAATAGAATGATGTAGGGTGCTCAAGTTAAGATGCTGGAGCAGAGAAAAACCTGGGTAATTTCCCATTACCTACTAGTATCAAATACTTGAAATCTGGCTGCTCTGCTTGAATCACAATAAAGCCATTTTTTCCCCTGTGAGAAGCAACAGAATCTTAACCAGCTTCATTATTTCCACTTCTCTGGTGCTTTATTTTTGATATTATTAACCAGTGCATTACTGGAATCTGATATTTCTTATCCACATAGAAGTAAAAGAAAGAAATCAGCCAGAGATCAGATTTAGAGTTTAAAAGGCATTAATACCTTTAAATCTTGCATCCTACTAGATATGCTTTTATATTTGTCTTTAGCTGATTTCTATTATAGTTGCTTTAATAGATGAGAAAATACAGATATAGCAAAGCAAGTTATCCCAGATTAGATGGATTTCTTTTGCACAGGCTAAAAATTACTTCAGCATTCTGGTTTCTCACTGCAGATCTTTAGCCTCTAGAGCATCCATTTCCCTTACAAACCAGCTGCTCATCTCCCTTTCTGTTAAATTTCTGGAAACATTGAAATTCCTTGAAACTTTTACCTCTCTGGACCTTTTGTAGGCCTTATCTATGTCAATAAGGAGTTTCAGCCTCTTTTTTGCAGGTACATGACAGGATAGTTGAAAGGGGTGCTCTTGCAGGTGTACATGCTGTACAGGTGTCTGTATCCTTCTTCTGTCTTTTTAAATACCTTTGCATTCTTAAGAATATGCTGGCAGGAGAGTATTATCTGTCCCTGAGAGTACAATGACTGGATCTCTTTTCATCTCACCTGTTGAAGTCTGCAGACAAGAATGCAAGTGTTTCAAAACGAGAAAGGCGGCAAACTAGCCTGAAAATTTTGGGGAGAGAGATAAGATAGGAGAATTTAAGGGACTTAAACTTCCTTACACATGTACCTGTAAATAGACAAGGATCCATGCCCGAGTTTTGCCAGCTAAAAAACCCCTGAGATACATGACTATGAAACCAAACTTATAACCTTTTCTGTTTCCTGAGTTCATGCATCCTGCACAAGCTCCCTAGGTTCCTCAGCCAAGATGCACATAGTGGTGGTGTACAACCAATTTCCAAATTACAATTCATTGAGGGAATTGAAGGAAACTCTAGGTGACCAGAGACACTCCTTTGTGACTTTAGATACTTCCAGGGTTAGACAGCTGCAAAGTGGTGCAAGAAGTTGAATGGGATTCAACCTGACTGAATATTCAGATATGTGCCAATGTCCTTCAGAGTTAGGCATTGCATTTCTGATACTAACTCCTCCTTTCTTTCCTTCTTTCTTGCTTTCTTTGACCTTATATTGTCAAGACGCTGCATGATTCAAAGGCCAGAAACACTGGTGTCAGTCTTTCCTCAGATGTCAGATAATTCTGTGTCATATGATGGTGACTGGGACCAAGATCATTTGTCCATGTGTTGGGTTGACCTTGGCTGACTGCCAGGTGCACACCAAACTGCTCTCTCACTCCCCATCCCCTGTGGGACACGGGGAAAAAGGAAGGTTAAAAACCCATGGGTTGAGACAAAGGCAGTTTAATAAAGAAATGCAAAGGCCATACACAGAAACAAAGGAAAACAGACATATTCTCTACTTCCTATCAGCAGATGATGTCCAACCTGTTCCTGGGAAGCAAGGCCTCAGTATGTGTAGTGCTTGCTTCAGAAGGCAAATATCTTATTGAAAAATGCCCTCACTCCTTGCTCCTCCATCTTAGCTTTGCTGGGCCTGACATCTCACGGAATAGAACATCCCTTGGGTCAGTTTGTGTCCGCTGTCCTGGCTGTGTCCACTCTCAAACTCTTGCACAGCTCCAGCCTACTGTCTTTGTGAGGGGTGTGGGAAGGGATGCTGGAGAGCGAGCCAAAACATTAGTGTCTTATTAGCACCATTCTGCAATTCAATTACAAAGCCCTGCACTGTGACAGCTGCTATGGGGAAAGTTTACTCCATCCCACCCAGTACCGTCCTGTGTTCCAGCCCCCAGTGTACAACTGACTCCTTGGAGGGAATCTGTTTTATCTGCTTTCAAAGGCCTAGAAGTTAGCTAAGTGTCATCACCTTTGACTCTTTTTTTTGTTCTTGGTCTGAATCCCACCAAGATGACTCATGGGAGATATTGTCTCCCTGTTGAGAGCTTTATATACTAAGAGGCATGTTTGTCTACAAGAGTACAAGACTGAGTATAGGAGACAGCGGAAGAGGACTTTTGGCATGTGGGGGACTGTGGGAAGGTGCAAAACCTATTATGGGACATATAGAAGGACAAAGGCGGTCAAGTGAGACAATCAAGGAGTATCAATGAAGAACAAATGTGGAAAAAATAGGGGAGAAAGGGGACTGGGTTTCACTAGTGTGACTGGGCCCTGCACCTGATCGTGAACTTCGTGGCCTTGAGGGTTCAGTTCAGGTATGAGCAACTGGAGAGCACTGGGGTTTGGGAAACAGCTGCTGTGTAAATTAAAGGTCTGAAGCCAGATCCTGGAGAGACCCACACTGTGTATGTCTGTATCACACCAGCATACTTCAGCCCTGACCAGCTGGAGAAGAGGAGCAGGATGAGGCACCTCTGCTGCTCATACACTGTTGAGTGTCATTATGCAAGTGGCAGTATATGATCTCTTTCCTCTCTCTGTTGATGTGTGTGGCTGATTCTGTTCATATTTTGTTTATGTGTGCGTACATGAGCCTTTCTACTAACTTCACCTGGGGACTGAAACTGCAGCAGCCTTGCAACTATCACGCCAAAAAGAAAGAATGCCCCTGGGGTCTGTAGCTACCTGATGGAACTACCTCTAAGAGCCCCACTTAGGCATCTAGAGCCACTGGGGCTGCCAAAGGATATATATTCATCCAGGTAAGCAGTGGGAAAGCAGAAAGGATAGTCTAGGGCATTTCAGATGGCAGCAGATGCCCATATAGGCAGAACTGGGGCTCAGGTGTTTGAAGAGGAATCTGAATCCCATCCCTAGCATTAGACAAAATGAATCCAAACTCTTGTCATTATGAGTATTAGTTGATTTCTATGTCTTTCAGTTCACCTACACTTGCAATATATGTTTGCTTGCCCAAAGGAAATGTTCTGATCTCCTTACATGAAAACACAGATCACTGTCATTATTCTTCCCAAAATGAGTTCTAACTTTATACTGTATTTCACACTGGAGTGGCTGTTTTTCTGAAAAGATACTTCTAACCTTCCCTGCACACTGTAGCTACTGGGAATACCTTGGGAAGGCAGCAATGGCAAAATGCTGGCTCAGCACTCAGGACAAGCAAAGTCGTGTACAGCTCATTTGCTTTTACAATAATTTGTTGTGCTACAATAATTTATTCTTTTTAACCTTTTAACTCCTGAATCCTTTTATGAAATGAGACTGTGGCAAAAAGTAATTAAATACAAGATCTATTTAAACAAGCCTGACTTTCGCAGTCTTCCTCCAACTGTGATCCAAAAAGGGGCACCAACACTTTCTTCACAAATCTTGTCAGTGGAAACTGTTAACCCTTGCATTGAGCAGCAAAAGACATCATCTGATTCTCCAGGGGTTTAGCTACCGAAAGTGTCTCCCCTTCTCCGACCTCTTTGCCCCACTCCCTGCTCCTACCCTTTGTGCTCATTATTTAGGCAGCTGTAAAGCCCTGGTAATACAATAATAAATACAGTGAGAAATGCAGGTGGTTTTCCTCTAAGGGCTGTGAACATATAAGATGACAGTGAACCCAGTGATTTGGTGAAGCTTTGTTGAGTTTCAGTAAGGGTGACATTGATAAAAGGGGAGAGATCATTTGCTGTCCAGTCAATTGCACTTAATTTCATACAATGTAATGATTTTCGTCAGGCTGGGTAGAATGTGTGCGTTTTTTCCCACTGTCCAAATGCCAACAGTAGCAATTAGATGCTTGCTTTGTTTTTTTTCTTTCTTCCCCCAAATCAAAGTAAATAAATATTTTGTTTGCATTTTTAGCCATGAGTATTCTTTTGATCCATTTTTAGACTTCCTCTGAACCCTGCCTTTCTCAGCACTATCCATTAGCAAAGTTTAACATTCTGGAACTTCCAGTCTGACTTGAAAGCTGTATGTTAAATTATGCAGCTGAATTCCATCAGTCAATTTCTCCTTTGCTGTCAACAGAGCAGCTACATTTTTTTATTGTTTGAACAAGCTCATCCCATATAACAGGCTGCAAAAACATCAGAGGGAAAAAAAGGTATCAACAAAGGACAATACTTCCTAATCGGGCCTACCTTCAAATGAGAAAGACACAAGGATTTTTTTTTTGGTCATTTTTTTTTCTTTTGCAGAACAAAATGGAAAAAAATTCTCTTTTGCATATCAGATAAGCCAGAAATTGCCTTATGTAACTTCTGAGAGACTAGGATCATTCAGAGCAAAATTCTGCTGTGAATAAAAAATACACAAAGCTGTCTGTAGTGGTGTGGTGCCAGTCATCTGACCTATCAGCTTCATAAAATAAAAGCTAATGAAGTCATGGCAGAAAAAGCCAACTGTTACACATCAAACAATTGTGGAGTCTTTACCTCTGCAGAAAATGATTGTAAATTTTATGTTGGTATTATATGGATGATAGCTGTGCATAGCTATGAGTTTTTATAATATGCTAAAGCCACTACTACTACAATTTTTGTCTAGGTTAGGTCTACATGATCTACTATTCACATAATCTTAGTGGTAACTAAAGTGGGAATAAAACCTTTATGAAAACCACTATGGTTAGCTCGCTTCAAGAAAGGAATTCAGTCAGCAGCCCACTGGAATTACTTATGTTTTGACTACGGTATTTGGCTCCTTTTATTCAGCATTCTGCTTTCAGTGCATACATCTCATGGATATAAATGATGGATCTCTTTTGATTTTAAACCAGTGGCACTTTATATCATTAATAAATATTCATTTTCCTGCTATCCCTCTAGTGGTATTTCATCATCAATCATGGCTGAAATCACAGCTGTGAGAGCTGTTTATGCTTTACTGTTCTCCTCTACATGATTTGGCAGATACTTATGAAATTATTGGAGTGTGGAAGTAAAAGGGGGTTGGAGAGGAGGGAAGAGGGGGAATGCTTTTTAAAAAAAAAAAAAAAAAATCTTTATGTCCGTATTTATTCCCAGAGCAGTACTGTTTTGTTTTCCCTTCCAAAGTACACATAAATCACTCCATTGGTCTCAACTGTCCTGTGAAAATAAAAATGATCCCAAACTGTTCAAGAATTACTCAGGGACTATTCAGTGTTCAATATGTCAGAGAAGCAAAGACAGACGCTCAGGAAGAGGAAGATTACAATCAATGAAGAAAAATCAATAGCGTGTAGAAGTTATCCTGCTGCCAGCATTGTCAGGAAAAGGCTTCTCCATTCCCCAGTCTCATTACATGTAGAAGATTATTAGAATCTGAGCAGCCAAAGTGAAGCTGTAATCATCTCCCCATTGCTTTTTTTTGTTCTTAGTGTAAATCAACATTTTACTTTGACTTAATAAACAAAACAACCTGTTCTCCTACCAATGTAGCATTTTATATATTTGCTTTACCTGCCACTGTAAATGAAAAGACATGAGATTAAAAATACCTTAAAGTACAGGTTGGAGAAATCTGAACAGTGACTGGAGCCATTTGCCATAGTATTTTCTGTTTGCTTGTTTTTTATTTTTCCATCTGTGCTTTTTTCTGTCTTTCTGGCCAAACCAGTAGATCCTGGCTGCTATGCTCTGCTTGTTAATGAGACTATCATTTCTTGATTCTCCCCTGAAAATCAATTAACCAGCCAATGAAATCACTGGATTTTATAGAGTAACATTTGTGTGACCTTAGGGAAATACACGCTCTTCATTGTATCAACTGACAGAAAGAAATATCCGCATACCTAACAGCAGTAGCTTTCTGGCCCTGATTCAGAAAAGTATCCTTGTTTTGGAAAATGATTTAACATATGCAAGTGAAGTAATTGAAAGCATGATAGATAAATATTTAAATGTCTTCCTGAATTTAGACCTGTACAAATACCAAGATAATATTCATGGATAAAATATAATAGCCTATGCCTTAATATATTGTACATTTTAAGAAAATATACACACACATGCTGATATATAGCAGACAGTCTATGTAAAAAAACCTCATATTCAGAAAGATTTGTCAAGATTAATTCCATAACCCTTCACTTCCCAAGACCCTCTAAATTATGGTGACAACTGTTAGCAAACACAGATGTCCAAACTCATAAACTTTGCATTTATATGAGCTAGGACTGCTTGTGTGTGCAGGTGTTTGTTTCATTTATGAAAAGGCCAACTGTATGTACAAAATACGGGCAATTTTTTCAGACAGCATTTCATAGAATTATTACCAAATACCATCCTATCTTCATCACCATCATCATCATCATCAAGTCTATTTCTGAACATTGTGCCTCAGATATTTGTGAGAGATAACACATGAGATAAGTCAGTATATAATATTTCTGAGAGGACTGCTCTATAGTCAAAAACATGCCACAAGGACATTTTTTAAAATTTAAATATTAATTGCTTAATTCTGACAAACTGTTTGAGTGCTTGAGTTTGTTTTTCACAGATTTGGGATTTTATTTTTTTGAAGGCACTATTCATGCTGGTATATTTAGTAATTAACTAAACTGAGTAATTTATTATGTTGTTTTCTTGATTACTACTGTGATTGCATTTGGAAATCCATCAATCCTATAGGAAGTACCTGCAAACAGCTGAGAGGACCTTCCTTCTGCCCTAAAGAACATTAAGTCTGAAGCATCTGCCTTCATAAATCCCATTGGGAACCCCAGGGGAATGATATAAAAGATATATCCTTTACTTGTCTAATCTAAAACCAGTGAAAAAGTAGGGCTAATCCACAAAAACATAATATTCAAGCTCCAGTGAGGGTGTCTGATACTACTCTTAGAGCTAATAGCAAGAGCACATGGTGAATGCTGAACCTGGAACATATGGTATTTAGTTTGGCTTCTGTGGCAATGAAATAAAATCAATTCTTTACAGGGAAGAAATCACAAATAGTGCTAAATTTCACCTTCCTACATGATCTTTCAAGCTACATGCCAGGCAATTTGTCACTTTTGAGAGCTCTGGTAGCCAAAAAGTTAATTCTTCAGAAGTGAAACTCTCCAGCAGTTCTTGAAGTAATTGACTGGGATACAGAAGTGAGTGATTTGTCTTGCCTAGCAAGGGTCTCCTTTAAGTTAAAAGACAAAATACCAAACATAGTACTTTAGGCTCAAACGTTACTGTTTGTTTTTGTAAAAGGAGTCTCCAAAATATAATACAATAACAAATTCTCCTTATTCTTAAATTCTCCTTTATTCCTAAAAAGTAAAAATTAATAAACTGAGTTCTTTCTGGCATGACCAGAAACTCAGTTACAAGGAGCTTCTATATTTAAAATACCAAAAATAAAACACTCCAGTCCAGTTTTATCCTGGAAGTGATATGCACTTGCACCAAGCAAGCAAAGAAATGGTAAAATGACAGCTTCTATTAAGCACTGCTAATTAAGCATGTCAGATTTATTTCAGGGCAATATAGCCCACTGCTGTCAGGGGATTCAATCGGTTATCATTTCTACCCCTTTCTGTACTCTTGTCACATGAATCTCCCTTTGTAGTCAGTGGAGACAAATATGCAGAAATATTCTACCGTCTTTTTTAAAAGTTTATTCAATATTAAATTAGCTATGTCCTCAGTTCCAGTAAGATGTTTTATCCATATCTCTACTGATTTTTAAAGCAGCATATGGACACTAACTCAAGCACAGATGTCAATACTGTAGGTGTTTGCATGTCATAAAATGAATACAAATCTTAATGTTACTTGTTCGCTAACTTGACCAAAGAGTATCTGGTCAGAACAGAAGACTCTGCAATTATTATAAAATTTTATAACATCTCCGCTAATTTTTCTAAATATTCAAAGATAACAAAGTTGTCTTTTCCTGTTTATTTTCTGTCTGATCAACTAATAAGTAATGTACAAAGGAAATCTCTCAACTTGTCCACTAAGAGCTATGGATCAAATGCGTATTTATTGAATTTCTATGCAAGGTTTATATTGTCTCACTTAATTAAATGTACTGTACATGAAAATCTAGGACCCAGCTCTAGAAAGATGATTATATATGTATAGGACCTATTTACTTCAGTTTCTCATACAAAGACAGATATGCAGTATTCTTTATCCAGTGATAGATTTTTAAAGAGCATTAAGAGACTGGTATGCAATGCGCAGGATTCTCAAAGGAAACTCAGGCACCTGCTCCAATTAAAATCAGTGGGAGTCGAATATTTAGGCAATTTTTAAAATGGTATCAGACATCTATCTAAATCCACAGATTCTTCAAAAGGTTAGTCCTGTCTTATACACCGCTTTATTTTTCTGCAGAAAAAGTGATGCCTAGTCCCATATGCAAATAAATAACATCCATACCTTTCTTTGCTTCAAATACTTACCTCAAATTTTCCTTTGCTACTTCTTCCTTCATAATTTGTCCATTTATCTATTTTGGGAATCCCTCAAAATATATCCATTCAGAACCAAAACAGGGGAAAATGTTTTCTCTTCAGTTTACTGTATATTCACACTAAAAGTATTACATATTTCTAACATGGTCTTTGCATAATTGCTCTCTATAAGCAAGTGTTGCAGTAGAAAAATCTCTGTTTATTAGAAGCAAATATTGCACACACACATATACAGACTTAATTTAAGCATATTAGTAGTAAAGTTAAATGAAGTAAATATCTGCAAGCTGTACAGGATTTAAGCCAAACTGAGGATGTGTGTTTTTTGAAATTATGTAATGTTTGTAGCTTTTAAAGCCATCTCCTGGGCATTGTTTTCATGAATATAATTTTGGAGGAATGTATATGTCACATCTTTCATGAAAACAATTGCTTTTTATTGCTTTTGCCTTAAATATAATAAAGAAAGGACTAGAATATATTAAGAAAGAGAAGTCCCATAATAAGAAAAACAATTTGCAGTATTTTTTAGACTTGATTTTGTTTTTATTGTCAGAATGGACTATAACAGTTAAAGAATTCTTCATGACATGTATGAATACCATAAATATTGACAAGTTATTTTAGTTTTAACTGAGTAGAATGATCCATAGAGAAAATCTAAATTACTATTGCACATGCATTATTTAAGCAATGATGTTTAAAAATCTAGTGAAATCTACCCATTCTGAACTTTAACATTGTTAGTGCCAAGTTTTTTTAAAATCAACCCCAGTATGGAAGCAATACATGCAAGGATTTCTAAATGATGGGCTGTTTATATTTCAAGCCAAGCATTGCTACATGACTTTCCTCTGCAATATTACAAAATTCAGATACAGTCTTGGACATTATTGTTCAGTGACTCTTTTAAAGTTAGGAAAACTTACTTTTTCCACTAGTTTTTATTTTAGAGCTAAAAGGAAATTCCAGTTCTGAAACCTTTGGAGGTTGATCTTGATTGACATTAATTATGAAGTCATTGCAAAGAATGAAGCACTTGGCTGATGCACTCTTGTTCTTCTTTGCTGCTTAGCAGGTGGACTACCACATCTTGATACTGCTGCAGTTTTCCTGCTATCATCATCCTTTAGACAACTACCAAGTCTGCAATTCACCAATAACTAGTGTATCCAAGGTGAAGCCTTTTGACTGGTTGCTAAATAAGGCAAGCACACTGGAAACCAGAGACAAAAATGAATACCCTGAAGGTTAAGAGTGTTCTTGATAAAATAGATTCCCCATATTGAACGACATATTGTAAATTATTCTAATCCTTTGTACTATTTTCTCCTTTGTATTAATTTAATTTAATTTCTGGCTTATCTTGATTTATCTTTAGACAGTTGTTTCAAACATGCTCTGTATTACAACAGGGAAATAGTTTTGTTAGCATATAAGATAAAGAATATCTATCACTGCATGCGGTCAAATGATTTTCCTCTGTGGTGATGATACTTCATGATTTCTTCTAATAATTTTGCACTTATAGAAAGAGAACTTAACAAACACATCAAGACGGTAAGATATAATTGCTCATGACCTTCTTTGTTATTCTGAAAGGAAGATTACTGTACACCGATATGTCAGTACTCTTTGTTCAATTCACCATTATTATATGTTAATAATGTCCTGTAGTTAAATGTGCTCAAAGGTACTACTAAGTATACAACCACATGAGTATCATTCTCCCAGGTTTCTTCAGGCAACTTCTGCAAGATCACTGCAAACAACTCTAGTGCCTGTATTACCTGATACCTTACTAAGATGAACAAGATGGAGCTGTGTTGTTGTCAAATCTTTGTTCAAGAGGTAGGGGAGAGGATGAAATATTTCTAACAAAGCCATTTGTAGCTGGTGATCATTTCTGAAGAGCACACTGGACTGATTTAATGTCATACAGATTGTCTAGTTCAAATGAATCTTTCTTAAATCTAATATCTGTATTCCCACAGAGCTTTTCTTTTTAAATTTTCCGCCATTGCTTTACTGCTGCATGAATGAGCAGTATGAAAATTAAGCTGATGCAATAGTACCATAACTTCAGGCACAATTCCCTAATTTATGTTTTAAAGAAGCTTACATGATGTGAAATTATTTCATAATTTTGGCTCAGTGATTTTCAGAATGAACAGAGTTTGCAGCAGCAACAAAGTACATCAACATTGGGCCATATTTGCAACAACTAAGTGGGCTGAAAGTAACTGTGTTACTGCTGTTACAATTAACTATTCATACCTGTTCATATTTTCACCAATGTCAATGGTATTTTCCTTGTTTCTTATTACTTTGTACTATCATAATGGGGAAATATTTATAGGGAAATATAAGAAAAAAGAAGTAAAAACTCCTAAAATAATGCAAAAGCCATCATTTCCTGGATTTGCAGTTTATTTTCTTACTGGAGATAATATTTTCTGCTTTTTCCTATGAAGTGCATTTAGCATTCAGGCATTGTTGAGGACAAAACAATCTGCATATTTAAAAATGAGATTAGGTGGGTAAAAGTGAAAACAAGAATAATAAAAGAATTATAATGCACATCTTGAATAGGAATATAAATTCTAATATTGAAGAATTACCTGAATTAATCATAGAATCATAGAATAGTTTGGGTTGAAAGTGACCGTAAAGATCACCTAGTTCCAACCTCCCTGCCATGGGCAGGGGCATCTTCCACTAGACCAGGTTGCTCAGAGCCCTATCTAAGTTGGCCATGAACACTTCCAGAGGGATAGGACATCTACAATAAATATAATCACAACAAATATAGTTTAAAAACCCCACAAATCCAAAACTGAGAAGGCTATAGGAAAGGATATAATGCAAATTGTAACTGGGAAAGACCAAGAGGTAAATTTACTCTTCTCACAAAGTTTTATTTATCTTTTTATTGTTAATGACCATGTAAAATCCCTAGAAAAAGGATTGTCAATGCACTGAAAGAGAGATAATTTGGGCATTTCCCACACTTTTTTTTTTTTCTTTGTCAGAATTTCATAATAGGCAGATACATCTCCAATGTTAATTAAGGCTATTTCAAGAATCCAAACATATTGAAGATAAAAATAATGCGTATTTCTTCCATATCAGTGTCCATTTCTAAATTCTATTATGCCATTATAGAACCGTACATCTGCTATACTGTACTACTCTGTTCTCTTTCAACTGAAGGCTCTCCGAGATGCCTTTTTCTTTATTTTAATTGTTTATTAATTTTTTTTTAGTTCTATTTTTCAATCACTGTACCTGTGAATGAACAAAAGAACTCAGGGTTGGGGGCAGAGGGGAAGAGCAGGGAGGATTTTAAAGGCGACTTGACTTCTACAATTTTAAGTTTAGTAGATCAAATTTTGAATAGCAACCAAATTCCTTTGCACACTCTTACTACTGACATGCAAAGAAATGAAAGGAAAAGAAGTGAAGTTTATTAATAATGAAAGTTCCTGAAACCCCAAGGCAACTTGAAACCAAGCCCTCAGGATCTTCCTAAGGAAATAATGAAGCAGAAGAACTGATGTATACAATTGAAAAGAAATAGCTTAACATGATTATTGGGATTGTTTCACACAGTAAATCAGTATCTTGAAATAGCTCTTAAAATAATAGGAGCACAGATGGAACTCTGTTATAGGACTGGTGTAATGATTTAGAAAACTCAAGTAGTATGGCCTGATGACATGCAAAGTTGCATAACCAAATAGGCTAAAAAAAAAATATATTAAATTTCCCAGGAGAAAAATACGGCAAAGATCTTTAGAAAGAAAAGCGGTATTTAGAGAAGAAATATGAATTGAATAAAGAAGAACTAGTGTGGGCAGTTAACAGCTGAAGAGATTAAAAAACTGGGATTTGTAAACAACAGATACAGAAACATGGTGGACTGCAACGAACAAAGCCTGGAATTGTTTGTCTTACTTGTCTAGTTTATTTGCAGCTTCTACTTTCTACAGCCCATGTGCTTTGCTGTCTCATAAAATCCTCTCATGCACTTAAATAAACCGTACTTTATTGTCCTGCAACAGACACTTGGGCTGATGCTATTACTCCAAATGAAATCAATGGCAGAGCTACCATCAGCTCGATGGGAAGAGAACTTACCCCACTCCCATAAAACACAGTGAAAGAATTAGCGCTGAGTCTGATCAATGCCTTTTCAAATCAGAACTTAGTGCAACACTCAATAGGTTTCCTGACTTGAACAGGTTGCTAAGTGCAGGTTCTTTTTCACTCACAGACATAATACCCGAGCAGTTCTGTGGCCTCTTACCCGTACAAGGCCTTACCATTATAAATTTTTATTCCCTTTACTATCTTGCAGGGTAACCTTTCCTCAGCTGAAGAGAGGTGTCTTTCACCACTAAAAATATCCTGCAAAAGTAAATAGAAAATAAACTTAATCTTCATTATGGGAAGTGCTGCTGCATCAACAACATGAACTTTTTTCAGTGACGATATAATTCCAAACAAATCTTCAAGCAACATGCTGAACGGTAGAAAAGGTGATCTCATGATGAGTGGCCAAAGACACAAATATCATTCAGGCTTAAGTAATTCCTAATATTTTACAGTAATTTAGAATTTTTACTACTCCAGAGAAAAGCAAGATCAATATTGAGCAGGTAATAGCTCCAAATACAGAACAGACCCTGTTGAACTTCTGAAAAACTGACTTACCTCACAAACAGAAAGCACTAGAGTAATTTAATATAAACAGGACTTAACTGATTTTTTTAATATTCATTTACTGCATGCAGTAGATAGATGATATAGCAACCTGTTAGGGGAGAATTATAATTGCAGTTTTAGTGAACTTCAGAACAAAAATATATAGAATGAGCTCCATATAAAACTAGTTGTTCATCCATCCATTAATACACATCAAATTCAAAGGTAGCTCTGTGGTTCAGAATGATTAGTATGCAGATTGGGTGCTTCTGATTCCTTTCTTTCTCTGTTTCTCTGGTTATTTCACTATTACAAGTTATCTGTGAGTGACACAAAGATTTTTTGGGTGGAGTTGTATCAAATACTATTTTTATTAAATTTCTGAGCCCTTAAACTTTCCTTCCATTTCAACTCCGTTTATCACCTTTCTTTCCAAATAATTAAACACCCAAACAAAATCATCTGCCTTTGTTTTGCAGAGATTTAACAATCTGTTTGGAAACAAAGAAATGGTAGATTGAAGTTGTTAACGTGGCGGGTGATGCACTGCTCATGCAAGAGTCTTTTCTTCTAGGTTTTAGTTACATACCTGTAGCTGTTGGATATCATCATTAATACAGAAACTCACACATGTATGTGCATACACACACACATACAAATCATGGGAAACCATTTGGGAACCAGTATTTCTAGAGTTTCTAATTCCAGAATTCCCTTTTATTTACTAAGTTACTTTAAATAGACTGTTTTAGTTGGATGTTTTATTACTTAATATGTATACTAGTACTTTTATGTGTATAGTAGTGCTAAGCTATCTTGGGAGCATCATTTTGTATCTGCACATTGCTTCCTACAAGTATAGGATATATTCAGTATTATTAAAAGTGTGTATTAATGAAAATACCGGAGAATTACAAGTTTCAGAGATCAATATTTTTATCCCACCTGTACATGTTTTACCAAAACTACAGGATTCAGTAAAATTCTTCTTTTTTCCTTTTGGAAGAATCAATATCTAACTTTTCTAGAAGTCATGTTTAATACACCAAATTCACTCTGGTAAAAATAGTGACTTTTTCATCCCAAGATTTTCAAGTCAGAAGGGCTTTTTAGCTTTTTTTCAATAAACTTTTAATATTTTTATTTTTTCAAGTGGGTTCAGAAAAGCAAGTAATTTCAAAATTTCTTACAGAAGATAATTCCACTGTTCAAACAGTTCAAAAGAAGTCAGGTTGATAAGCTTATATAAGTTAATGGCTTATGTAAAAGAGAAGTTTAACTTAAAAATGCAATATCATCTCTTTGCATTAGCATTAACTTGTCAAAAAGTAGTAAATCTATGTATGTATTGCTTGTCAAAAAGTAGTAAATCTGTGTATGTATTACCTTTTAGGCACATTATAGAGTTACAGATTTTATATTTCCTTCCTTTAACCAGTTTTATACTGACTTCAGCACTTAAAAGCTTATCTATTTGGCTTTATTGGTATTGCTTCTGAATTGCATACATGTGAAGTAACAGAAAATCAAGCTTGTCCTCTCAGAAAAGGATAAGAATTACTGAGAGACTAGGTGTAGTTTATTGTCCATTGTTAGAGCCCTGTGTCCAGATTCAGAAAGAAAAATACCTAGAGTTAACACACATGCCTTCACACTTTGTGTCTTTCTGCTGATCAGATTCTTCAGCTTTATTCCACTTCCACAGTAGAATTTCCTAGATCAAATGACAATAAAGGTGGACTCAAGATATCAATCAGATCTCTCCTCACATCCAATCCAATCAGCTGCGTGTGTCATGTTGTAATCAAACCAAGTGACACCACACAGCACTTTCAGCTACAGGCTTTGCCCATAGCACTAAGGAGACAGCATTCATGGAAATATTTATATTTTTTTTTTTTAAAAAAAAAAAGGAAGAAGTGCGCCATTACCATTTCCTTCAGTCAGGTGGGTGACAGACACAGGCTGCAGGACTTGGTTTTGTTAGACCTAGTTCCACACTGAATAAACTCAGCAGCTTGCAAAATATCAGCATTTGTTTATTTCTCTGTCGCTGCTTGGAGAGCTCTGTTTTATGGCAGTTCTAACACTGAGAAGCCCAGAGCAGAGGACAATGCTCAGTGGACTTATTTACATGTCAGTACACCCCCAAATACCTCTCCAGATCACAGTCTTCTCAGAGCAGCAGTGCTGTGTCTGATCTAGAAGCAATCCAAAAGTTACAGTATTTTCTCTTTTTATAGGAGATGATTCATCATAGCTGTCTAATTGTTTTTTCAACTAGAACTGAAATTCATTATGTGTTCGGGTTTTTTGGCTCACAGCCCTTCGTAAGGGGACATCGATATATTGAATAGTTAAACACTGAAGAACATTAATGTATTTGGTCTTTTGTACTTTTGTTTTACTAATACAGGTGACTGCCCAATCCCTTGGGGCTTTAAAAGGCCCCATTGTGCTTTCAGTGTCCAAATATACCATGAAAGAAGGAATGAATGTGATGTAACTGTACAAAAATGCCATTGTGGAAACAGTAATGCCAAGCCTAAGGTAAAACAGGTCCAGTTGGAGCCTTGTCTGAGGCTCGAGAGAAGAGACTAGGAGCTCACAGGCTATGACTGAGCCTATCCAAGTTAGACTACTTGTGCCAGCAGGCAAAAATGAAAATCCATTTTCAGAAATGTTGCTCAGCATTAACTCAAAACTTGAGAAAAAGGGGAATAGGCGTGACTCAGAGCTTTTATTCTCATAGGACTCTGCAGATTCAGACAGACACAGAGAGTGATCTGAACATAATATTCAACTTAATTACCATTCAGAAACCAAAATTTTACATTTGACTTAAAAAAGTCAAATATTTTGCATTTATCCAGACACCCGGGAAAACTTTTTTTCCTTGAGCTTCTCATTCTGTAAGAAGGTTCTGTATATTGTCCTATTTTATTTCAGAAAAGAAAACTTGCTGGAAATGTAATACTTTCCTACAAACTGGAAATTTCGAGCTTCAAACTACTAGATAACTGCTGTCTACACTAGTGAATGTTATGTAAGAAACAAATATTCATATAGCTAAACTGTGAAATTACAAATCTCCTTTTTGGGGATGTTGGTTTTTTTAATCTTAGTTTTGTTTTTAATTGGGGCACTACTGAGGGGTGTTTTCAGAAACAGTTTTGGAAAAAACTGTTAGGAAGTAGCTCTTACAAAGGATTGTTGTCTTTAGGCAGGATTAAATATGTCATTGCCCTTGTAACAAGAGTATATCCCTAGTGTCTTGGCCAACTTCCAATTTGAGAAATTGCATTCTGCCTACCTAAATTTTCTCAGCAGTTGGAATGGATATCCTATTAAACAATATCATCCATTGTTAGGCATCTGGTAAATAACACTGTCCTTTTCCTTTTTGGAAAGCAATGCTCAGTGTTCCTCAACAGTGTTACCAGCTGACCTCCAGAGGTGCTAGGCACTGGAGCTAAAGGCGAATGACAAGCACTCACCTCTCCCCAGAAAAGACTCAACATTTGCAGGATCAGGCCCCTGAAGCAGTTATTTTTTGTGTCAGTGAGGTTGCATGTCACCTTACATAGAGGAAGTGAAGTTATTCTTGTTAACACAGGGTATATACAAATGCAGAAAAAAATACAGAGCACAGTGTGGGCCCTCTGTCCTTGGGTGGTTAAGGCCCACCAACCAGCAAAATAAGGAAATTATATAGGACTCTTCACCGGATGCTCAGATGATACACGTAGCAAAATAGGAGTTGTATGAACAAAATGTTATGCCCATGGAAGAGAGCGTGCATCAGTAACCCATGACACGGAACACTGTACCACTCACTTGGAATTAATTTGCAGAGATATCAATCAGACGTTACCATGCAGTGTTGCATACATATTCATTTAGTGTTCAGTTTTCTGTGTCTCATATACACACACAAACACTTTTTCAGGTTTTTATCCTTATGATCCATATAAAATCAGTTCATTTTTTCTTTGGTAAAAGCCCATTGAAATCATAAAGAACAAAAATAAGGTTCCTCTCAAGTTATTTTTATCTTTAAGTGCAGGTGCCTGAAGGATGCTGCACAGGTGGAGATAGAATGGAGGATAATTTTAATGTATCCCTTGTGGGCTAAATAAAGGAGTCAGTCATCAAATACACTGCATGGATACCTGATGGAGAAAACAGTGACCTCATGTGAAGAGGTGATGCCTCCACAAGGATTCCCAAGTGCTGAATCTCCTGTTAATGTCTGTCAGTACAGTTCAGACAAATCTGTATTAGCAGGTTAAAACCATGTGATTTAGCACCAGGTCACAAAATATAACAGAGGCGCTTCAGTAACTTTTCTGAGAACTCCTCTCTATGCCTACCACTCCTCAGTAACTTTCTACAGCCCCTTTCTGCCTGTTATTTGCTGGCCTGTCTCGATCACAAATCCTTGTGCCTTTTCAGGAGCCCTCCCACAGTGGGTATTTGAAGCAGTGAAGGTCTATATATTTAATCTGTTTCTTCCATGGAAACTTCATTATGCTGCTAATGATTGCTCTTGTCTAGGAAAGCTGGGTGAATCCCACAACCAAATCTATGAATTCTGGCTAAGAGAGAACAGAAGCCAAATTCACAGATCTCATTCTACTCTGTCAGGCCACAGGCTTCTCTCTCACCTGCATATGAGGTAAGAGGAGACTTGACATTTTCCAGTTTCTACAGAGACATGATGAATTTCACCTCCCCTGAGTACACACATCCAGTAGATGGATGTCTAATATTTGCCAGTCGTACTGGACTACTTGGTAGTAAGAAACAGTGTGGAAGAAGAAACCCAGTGAACAGATGGTAACCCTTTAATTACAACAGACAAAAAAAAGGAGTGGGATAAAAAATTAATTTATAGTCTCACTGTACTTTTTTAAAGTTGAAAACTGTCATTTTCATTCAGAACCAAACAAAAGTTTTGAAATTTTACATGAACTGGATCATTCATAAGAGATTACTTTGGAGAGGGCTGAAATACTATACGTTAACATTAAAATGAAATAGATTTATTTTGAAAGAATATTCTAAAATGAAAGATTAGGTCGCAGAATATAAACCAAAGATATCAAAACAAAGAAAATGAAACAACTGTCCTGGTTTGAGTGACAACATGTTATTTAGAAGATTTTTAAAAGGTAGGGGAAAAATATCAAGTATTTCTGTGTTTTTAAAAGTCACAGTTTCACCTTTAAAATGTTATTTAAACTAAAATCACAGAAATGTGATATTGAATTATGCTTTCACAGGCAGATAGTGTTATTTTTATAGTACTCAAATTTACTTTCTTGATTTTAAAGATAATTCAATGAATTCTTACACCTAAGGAGGGGCAGAGGATAAGGCCTATAAAATGACACGATAAGAATCTACATCTACTCATTTGCATTCAAAAAAGAGGTAGATGTGGCGCTTTATGACATGGTCCAGGCGTCAGGGAGATGTTGGGACGAGGGTTGGACTTGATGATCCTAGAGGACTTTTCCAACCTAGATGATTCTATGATTCTATAAGAACAAATGATTTAGCAGTTTAGACTTGTGTATGTCTTGCTGATACAACTAAAACTTCCTTTTCATGTCACATTAGTATCTCATTTCTGGTAGATGGATGGCATATTGAGGATGTAACCAAGTAAAAAGGAGTAGTGTAACCTGAATAGCTTGAAAAGCAGAGAGGAAAGCATAGATTTAGGAGCAGAACGAGGGAAGAATTTTTGTAAACCAAGATCATATTCAACATTGAATTGACAGCCTTCACCCTTCTGTAGTATACTGCTACAGATGCAATAAAACAGAGCTTCACACATAATCCCAAGGAATCTGGAGAATCAGAAAATTAATGAATAGTTTAAAGAGAAATGAAAAATGACAGAAACCTGTAATACTCTGAAGCAGATACTCTCAGTCCATGGTTGCTATGTATATGAACCGGAGCTTGCTCTCTTCCCTCTCCTTGGGTTTTTTAAAGATGATACATGATGTCCTAGTTTTTCCCAGTGGGGGAAAAAGTAATTTAAAATAAAAACACAAATCCTGTGCTAACATATATAGATACGTATGAATGACAGTCACACAGACTAAACCTGACTTTCTGAAACCAGTAAAAGACTACAAGGATCCCGTAAGAATATTGCTTAGCTTGAAATTTTTATTTAGCCAGTTTTGATAGAAAAGTAACCATGAGTTTCGGATAAATTTTATTGCATAGTTTTATATATTCTTGATGTGCATAATTCTTTAGTGGCTGTTCACAGTCTACTCAATCACGAAGATCCTCTCATGCTGTTGGAAGCCAAATGCCAAAGTTCATAGAAGAGATTCACTTGGCAGCTGGACAATAACATTTTTCACAATGAGTATGAGACTGTGTAAATCTGAAATTACATACCACAATATGGCAGATAAAAACCCCAAAATCTCTGCCCTCAATGGTAAAAAATGGACCCATAAATTAATAATTTCAGTGCCAAATATGTGGTAGGTGAAAATCAGAAATAATAGTAATGTTTAGATAACTCATTCATATTTGAGACCACAGGAAGTGATAGTGTTCAAGTGACAAATCCAGAAAAGCACATCTAATAACCCTGTCAGGAGCAAAAATTCAATTCCATTTTTTAATAGTTTCTCCTCCACCAGGAATCCAAATCCTGAAAGTATATGGTATAAAAAAAAGACTGTTATAAAAATGATTTGAGTTCAGTAACTGCTCCCCCTTCACCTTTGTTATTCCACTCACAGCTGTGTCACCTAGAGGGACTGGGAAACAGAATGGACCAATCCTACAAGAACAAGTAACTTTCAGTCATTAAAAACTGAAGCCACATATTTACAAAATACAAGCACTAGCAGCATGCAAGATAGAACCAGTCATTCATGCAGGAAAGTGTGAGGCTAAATAATATAATTGCTATATTATAATATATAGGTCTGCACTGTGGCATGATAGCCTATGTGGAGTCTCAACCACACAGCAGGACTAATTAAAAAGGCAGATGAAAACTAGTGCTAGCAAAAATTGCAATAAAGGCATCACTTTTTTTCCACCCTTCTTTTCTTATAGCCAATGGGAAGAGACAAATTCACAGTGTGCTCCACATTAGCCCATACGTGCATGCTAAGAGAAAATTCACTCCCATTACTGCATGGTGGGTGTGCATCCCTGGCTACAAGTTAGGATTTGAGTGCTCACCATTAATTATATAATTCTCATCCCACAGCTGTGTGGAGCTGTATAATCAAAATATCATCTGTAAGGTGAAATTAATTTCTGTAGACAAAGCTGGAACACAGATCATACAACACAAGCATCCTACTTACACCTTCAGAATTTAAGTTCAGTAAATGTATTATTAAAATTTAATTATGTGAATATTCTGTAATAAGTGTAAATTTTGGGATTGAATCTTCATTTTTTCTGTACTGTGCTCAACCACTGGGAGATGGAGAAAAGTTTTTTCTCCCAGAAACAGTATATCTAGGAATCAATACAGCAAATGTTAAAGGTTTTTAAAAGTTAAGTATCTAAGATGGGATTTATTGCTTCATTTCATATACACATTAAAAAGTAGATAAAACCAGTATCTTGCAAATATCCATTTCTCTACAGTGGCTATTGGTGGACCCTGGAGTGACCAGCTCAGTTGGACGTGTCTAGCACTGGTGATGGCTGTATTTGGTTGACATGACCATGAGTGTAAGGCTGTCTCTACCACCAGTAAAACAATCATCTTCAGCTACTCCTCCTCCCCATTTTTGGCTCCTCTCTGGACGACTTGAGAAAACCACCTCACAAGTACCCTTTTTCTGTCCACTAAAACGTCCAGAGTAGAGAGTAAGTTTTCACCCAGAGTGAACTCTGTTGTTTAAACAAGGGTATCCAAAGACATTGAAGCCTTCAAGAGGATCTGAGACACCTGCATGGAGCTGGCAGACAGGATACAGGACTTGTAGGAGACCTGTGCACAGCTGGAACAGCAGTTGGAAGTGAGGCAGAGGATCTTTGGGTGTCTCAAATGGCACTAGGTGTCTATGTTCAAGGAACATGCTGCCCGGGAATGTGGTTGAATCGCCATCCCTGGAGGTGTTTATAAGACCAACTGTAGATATGGTATTTTGCGACGTGATTTAGTGGTAGACTTGGCAGTCCAAGACTTGGACTCAGTGATCTTAAAGGTTTTTACCAACCTAAATGATTCTATAATGTAAGTGTATTGAACTCTTAGAGTTAAAAGAGGTGAATCTCCTCATACGTATACATGATATAAAGCGTCACTAAGACTACATTACTGCCTCAAGTTTTAATGTAAACCTGCTCATCAACGGTATTTCAAAAGCACTCAGTTACAAAGTCTTTCTTAAGGTGAAGTTCCTTTAAAGAAGTGCAACTTGAAATTTACATTCAGGTATATCAACACAATTTTGTATCTAATAACTATTATTACTAGCAGGGTTAAAAATGTGCTTTCTCCTTCTGATGTTAACCTGTAAGAAGTACCACCAGAAAGCCTTGAGACCAGGAAATACAGCTAGGTGGTGAATCTATTCCATGAAAAGAGTCTGGATAGTCAGGACTTTGTGCTTTGAGTATGTCCAGTCCTGTCCAGGTTGTTTCAATTTGTAGGAGTCAACAATCAGGTGGGTCCATGTGGATCAGTAAGAAAGACATGCAAAGCCACATGTGCGCCACCCTGTGTATCAACATTTCCCAATTGCCTGCCTGCATGCTGTTATTTCATGGTGCTGGGTTGCTTTTGCCTTCCTTCTCCTAGGAGAACTTTACTTACAGGGTCTTTTTTTCCAGCTGGTCCCTGGGTGGAGGATAAATTTTGAAACTACTGTGGCCTTCAGAAACTGTCACATAGCATCCAACATTAGAATGAATTTCAAAGAACAGAATAATATCTAGAAAACAGGATATATAGTGACATGCCACAAAAGATATTCTAAGAAGCAAAAGAAATATATAGGAAAAGGTAATGCTGAACAGTTACAATTCTACTTAACTGAGAAGAATGAGGCTGCATCAACTAACTTTCATTGAAGAACTTGACACCTGCAATTAATCTTCCGTTGTCCACTAGATGACTCAGATATACAGGACTTAAAATAAGGCACTGACACCTATGGTCATAGCAGGACAACGACTCTTCCAAGTGCCTTTTGCTTTAAGCCAGTTGCTCTCATCTCCCATTGATTGGTAGCTGAGGACTTTCAACAATCTAAACAATGAGTTCCAAAGCTTTAAAATATTTCAGGTCTTTTTCAAGGTTAAATGTCACACCTATTTATCATTAAAAAAGAAATTTTTTTCTGTTGGTGAGATCAATCTTCTGACAACAGCTGGAACTCAGGAAGGAGAAAAAAAGACCTAGGTAAACAAGTAGAGCTAAAATGTAAATAGAAGGTACATTCATATGAACAAATACTGAGGTCAAAATACATTTATCTTAAGAAAAGACAACAGAGTCACTCTAAGGAGCATATTGGGCCCATTTCTTTTTTATATATTTCACTAAAAAGTAAAATCTTTGTAAAAATGCAAAATGTTACATTTTGTTAAAATGTAGCAAAAATGAGTATATCCAACTGGGCCAGACTCGTATACAACATAACTCCTTAACACTCTCATAAACATAGTCTATCTTGTTTGAATCTTTGATTATTTCGTTCATTATAATACTATACTAATGATTAATCTTAGCAAAGTATTTAATAAATAGATACTGAAAAAAGAGGGGACAGTGTATTCTGATTGCAAACAAACTGAATATAATATATTAAAAAATACTCAAAAATATTTTGGGTGGAATCAGAAGATTATTCTTTTTCTCTAGCTGCGTGTGGTGAGTTGATTCTGGCTGGTCACCAGATGCTCACCAAAACCGTTCTATCACTCCGCTCCTCAGCTGGACATGGGAGATGAAATATAGCAGAAGGCTCCTAGGTTGAGATAAAGACAGGGAGATCACTCATCAGTTACCGTCACAGACAAAATAGGCTCAGCTTGGAGAAATTAGTTTAATTTATTAACAATCAAAGCACAATAGGCTAATGAGAAATAAAATGAAATCTTAAAAACACCTCCCCCACACCCCTCCCTTCTTCCCAGGCTCAAGTTTACTCCCTGTTTTCTCTAACCTCTCCCACAAAACTGGGCAGGGGGATGGGGAATGAGGGCTGCAGTCAGTTCATCACATGTTGTCTTTGCCAATCCTTTCTCCTCAGGAGGAGGACTCCTGACACTTTTGCCCTGCTTCAATATGGGGTCCCCCCTGTACAAGACAGTCCTCCATTAACTTCTCCAATATGAGTCCTTGTCATGGGCCACAGTTCCTCAAGAACTCCTGCAGCATCAGTCCTTTCCACAGGGTGTAGTCTTTCAGGAACAGACTGCCCCGGTATGGGTCCCCCATAGGGTCACAAGTCCTGCTCCAACACAGACATCCCATAGGGTCATAGCCTCTTTTGAGTGCACCCATCTGCTCTGGTGTGAGGTCCTGCATGGGCTGCAGATGGATATCTGCTCCATCATTGACCTCCATGGGCTACAGGAGGACAACCTGCCTCACCATGATCTTCACCACAGGCTGCAGGGGAATCTCTGCTCCAGCACCTGGAGCAGAGCTGTTTCTCTCATGTATTCTCACTCCTTTCTCTAGTTGCAGGTTGTCACACAGGGTTGTTTTTTCCCCTCATCTGAAATATGTTGTCCCAGAGGGGCTACCACCATCACTGATGGGCTTGGCCTTGGCCAGTGGCAGGTTATCTTGGAGCCAGATGGCTCCATTCAATATAGGGGAATATTCTAGCAGCTTCTCACAGAAGCCACACCTGCAGCCCCCATGCTACCAAAACCTTAATTGCAAACCCAGTACATTAGCAGATTAGTATTCCTTTGACTTCATGGAAGTGGAACAATCACATGCTAGTTATAAACTAACATTTCTATAAATTTTAATTTATATATATCAGGAATATGCCTCTTGAATTAAGATGAAGATGACTCTCATCTTCTGTATAGAGATCAGCACAATCTATGGAGCTGGGAAGCCTCTGTTAAAAATTGTATTTTCAAAAGCACTGCAACATTCCCAGATTATTCTTTTATTTGACTGTTAAAAATATTCTTGCCAATAATTCTTTGGGCAGAGTGCATATTTCTAATCCCAAGAAAAAATAATTTGTGGAAATATTCAGTACTTTTTTGTGTACAGTGATAAAATACAGACCAGTAAGATGGTCTGAAGGAGGCTGGTAAATATGAGGAAGACCCAGGTACATTTCAAAGAGACTGGAAACCTGGTGTCCCAGAAATGCCACCATTTTTAAGCCAGGATCAAATTATGTCAGAAAGGTAGAAAGTTCAGGATACATTAGTCTGCAAAAATGCCTTATGCTTACCAAAGAAATCCCAGGTTTCCTCACTGCCAGATACAAATAAGGATAAAATCACATAACATTATTCAGGTTATATTCATGACTCATTTTAACACATTCACATTCCACCCATTTCACACAGTTACTAGACATTTCTTGAGCAAAAGGGTTGTTAAGCACTGGAACAGGCTGCCCAGGGATGTAGTTGTATCACCATCTCTGGACATGTTTTAAAGTCATATAGATATGGTGCTTAGGGACATGGCTTAACGGTGGACCTGGTGGAGTTAAGTTAATGGTTGGACTCAATGATCTTAAAGGTCTTTTCCAAACTAAGTGATTATATGATTCTATGAAAGTTAACTTGTAAGTTCTAATGAGTTTCCTGTATCTCCAAGTTCCAACAGCATATAAGCATAGTTACCAAGACTGTTTTGGTGAGAATTTTGCTTGAGGAAAGAGGAAAGCCTGTGAAAAGTTTACGTACTTTCTTAGCACATTTTTACTGAGAGAAAAGCAGAAGATTGAATACTAGTGCTCAAATTTGCAGCTATTAAAACTCTATAGTAGCAAAGATAAGCTAATGAAATCCAGTGACACAAAGTGTTTTCATACTTCACTAAAAGAGGTGAATTTTTCTTTAACGCAATGATTCTATGCCACTAGAGGTTTTGTGCCAAAACAGAATCTCAGCCTTGCTCAGCAGTGTAGCTCCAGTGGAGGAGTTCCAGAAAGCTTTCAGGAATCAGACATAATAAACTCAACACATTAGAGCCAAGACTATGGCAGTGAGCGTTCCTGAAAAACACTATGGTGCATCTCTGCCAAGTGCCTGAAACTTGAGTCTAGGGAGGAAGGAGGGAAGAGCAACACTGGCAATTTTTGTATGTTAGGGCTACCAGGAGTGTTCAACTTGTTGTGCCGCTTGCAAACAACCTGCTGTGCTCAGGATTGTAGATGAAAGCTTCAGAAGCCTGAGTTTAGGTTCAAGAGGAAGTCTGGAAGGTAGACAGCAGAGTTAGTCCTGGTTTGGGCCCCCCAGTTCAAGAAGATTGTCAAGAAACTAGAACGGGTCTATGCAGGGATGACAAGTAGTTAGGACCTTACAGAAGCTACAAGAAGAGTTTGGTGGCATTGGGCTTGTTAAGCCTTGTGAGGAGTCAAGGCTGGTAATTGTATTGTCCCCTAAATCCATTTCTGATTCCTGAATAAGATCCCAAGAAGGCTACAGAAGAAAGGGGCACCCATAGAACATTAACCAGATATTACCCTGGGGTCACCGCCTGTTGCCTAAGACATTTTTTTCTCAAAAATTTTAAATGTATATTTTTAAGATGTAGTACCTAAAGCTATATTTTTAAGAAACGAAAAGGTGGCCATTGTCATAATCTTCCTTTTTGTGTGCCACCCGTCATCATCTTCCTTTGCTGATGAACTGTGAATAATCCCTGTGCTTCTGGACATCAGGACCCTATGGATTTATATACTTTGAGTTTTGAAAAAGATGTTTTATAAAGTTCCCAGAAGATACTTACATTCACTAAAATAGCTAGGAGGGGGTTTCTCCCAATATTAAGTACCCTCTCTAAGCATATATTTATCCTGCCTCCCTTTCTCCTTGCAGATTATCTATTTGTTAGCTACAAACTAAAAAATCATCACTGTTTTATGTTTGGACTCTGTGGTGTTTTATCACAGCAGAGGCAGACTGTGATAAGCACAGGCTAGACATTCTACTTGAGCATTATGTTGATTCAAGTAGCTTCAGCAACCCAGGATATGACAATATTTCCAGTATTCCATTTCATTACATAATGAAGAGCCAATATTTGAGATTGACACTTAAAAATTTCAGATGTTACCTGTTAACAGTAGTGACAAATCAAAGATATTGTCTGCAAGACAAATACAAAAACATGCCAATTTCTCTCTTTAACCAGTTTAAGACTCAACAGTGCAGCTGACTGATCACCAGCATTTGTGGATTTCTGTTGTGGCACATTTTTGCAAAGAGATATCAGTGTGAATGTGTGCTTCAGATTCATCAAAAAAACCTGTGACATACGAGTATCTAATTTAAAACTCAAGTGCCAGCCTCTGCTGAATTTGAGTTTAGGAATCTTCATTAACTTTTAACACACATTTGAAGAAATATGTGGCTGGTGAGAAAAGAGGAAATTTGATGTAAGGTCAATTAATCTTTTAGAGAATATACAAGAGATTACATCTTTTATTGTGGTGCACAAAGTTCAAAGCTTCATTTCTTTTATAAGTCTTCTCTTCAAGTATATTATGATCCAACTACAGCTTGATATAATGAAGCAACGGCATTACACTCTCATTGTTCTATTTACAGTTCCAAATATGGAGAATCCTTCAAGGGTATGACATGTAAATCTATTCATCCTCTTTTCAAACCCAAAAATCTTTCCTGTTTGGACTAGCAATGAAAGGGAAAAAGATAATCTTCCACCCAAAAAAGTGGAATTTTTGCCAACTAAATTTCCAAACCTCTACTGTTAATAGCAGCCTGAAAAACTGGTTGGCTGAGATTCCTCTGCCCAAAGAGTACTACATGTTTTATTAGACTTTGCTCAGCCATTTGAAAAAAAAAAAAACCAAAAAACAACACCTCACTCCCCAGAATGAAGGAGAGAGTGAGTTCTAATAAAACATCCATTAAGGCTCTTAAAGAGAAAGTCGTCAATGCAAGAAAAGAAGCAGGTGTGATGTTAGTCCTCAGGAGACTGAAGAGATAAACCCACAGAAGTAGCTAATGTGTATTTGGTGAAGATAAGTGTCTGTCTGTGAAAGACCAGTGAGAAAAGCAAAGTGATTTGTAGC
Organism: Eurystomus gularis; assembly: GCA_013400335.1. Lineage (NCBI taxonomy): Eukaryota > Metazoa > Chordata > Aves > Coraciiformes > Coraciidae > Eurystomus > Eurystomus gularis. The sequence goes on along the minus strand of VZZY01013150.1, from coordinate 5,414 downwards.
AGGGCATCATCAGGACAATTTGAGCACTATATGTTAAAAGGGAGAAGAAACAGCCTTGCTTAGCCTTTTTCTCTTGTTTCCAGCAAGATAAAAATGAGATCAGTAAACCAACCTTTACTAGTCACTAAAAGCAGGAATCACTTTGGCTGAATTTATCTACCTGGAAGTTAAATGACCAATTTAAACTAGTTATTTATTTCCTTCCCAGTTCAATAGGGCATGAGAGGCAGTACCAGAAGGTCACTCTTTTGTCCTTAACAAAGTGCTAAGGTAGGATAAATCTCCTTATGGAGAACAGTGACTTCCCATTTTAAGCAAATAGAGCCCAGAATAGTTTAGACTGCACACTTTTAGATGGTTCATATTAACCTGAGAACACAAGGACGAGACCAGCAAGTCAGACAGTGCCCACTATCTGGTCTTCAAACTAACCAATAGCAGATAGTAGAGTAGCAGCAAAAGACACGCTGTAACACCTACCCAAACTTCCATTGATCTGCACTGATTTGTAGCTCAGGGAATTAATGAGTCAGATTCAACATTTTTGCATTTAATGTCTGAGAATGTATCTCCTCCATGAAGCTGAATGTGACAAACACTGCTGCAGGTTCACATAAGGGAAAGCACCACTTCCTCCTAGGTATTACCAGGAAAGGTAGCTACCAGATTTTACTTGTTTACTTCTTTCCTTCCTCTGATATTAAACACTTACAAGCTTGTGTTTAACCTGACTGCAGCTCCCACTCACAGATGTAAAGGTCAGTAGGGTAAAAGTACAGGTACAAATAATTAATTACTATTTTTTTCCTAATAAGACAAAATTGCACTTCATCTCATTTCTTCATTGGACGCCTCAATCTCTGAATGATCACCGAACCTTTGACATGTTTTCTTTTCTACAAATCACTCGGGTCTCGATCCATACTTTTCACCATCAAAATAATCTCAAATGGAATTTAAGTACATAAATTGTAGATAGAAGTGCCACTCACTGTCAGAGACAACCTGGGTCTAGTGGTACTTACCATCTATATTAGATTACACATTTCATAAGACAACTAAACCTCAACTCCTTTCCCCAGTTTGACCTGTAGTGGTGCCTACATTGTAAGGCAACTCACCAGCAGCTGGAAAGCACCTAAATATTACCTAATCCGGCACAAGTTATCCTTAACACACACAGAGCACTGAGTTGAACTCAAAATCAGCCAAGAATCTTCTGCATAATTTGCCAATGATTAAAGCATTCAACAACACGTGAGAGGTAAACTCCAGTCCTTTCTCAGCCTCTGGGGTTTCTTATATCCCAAAAGAATAACTTGATCTCAAAAACAGGTTTGCCCTTTTGCTAATGGGTTATGGGTAATAAATGAAGGTAAGAAAAAGAAGCAACAATGAGGATCGTAATTCTGTGAAGCAGTGGAAAGGGGCTTAGATGAAACTCATAATTTCTGTTATTAAAAAAAAGTTTAACTTTGGCAGCTACAGGAGGTAGTCTGAATATGATTTATCAGTCCCACCATGCTATTTAAAGGTGATATGATAGCATTCAAAGCACAGAGAAACTTAATCTTTCTCCAAGACTCCCTAGATTGTACCTCTTCACAAGCAAAGAAGTTTCTCATCTTCTTTGCCTTCTGATACACTGTGCATTGGTGTTCAAGTATGTTCAGGAGTAAAAGAACACTGCACTAACAGTACATCAAGGGTACAAAGCCAAGTACCCCCAATATTTGAAACAATATTTCTCAGATTGCTCACCCAACTTAATTCTGATTTTTCTGTCTTTAATGTTAATTCATCACAGACTCATTTCCAATCTTACTGAGTTTATAAGATAGATGGAAATCAAAGCAAGAAAGAAACCTTTGATTGAAGAACAACTCCAGTAGACCTAGTGAACATAGCTTCTTCCAGGTACCTCAGTCACCTGATAAAATCATGGGTCAAGATTATAAAATACCTTGTGTGCTATTACACATCTAATGTTCCATGCACATCTCTGGCATATCATAAATAAAGAATAGATTATATTACATATACCACCTTGTCAGAGGGCAAACCTGAATTTCATGGATGGATGGTCTAAAGGTCAAACATAGAGATTTTCTCCAAGACATCAGTTTTTCCCATCAGAAAGAAAATAATATTGTGTGAAAATAGTTTTCAAATATACTGTGAGTTCTGAATATGGCTTCAAGACCTTGTCGTAAACAAAAGTTCAAGGTGTTCTAATATGTAGCATCTCAAATGAGAAACTTAGGAATAGTACAGCTTTTCAAGCAAAGTAGTGTGAAAAGGGGAAGTTGGGGAGATTTAAATATCAAAAGATATAGAGAGAACTACAAGCACCAGCCAACAGAGTCTGACTATATACAGCATCCTGGAGCATTTCTCTATCTAGAGCTTTTTATTTGTCCATTTTCCATAGAGAAGGCTGTCTGTTTATGATTGAAATTCAGTGTATTGACTATACTAAGTAATTGATGAAGCACTTGAAGAGTGGTGTCTTGTTATCACCCAGAACACATTGTAGGAAACCACTTGTAAAATCTTTCTCTATTATTTGTATATTTAGATCAGTGGATTCATTATTTTAAAACTATTTTAATGCATCCTTCAGAAGTTCATAACGTTTTCCTAGCTGCCAAGATATTCTGCGAAGGAAGGCTATCAAATAATGTACATTTACTCTCTAAGTAAGGCAAAGGAGGGTCATCTGCTAGTGACTGGACAGCTGCAGGATTGTTTTGCTTTCCAGTTAGAAGCATTCTGAGTTTGCTTCCTTATTCCTTCCTTAATAAATAATTAAATACATTCTGTATGTTTTTAGTTGATAAATGTCTCACCATAAAAAGACAGATATATAGACAGCTAGACATATATAGATCCCTCTATACAAAAGAGACTACCAACTAAACCTTCCTCTGGAAGACAGCAGTGTGAGTAACGGCGTATCAAAACTGATTTCCCCAGTCCTTGGAGTCTTGGTTACGTAGCTGATGAGCTCTGATCATTTTGTCTCCTACAGTCATCTATGTCTTGCCTTGAACTTCTGCTCCACCTGTTTGTTGTACCCTCATATTGTCCTTAGATTTGCAGTTAGAGCAATTATTTCACAAGTAGAATGTTTCACTGTCATATATGTGATGGGTGTTTTCTTCTGCTAGAAGAACAGAATAAGGCTGTTAGAAGCTACTGCAATTCAACAAAATAAAGTCAGTTGCTCTTCTACTCCTTTGTTTTGCATATAATTTTATGTCACTTTCTCAACAGAATTCCTAACAATGCAGGAAGCAAGCACACTTTTTTGTCTTTTCATCTTCTCCCAAAGGAGAAGTGTGCAAAGTAGTTTGTTTTGGTAAGGTTTTTCTGTAAGTTTTGAAAACACTTACATTGCTTTGCTTTGCTACTTCTTATAGCAGTTACTGATGAGTTTGTGGTCCCTACTTCCCGGGAAAGGGCTTTTGTCCATTTCTGTGATTTCCGGTTTATTTCCCCCTGTACAATTAGAAAGATGAATTTAAATGTTATGATGAAGTGATCCGTTGTGCTAGAAGGTCAAATATCATATAGAATGGTTCATATTAACAACTCCAAGGTAGCCTTAAGATATGTAGGGAACAAAACAAAAATGAGAACCGAAACCTCCTCTTAAATTGACCTGAATGGCACATTAGTTTATGTGGAGGGCAGCCCATGTTGATGAGAAGACGGACTGCAGCACTGGTAACTGTGCAAAGTCTCTTAAATGTTGGAGGCGCTGTGTCCAGTTATATCACATTACTATGGTGACGATGAAAAGTAAATAAAGATGTAAACAGCTGATAACAGGTACCACAGATGAACAGACACTGGAGTTACCTAGCAACTGGAGAGAAAGTCCTGCTTGTGCTAGGCTAGACCTCAGCTAGTGCACTCAGAGATTATGGGGCAAATTGACATGTTGATGAATTGCTGATAAGTATCTGCAAATAAAAATCTGAAAAAGGCAAAGGAGCTGCAAACCTGACTGAATGTTTTCTTCTCTCTAGCAGCATCACTGCCATCTTACTTGGGTTTTTAATATTTATTACTTGCTGATGTCTTTTAAGCATGAGACTACTTCAGACTCCTTCACAACAGTGAAGGACAAGGAGTTACATTCATGAGCTGCATATGAATACATATCTTTGGACAGTTCATTTAACAGCTACATGCTTATCTAGGGGCTAATAGGGAGAATAGATCATTATAGTGCTTCTGGATTTGTGAGATTATTGTCCAGCCTTGGCAAACTGAGGTTATACAGTGGGCCACATGCACACCTGCAGTGCATTGTAAGCCACTGCTTTTTGATTTCCTCTTTTCTCCCAGGGGGATAGGCTTGGAAAGGATCTAGATAATTGCATCCTGCCAGTCTTATCTTGTAACCTCATCACATAATCCTGTTATCAGGTTCCCTCTGAAAATGGTTTCTCGCTTCAACTACTTTTACGAGATGGCTGCTCAGGCATCACATTGGTGGTTGGGAATGCCTTAATATCCAACCTAATTTGCTCATGGCAAGTTTATACATTTTTGTTGTGACAATATCAGTTTATACAGACATTTCACCTCTTAATGCCTACCATAGCCCTGTGTTTAACAATCAATGCCTTTATATTTGTTTTCGATTTGAACACATGCTTTCTTTTGACAGGCCAACTGTTCAGCACTGTTGCTCAGTCATCACTCAGTCATGTCTCCTCTCCATCCCAAATTCTTTGTGCCTGAGCCCCTGAGACATTTCCTTGGTTCATTGGCACAGTCCTTCTCAATCTTCCCAGTCTATCTTTCTCATCCAGTACCTCCATCCCTCAAAAGAGGAGTTACCACCTTCTATTGATTGCTGTTGCCCTACCATTCTCCTCAAAAACATGCCATAAGGCATAAGGCATAAGTACCAACATCTGTTCAGATAAACATGTACTTGCAAGTGAGAAGGATTAGACCATTATTGGTTTTATTTAGCACGATCCTGCAGAAGGCATCTTCTTTTGGCAGTCTACCACATACCAAAATTCTGCAGGGAGTGAAATTTTGGTGAACTTTTACCCCTCACTCAGTGAATTTAATAGGTTGAATATCCAGAGCAAACTCTTCCATTTAACAGTCTCTTAAAATGTAGTTCAAGCACCACAGCCTATACTGACTTTTGCTGACATTTATGTAAATCTGCTAATTTCTCTAAGGTTGGTAGGCCTATGTTATTTCCTTGCTGTTGCTGAAAAGTAATGTAACTACAGATAAACTAGGCTTTGGATGGTAGAGCAGATTCAGGATTCCTCTCCTATGATCTTCTCTGATTCACGACAAGAAAAGAATAGTAGTAATCTACTACATAAGCTTTCCCCTACACTGATTATAAACCTGGAACTAAAATTGGCCCATGA
>VZZY01013146.1:0-25837 GCA_013400335.1 Eurystomus gularis | reverse complement strand
ACCTAGGGAGAAAAATCCAATTTCATACTTATATTTCAACATTCTGGAATTTGCTTCTTCCTCTCTCGTCTATTTGCCCAGAAGTGTGCCAAAATTCTTTTTCCTACATGAATGAGCACATGTATCCTTCTCTCTTACTCTGCTTTTCTTCCCCTCCATCTGCTTTTCTCTTTTTCTGTCTCTAATCAGAATTAACAAGAGAGACCTCAAAAAGTTTCTAGCCAAAAATTTTTCAAATTATTCAGTTTCAATGAAATTACTTTGCTCTGACAAAACAGTGGTTTTTGGATACAAGCCTTTTCTGTTAATGTGTTCCTATCAACTGCAGTAAAAAATATAAAAGTGAGAAACTCAAAGTGAAGCAAAAAGTTCAAATGATATCATCATCAGTGTCTTCTTCTAGAAAAAACCTATCCTAGCTGTCAAATACCTGAAAATTTCAGCTAGTGATTTTGTGATGAAATACCACGAAGCTATGATTTTTTTTTAATTAAATGTCATTTAGTTGTTCCTGTTGGCCTACTAAAGATGTACATGATAGTGCATTATTTTACTCTTCACAGAGTTTTAAATCTATGTATATATCTCTGCTGGTGCATATGTGTCGTATAGAAGACTGAAATGAGCAGATTTGCTTGACTTTATGAACTAGATGCCAGACCACATCTGAAGAACTGCTGAGCTTGCAAAGTGCAGTACCACACTCCTCCTTCCATTCTCTCTCACCCTCTTGAGTGTTGATAGTTCTGGCTTTTCAATATTTTTAACCATTTCATGGTTAGGAGTTCAGAGAACAAAACAGATTTTTTTTAATGTATAAGTAGTGTGTGGTCAGTAAGTGGGGCTTACTTTCTGGACACCGAATAAGTGTTATGTACCTTTCGTGACTCAATAAGTTACATTATACGGTCAACATTTCAGAAATGTTCAGATTGAAACTCAAGTCTGCAAAAGTTCTCAATATCAGGAAATAGAAATCTTTGGAAAATCTGGTTACAGAGAAAGCCAGAACAGAAGTTTTTGGATGCTTAGTATGCTTGAAAAAACTTATCCTTTTATAAGTGCTTAAATGAGTTCCTGTAAAATATGGCCTTAACTGTATGTATTAAGAAATTTGAATTATGACCCTACGTTACTCTTTGCCTACACCTCAGGCACATTTCTGCTGTCACTGGTGTTGCTCTCAGTTAGTTAGTGTTAGGATTTAGTTACCATGATTAAAATTAGGATGCTTTTATTTTGGAGGTATTTTTCTTGAGATCTCATATAAATAGTAAAATTCTGGATTTTTCCAGATTTGCATAGTCCTTGTCAGTCAGTCTCTGCCTTACTGGTCCAGAACAGCATTCTGATTTCTAGTGTGTCATCTGGCAATGTTGGTTGATGTCTTTGTGTGAATCTGAGGGAAGAATGTGCTTGTTCAAAGGAAGACTTTGGCTCTGTCAGAAGCAGGTTGTGTGCTAAAGATTTGTTACTCCATAACAAAGGGGGGCCACTGATTTGCAGACACAGCTCACCCTCATGTCAACGAAAGCCATGTATAGAGTTCAAGTGTGCAAAGAAGCCCTTTGCTTCTAATTAATCTCAGGGCTTGCCTTATTTCAATACACAACTTTGAGCTGAATGAGATTGGGATGGATTTTTAAAGATGTTGGCTGCAGCTACATGCTGACAAGAGGTGAGAAAATCCTCGCAGTTCCACGGACAAGTCGAAAACCTGCCTGAGCAAACTGCCAGTTCAACTGTTCATAAAATGGCCACAGACCAGGGAATTGCTGCACACAACTGAGTGTCAAATGCTCGCCTGGCGTGTTTTGGCATCATTTCACTTGCTTCAGTGGAGGATGCTGATTTTCATCAGCTAAAGATCTGGTTTTAAAGTGCACATAACTGTTTTGAAGTCCCATCCTCAAAGTTCACATTTGGAGTTTTGGTTTTTTTTTTCTGTTTTCTCCAAGGTAACAGTTTCATTTCACTGGGCTATTCCTACATAGTTTTTCTTTTTTTTGAAAAATATAGACATGATGAAAATTGTAGGGCTGGGGAAAAGAACACTATGTTGAAGTGTAATTTCAGAAGAAAAGCACCACAATTCTGCCCTGAGAAGTACAAACAAATTTTTTATTAAAATAGCTGTTTTACGTACTAAAAAAAGGACAATCCTTTCTGCCTTTAGATGTATTCTGTATAGTCTTTTTTATACTTCTAGTGAGAGCATTGCAAACTGGCAAATAGTGGACACAGAGTTGTATTGTTGTTAAATCAAACAAGGAAAACTGGAAATATCCTCAAGAAGGCATGCGGCAGGGAGACGGGGAAAAAAAGAAAGAGTGTAATCATCTCTCGAGGTCTTAAGAGACCACAGTACATGAGCCAAAAGTAATGCAAGTGAGTGTATGCCTCTACAATAGTCCCCTAGGTAGGCAGGAATAAGCAGGCTGTGCCGTAGAGGACACTCTACCTCTTTGGCCAACACTGAGGCATTGTAGGTAGAAAGCTAGCAATTGCTATAGTTAGTTATTGTTATTTTGTTGGAAAGAGCACAGGAATTCTGGTCTCATACAGCTCCTTGAGGGATTTCTGAAGTTGAAGTTTCCTATAAACCTCCATTTTCACCTGATACTGGTAGTCATGAGCTGGTAATGTTGGCAGAGATGACCAGATTGGAAGACACACTTATTCATCATCTTACATTTGGAGAAGATTCCTCCATGACAGTTCTGAACTATATCCAGAGTGGGCATCATGCATCTGGCAAGGCTACATCACCTAACTTCAGGGATGGAGACAGCACGGTCTTTTTACCATAGGACTCTGTGCACATTTAGTGAAGTTGTCAGCCAAGTCTCCCCTGGGAGACTGGTGTTGTCTCCTTCCTGTGAGCTACTCCTAGAGTTTCTCTCAGTTTGGCCTTCCAAAATATGCAGTATACTTCTAAAAAAGATTTAGATGTGTGGCCTATAGGGTCTGGAAGGTTGGAATATACTCTGCTGTCAATCCAGCATTGCTCATAAATACTGCATTCTCACTCAGGATTGTTAAAGACCAGAGCGGTCACTGTAATTGAAAACAGTATCTGTTAGGCATTCAGGCTGAGCTGAAGGTCTGTTTTCCATGTTAATCACTGCTAAATTAGCTGTGTTGTTACTGAGTGGGGAATTAAGACTAAAGTTTTCAAGTCTCTAGCATTGATTTACCAGTCACTGTCCTGCACTTTTTGGTTATGCAATTAAACAGTCTTCATGAGAGCATTTGAAAAGAAACCAGGGTATGCATTTCCACAAAGCATTTCACATACATTCATTTTTATAGAAGGCTGAAGAAAAAAATATTTTTTTGTAAAGTGTTAGATTAGTGTTTCAGATTGTACTACAACATAGATCACAAGATAATTTGTGGGGCCAGTATATCCATGTACATTAACAGTGAGCTTGTTTAAGCGGTACAGTGGAGCCTGAAACAAGCACCCATTGGCTTCACAACTCCCAGTCGGTATATTTGCAGGATGAATTCTCTTGTGAGCAATTCCATTTCATCTTTAATTTTCCCTGGTGTTTCCAAATGGGAGGATCATTCACCTTCTTGACATAAACTGTTATTTTTTTGTATGTTTTTCAATAGCTGCCGTATTAACAGAAATGGATGCATTCTAGCAGGAGGTAGAATTAGCAGCCACATATGTGTGCTCCTTTTGCTCATACATTATATTACATTTTAATTGTAAGTGATTGTCATTAATTTACTAACAAATTATTTTTCTTATTTCAGACTGAGAGCAGAGATACCATTATATAAGCACTGAAACCAGCCTGGCATCCTGAATATTTATTTGACATATTTTTGTGTATTTCAAAGTTGCCGTATCAGTCATTAAAGCGCAGCTTGCAGTACTTAACAATCTTGGCCTTGATCCTATAAGCATGCATATGCCTTGCTTTATGCATATAAGGACTCCTATTGAAATCAATATGCATCCACATTACATTAAGTACACGCATAAGTGTTTGCAGGATTGAGGCTGCCTTTTTTTTTTTTTCTGTATTCATACTATTTTCTGCCTCATGTCTATTGTAGACTTTTGAGTAAATGATTCGTAGACTGAATAGAGCTCTTCAGATCTCATTCCTCACTGAATGATACAATTCCTCATGTAGTGCCAGGACCCACTCAAGGCTTTTCCGTTGTGGAGGCAGCATTCACATTCACTTTTTCAAGGCTTCCCCCAAGAGCAAAATTGAATTTTGTGGAAATGACACAGAATATTCAAGGAGTGCGTGCAGGGAGGTGTTGAGAACTGAGAGAGGCCAGCAGGGTGAGGTGGATGAGGAACCAGAAAGGCCAGGGTAGGTTTTGGAGAGCAGTGTGTGTGTGGTGAGTGGTCTCTGTAGAGCTCTGCATTGCAGAGGGAGATGAAGAGAAGCCATGCAGATTTTGGGGGAGCTAGGGAGTACTGCTGTTCTTAGTGGCTGTATATCTTCTCCAGTCCTAAGCTGGCTGTGAATCACCTATTTGCACAGTTAAAAAAGGATTCAGGGAGGCTTCTTCCTTGGAGATGTGAAACCGATTGCTCTCACAGCCTTCCCTTCTACTTTTTGATGGAAAGGAGGGATTATTGAGAGACTGACTCTTGGACAGTTTCAGTACAAGTGGACTGTTTTAGATATTAGACCCTTCCAGAACAATCTCTTCCTATTAGTATTTTGTATTAGGATCATGGTGAGTAACTTCATATGTTCTATTAGATCTTGTTTGTCAGGATATTTAATCTGTCATTTTTCAAGGGCTTTGATTATTTAAGAAATACACATATTAATTCATAGCAATTACAAAAATTCTTAATTTTACAAAAAAAGTTTTTTAAAAACCCCAGAAATTTGTTTTCTGCCATTTGTCTCACTATTTATGTTTCTACCTACTATGATGAAAAAGAGATCAATCCTTTTTACTACTGTTTACAGTCAATTTATCTCTTAAGTTTTCTTGTACCAACACTGGAATCTTTGGCCTACAATTGTGGTAAGAGTTTTATCTCTTATTTAACTTTTTGTAGCTGCACTAAAAAGTAAAATATGGAAACATTATTTGTTTGTGGTATTAAAATTATGTTTATAAAAATGAAATACTATGTAAATCTGAAGAATGATGACATTTTATGGTTGTTCAGCAACTTAGGACTTGGCTTATTATTCATTATTTTTCTGCTTTATTTTATAATGTGGGAATCTTTAGTTAAAGATTAAGTTTTAATTTGGTCCTCCAGTTTATTAAGTACATGAGTATAGATATTCATTTATTATGAACTACTTAACCTGTACACATTTCAGTACCTCAGAATTTAAAAACTGAAGAACTGTGCCTGAAAACGTGCTTTTTCCACCTGTGTCAGTTTTTCTAAAAGAAAGAAATTACAACTCCCTAAAAACTTTGTTTCTCTTAAAGCCCAGGCCTATGTGGCTACAGCAAGGCTACTATCTTAAACATGAAGGCATTGATCATATCTGGCAGAGTTTTCCCTTCTACAATAAGCAACATTTCTCATAATAAGACATAAAAATAGAACATGAATTAGCATGACACACCACAGAATATCAATGAGTACAAACTCAGATTTAAATTTCCAAGCCTTTAGGGGCTATGTTAATTTTTTGCACCATTAAGTAGTTTCCAGTTTTAATCCCCATTTGTTCTTAGGCAAAACCACAACAGAGGCATACAATGCATTACAGCCCACACTGGCGGAAAGGTTCCAGCAGCAGAGTCGCGCTCTCCTCCTCCAGAGGGCAGTGGATATTGCAGGCACTCCTCCATCCTCTGAATTATTGCCACCAACATCTGGCCTTTCCAGAGATTCCCAACAATAGGGAGGTGGGGGCAGGGAATTTATACTGGCTGAATGTGGAATTTGGCTTCAAATAAGAGAGAGAGAGGAGGGGGACGTTAAGTTTATGAGTTATACACTCTTTAATTTGCAGATTTGTATAATACTTATGAACCCTAAATGCCTGGAGTTAGCTCCAGCTCCAGGACTCTTTTCCACTCTCATGTAACCACCAATACTATTTTAGTTCAAGTGCAAATGTGTAATGTTGGGGTTTTTTGCAATTTTCCTTGAGGGATTTAAAGAGAAGGAACAGTGGTGGGAAAGTATTCATTTCTCCTGTGTACTGGCCTCTAAATTAATTATAAACTTTTATTGCCTTGGAAAGTGTTACAGAGTCAGATTGATTTGCATTTGCAAAAGATAGATAGATGGGAACTTTTAAGAGGAAGCTGTGATGGTCAGAGAATTCCATATGGTCAAAAGAAGCCTTCTGCCTGTTCTCGAGAAACCTGTATTTGAGAATAAATAACTGATTGAAAACACACACATTTCTTGGAAAACTGTTGTCATTTAATGCATGTAAACAAAAGCTTTTCTAATAGCCTCAGTCACACTGGGATTTCTGAAAGAATTACTTCAAACAAATATCAGTTTTTAATTGAGAGGCACCCAAGAGGGTGCTGATAGTGCAGTCGTCTCTTCTTTTTCTTTATTTTTTTCATTTCTTGTTCCCTTTACCCTCCCTGAAGTGGAAAATATTGCAAAGTTCACAGTGCTTTCATTTACGATTCCTATCACACTTTCTAGACCCAAAGCTTCCTAGGGGGTATCACAGAATCAAAAAACAGTTGAGAGGACCTCTGGACATCCTCTAGTCCAACCCACATCCCAAGCAGGGTCAACCAGAACAGGTTTCCTATGGCTATGTCAGATTTTTAATATATGCAAGGATGGAGACTCCTCAGTCTTCCTTGGCAAACAGTTCCTGTGTCCAACCATACTCATGGTTAAAAAGTTTTTTTTATCTTGTTTAAACTGGATTTCCAATATTTCAGTTTGTTCCCATTGCCTCTTGTGTTTTTACTGGGCACCACTGAGAATAGTCTGGCTCTGTTTTCACTCCTCACCCTAATTCAGGTATTTATATACACTGGTAAGACTGCCCTCAAATCTTTTCTTCTCGAGGATAAACAGTCCTAGCTCCTTCAGTCTTTTTTCATATGAAGAATTCTCCAGACCCTTCATAAACTTTTCATCCCTTCAATGAACTTACTCCAGGAAGTCCATGACCTTCTTGAACTAGGGAGCCCAGAATTGGACCCAGCAGTCCAGATGTCTCATATGTGCTGAACACAGATCTTCTCTGTCAACCTGATAGCAATGCTTCTCCTAATGCAGCCCAGGAGGCCACCTGGGCTTAGTTTCCAAAGAATTTATTTTTGTGGCACCATCTCATTGCCAGTCCAAGTGGAAAATATAACTTGAGTAACATTATGCTTCTTCCTTACTTTAATACAAGGGTACTTGGGCCTCAGTAGCATCACAGGCAGTGTCGTCAAATTCTCATTATAATACTGAAAATGTTCAGTCAGAAATAATCAGAAAATAGCCCCATGGCTACTATTTCATCTTATCTGAAAGCACATGAGTAAAATTACTTTCTAGTTTTTGTTATAGAATGCAATTAATAAACTCCTCTTACTTGGTCATGTTTTCTTGTGCTGTAATGCACACCCTTATCCCAGATGCAATGAACTTTCTTGTTTGAAAATTTATATGACCTTGTCATCTGCAAAATGATGGGAGGATAAGTTTGCTTGCTCATCCTGAAATATCTTTTTCTTTCTAGCAAACGTATTTATTAGATAGTTGCTAAATGACTGTAGCCTGACCAGTGATTTTAGGAGTTTAACATTTAGTTCCTTTCCAGAGGCCTACATGGACAAACTGGAAATAAGCTCATATTTGAGGACAATCTCACAGCTCTTTTAAAGCAGGTGTAGCATGTACATATGTATTTGCAGACTTGCCTGTAGGTCTGGATCAGCAAGTATTTTTGAGTTACTATCACCTCATGGTAAATCAAAATATTCTCCTAACCTAATTATGCCCATTAAAAGTTGGGCAGCTTATCTAATTTAGTCCTGTTAGGCTCCTTCAAACGGCTATTTATCCCACTTGTGTTAGAGACATAACAAGCAGAGTTGCCATATTCTCTGGAGGTTAGATATTTTACCTGCAGGTAGACAAAGTGGGCTGTACACCTGACATTCCTGGGACTGTCCTGAGAGAAGTGAATGCTGAATAGCACATCTATGCCAAGAAACCATGCAAGCAAACAAAAACAGTGATATCTCCGTAGTTTGAACATTAGTTGTCATAAACAATGAACTCCCAACTGCAAGAAAAAGATGGCTGGCAAAACACTTGCCCTGATGCAGTAGGTTCTGCGGTAGATGGTTGCACATATTGGTATTCTCCAACTTATTTTTTTGTTTTCCACAATGAGATTTTGCTAACTCCTTAACAGACAAGCAACTATCAGTACTTGAAGAAATTATTTTTTAATAGTAACAACTTTTTCCTCACAAGCCATCTAAAGAGCGCGCTTTGTCCATATATTTGTATTATTGAAGGTCTCAAACTTTCTGTACCATCATCACTTCATTAAGATTTCTGGCACTCAGGCATGGATTAGTCTCTTTCTTAAATGGGTAGGAATAGAGATTCCTTTATAGGAATGAAATATAAGTGAGAGTCTAGAGGCAAATACGTGTGTCCTGTCTTCCACAGTCATTCTAGAACCCCAGCCACGCAGGGGGCTTAATCATAATGCCAGCCATAAGGGACCATCAGGCTCCCTTGCCATCCTAATCAAAACGCCAAGCAGAGGAGCTCGGAGACTCTGAGAAAGAGAAGCTGAATTGGCTTAGAGCTGAAATATAATGAGCAGGCATAGCCTCTGTAATTCTTTTAGCTGAAAACCTCACTGTCTTAGTGAATCAGATTGGTGTATTAGGTTCTATTAAAACTAATTGTCTACAAGATTCGTAGAGTAACCTAATATTATTTTAACATTTTTGGCTCTAAGACTGTCCTTATACCTTTAAATATAAAGATTATTTCTTGGAAAAGTGATTAGAATATTAAAACTCTATAAAAGTAGGCATTAGCTGATGATCCTGTCATTATGTTGAGTACCCATGGATTCACCTCAGCACACCTAGTGATTTCACAAAGGCTATTATCTCATGGCTATATCCCCTTCTTCTGAGCTTATTACTTTAAATAAAAAATGTTAATGGTTTCTGAGAAACTCATGATGAGAAATGGATGATTTCTTACACAAAGAAGCATACTTTCCAAATTTCAGAGCTTACATGAAACTTTCCAGCAAATGTCTGAAATTCTCAGTTGGCCAATAATACTGCAAGGTGAATTCAGCCTTTTTTTGTACTGAGGTGCCATTTGGATATTCTTTATTATTATTTATTAAATTACACAGCACCACATGTTATGCATAGCAATTACTTAAGAATGTACACTATGCTTTCATATACACAGGGAGAATGGGATGAAATTATAAGGTCTGAATCATAAACAAGGTCAGACTGGATGATTGAAAAGCTCCTTCTGGCCTTAAAATCTGAGGTCACACACAGATCTCACAATAATGGGTACACAGGTACAGGAAGTGACGGACATTTTAAAATCTGAAACGCAGGCTGAATGAAATGTAAATATTTGGCTGTATTCCACATACGACCCTGTGCTGGGGTAGTGAAGAGAGCTAAATGCTTTTGAGTGATTCAGAAAGCACAGGCAAAGCAAGAGGCCGCAATAAGAAGCAGCAGGTGTTTAGATGGAGTTTCAGCCTTCACAATACGACCTCCGTCTGTACAGACTGTTAGCACTCATAGCAAAGGCTTTGGGTGCCTGTGCAACACAGTTCCCAGCAATAATCTGCCTCTTTTCAACCAGAGATACTCCAAGACCCTCGTCTCTTGCTCTTTAACCTCTTAGGTCAGTGGAAGTTAGGATTCCTTACTCCCAGACAATCCTTTTTTGACTTACATCTTTCTTCTCTGTTTCCAAATCCTTGCAGGGCTGCAGAAATAGTCTCTTCTAGGCTCTTTACATGTAGTAGAAGCTACAAGGAACCCATAATAAGATTTGGGAGTGTGTTTTGCTTAGTGAAAAGCAACGCCAAACATTATCACAATCTAGAACCACCACAGCAGCTGAAAAACAGAGGTGACTCAAAGAGAGGGTGTGAGTTCTAGTAACATGCTCAGCTAATGCAGGGATAACCAGCCTTGAAGAAATCATGCACAAGGTACCTGACAATCAATTAAACCATTATGAGAGGAGAAGGAGTAACTTTTGCTGGAGGGTAGTGAAAAAGAGGATAAACTGGTAGAGATGAGGAGACCACACTGTTGACAGCATGGCCAATTCTGTGTATTTTGTTCTTCTTCTTGGTCACAAAACAAACAGGCAAACGAAAAAGTCAAACCAAACCAAAACAACTCACCTGAACATATGGAGAAGAAATGCCACTTCAAACTTTACCACTACAGAGAATTTCACTGTAAAAAATTAGGTCCGTAGGTGAGTTCATAGGTGCTGAGATATTATTATTTACCAGGGCTAATAAAGGAGGGACAGAAGACAGAGGTATTCTATTTTGCAGGTCATAAGCCTATGCAGGCAAACAAATATTTCAGCCAGGGAGATAGAGAACTGGCACACACTGTGCATTAAGAATAATGCTGGCAAAGCTTAACTGAGTGAAAGCCAGAGTGGTTCAATGTGCTGGATTTTTCTTGCTGCAAATAAAAAAATCTGTTAAAAACGTCATTAGAGAACTTCAGGGAACTTGTCAATAAGATTTTCTGCTAGAATATTGAAAGATGGTTAAGGTTCACCGAAGAAGAAATTAATAACATTCATTATGCAGAAGTAAAAAAAACCACCTTAACACTAAGAAATATTTCACATGCCTGAGGAATGGCTCTTGTTTTCATACTTCTGAGAAGTTGTCTTTCTCTGAAAAGTGAGGTGAGCTGAGTGTAACATATCTTCCTGAGCAATGAAATCCTTTTCTAGTTGACCTCTTTACAAAACTTGTGTGTCTCAATTTCTCTCCGTTACCCTTGCCAACATCATCCTAGATATATGAGAAATATGGACTATGCTGACTAATTTTTTGTCAAGTCTCCTCAAATAGAGAATCAATAAATTAATAAAATGGAGGGAAAAAAATAAAAAAAGGAGGAAACTTGTCTTAAGCAAACATCTATCTCAGCAGCATTTAAAAAAACACTAAGATTTTTAGCACAGTAAGTGAATGATCCCAGCACTTCAGTGTGACCTCTCCCCCTGCGTGTGTGCGTGGAGTAACACTGCTTTCCATTTCCACACAGATCTGTCTACTCCTAGGATACAATTATAGAACCATAACCTGCAGTTTATAGACATTAAAGACATGAGTCTGGTGGTGCAATGACTGCAACATCCAGCACCCCTCTATAGGTTTCTCCTCTGTGTACTTTTGTCCTTCTCCAGTCTTATTTCCCCTTTTTGCATCCAGAGATCTTCTTGTAGCATCCTCTGTTTAACCATGAAGTTTGGTACCCCAGCGTGTCTTCCTATGCATAGACTACTCACAAAGCATGAATTGGAATGTAGTTTTCCAGTGTTTATGGTGAGCTGATCTCATAATCTGGGAAGAGTGAGGGTGTCTTAGTCAGATGGGACAATAGTCTGGAACAAGGGCAAGTACTTTCACTGGAAAAGATGGGCACTACAGTGCCAGTGCAAAACAAAAGAGATGGACTGGGAATACTGTTTTATCTATTTGTCTCACATTTCTCTGAGTTGTTGAATCCTACTGGTACAAATGTGTAGCCAGTCAGGGCAAGAATTAGATTGTTAGGATGTGATGAGATATCTGATCTCTCCTTCATTTCTGAAAGTGGTGGACAGCAGCACACGCCAGACTCATTTTGCATTCGTTCGTAAAGACGTTTCTGACATAGAGCGTATGATCATCACCCACTAAAGCACATTAAAGGCATATCAGCATGGTATAACACTGTACCCTAAAGCAATACTCTAGGCATCTATTCACAGAGCTCTAGTGTTAAGTTTTACATTTACAATCTAGATTCAGGAGAGACTTAGACTGTGGAGCAATAAGCTTGCAATCCTTGCAGAATTCACTGCAGTATTTTGGAATTACAGCCTAAGAAGCAGAGAATATAATGGGGAGAAAGTGTTAGGTCCACTCCATAAATTCATCCAGTTCCTGGAAGGGTATGACTTGCACTGGTTTCTGTTCAGGGAAGTTTTAAACAAGGGCATACTTAAGACATTAACAAAGATGAGAGACAAGTCTTATGAGGTGTGGCTGAATTAACTTGGCAACTTCTTAAATTGCTCGGTCCATCCATTAGCAGAGGTTTTTGTGTACAGATAACACAAGAATAGATGAAGCTTCTGCTGTACCCAGACCCAGGAATAGTGTCTGGCAAATCTGTAGGCACTGAAGTAAACTGCTCAAAACATTCTCTGCTTGGGCAAGGCAAGGGAAGACATTGTACTGCAGTCAAGAAATGTAGACCAGTTCTGTAAATTCAAACTCTCCACTTAAGTTCCTGCTGGGACTTCACAGAGTAGTTGCTTGCTTTCATGCTAGATTTATTTGAATGACCTTATTATGGAAAATGGGATTTTATATCTCAATGCCCATTACATTATTTTTTTTATTATTTGTTACAATGAAAACTTTTTATTAAAGCCCTACTGAATAGATAAATGTGAATCTTGGGAATGAAAAAAAGTCATTTATTGAATCAGCTTATGCTGGAACTAAGAAAGCATTTAGAACTACAGAACTATAAAATGCTCAGTGCACTTGAGTTTCATGGCAAAATTCTACAAGACACATGGCAAGATGCTACAAGACACAGCTCGAGTTCACTCCTAAAATAAACAAAGGAAAACCCCAAGTTGTTCCATTTAAGGACAACACAATTTCAGGACCAATCTTTATCCCTTTCTTGAGGAAAAATACTACCGCCTAGATGGAGAGGAAGTGAAGTCACTGCTACATACCCTCTGTGGCTGCAAGTTGCCATCCTTACCCTGCCAGCCGTGTTTGCAAGGCTGAAGGGAGTAGACTTTTTGAATCCTGGACCTGGTTTGACCTTGAGGGGAGCAAGGGAGGCATCAGGATCTGTTTCCCCCAAAAGAGAGGATGGAGCCACTGGGGCTTGTGCTGTCTGTACCACAGAAGCTCACAGCATAATCTCCCTCAGCCCTCCAATTAATTAGATTATTAAAATCATTCTGAAGTTTTCGCTTAAGCCATAATTCAGCTCTTTCGTCTTTTTAAATTATTTAAAGCCAAAATGCCGACGTAGGAAATTCAAATGTAATTAAAGACCAGGGATTTTAATTTGGGGTCTTTATTTGTGTACACTGTGGATATATTTCAGCAGATAAAGAGAGGGGAACAGATTCTGCTTCCTGCTCCCCCACTGTAAATCCAGAGAACTTCACTGATTCCAGTAGCATTTTTTCTTGAATTACCTGGGCTTAGCTGACAGCAGAGTGTGGCTGACTGTGACTCCATAGATGTACATATACTGTTTATAAGTTGAGCTTACTGTTGATTAAATATGCACACAAATGCAACAAGCCATCAGTCAAAGAAAACACATTTGCTCTGCTGCCAGGGTATAAACTAAAATCATGAAAAGAAAATGCATTCCTCTCATATATTGAATGATATAATTTCAATAGAAAGCACTGCTCCATATTATTTTAATGTGATTAGTGCCTGTGAAAGGCATTGAATTAGCAGATCAAAAATAGGTGTCCTCTGTTTACTGGTTAAAAAAAAAACAAAACTCAACAGCTGGTATCCTCTACCCTGTTACACCAGTCTTCCTTGAGTCTGTTCTGGAAGGTCTCCTCTGACAAACAGGTTCCCTTTGCCGTTGGTGCTTATTCTGAGGAGCATACTAGCAAGAAAACAGCTTTAGTTACAGTGGCTTTCCTGAGACATGAATTTCTCATTGGGACATTTCTCAATGTCCCATTACATTTCTCATGATCTGGCCTCCTGTAGCAGCATTCAAGTACTTTCAATGTGTTTCAGGTTTGAGCTTGGGATCAAGAATTGGAAGTCCCACCAACTACTATTAAAAAAGGTCCACTACTTAGGTACTGAGTTACCATCTATGCATCAAAAGTCTGCTTCTTATTGACAGGAGTAACTCTTGGATATCTGTATGCTTTCAGGCTGTCCAAGTAGAAAGCCAATGCCTAAACATTTTATAAGAGACTTATCGCGCAGAATTTGTAAATAGACCTGGTTAGGTAGATCCTATCTATTCTGCCAAATTCTTATCGCTAGATTCACCATCTCTTGTGTGTCTTTGGCATCTTGTAACAATTTGGTTTCAGAGATATTGCTGTAAAGCCTCACTGAAAATATTAAAAATAAAAAACAGAGATGAATAGTCAAATTTCTTTCCAGCTCTGAGCATTCTGGTAATCCATCTTTCTTCTGAGAACAGTTGAATACATTGCATTTAGCCGTACATTATTAATGAAAATGTTGTAGCACTTGCATGTAGCACTGATTTAATGTATGTCTCTTTGTTATTCACAAATGTGTTGATTTTCCATTGTTCTGAGCACTCATGCGAAGTATTTGGAATTCATACTCAGCTGAATCTTTAAGTTTGTGAAAATCTGGCCCTTTGTGGGGTTGGGTACAAATGCCAGCATGTTCCTATATGAAATTTTTGTGAAGAAAAAGGACAAATATTTCACAGCTATTTTCATAGAAATCTGTCTTCCATCTTTCTTTTTTTTTGTACCTTGATTGGTACCTTGATTGTATTAGTTAATTTTTCTGTTCTTAGTGACGTGTAATATTTATAAGTAACTGCATTGAGTCAGTAGAACTCTTCAGGGGTTGAATTATCACATGCCATTTTTAAAGATGATAAAATCCAGCCACACACTAAGTTTAATACTCTTACTGGCATGGAATGAACACTGAGAGCAGTCCTTCAGCATCCTCAGGTCTTAGCCAGAATGTTTTGCAGAGAGTCAAAATATGTTGCTGTGGAATGCACTAATAACAACATGAACTATTCATTTTACTATGTTAAAAAAAAAAAAAAGGGAAAGAAAAACTGCCTGAGATTCACTTCCCTACTTTGTGCATTCCCTGGACTGCTGGCACACAAAGGTTAACGAAACCTGGAAACGAAGTAGTAAGTGATGTCAGCAGTTAGCACATTATCGTTTTCTCTCATCTATTCATCTAAGTGCAGAACAGATAACTTTAACTATCATCTTCAGCACAAAAAAATGAGAGTTCAGGGCATTGTCAAGGAGCTGTTCAGCTTTGGCTCTTAATTAAAGTAAACATCGTTAAAAACATTTCCATTAAAAGAGAAAGCTTTAACCTCTCATAACATTCTGACCATATTCAAATGAGGGTGAAATGCATGCTACCTCATAGAGAGAGCTTGCAGTATAAAATTTTGCCCGTATAGTGGCTGCCAATAAAAAAAAGATGTGATTTTCATTACACTGTGCCCATTCATCACTGGAAAAATGCAAGGATGAGATCTTCCATACAGGTTCAGCCCTTGAGAGCTAAAGAATGACTTTTCAATGTAATTCCAAATGTTAATATCCCCACAGAAGTGCAGATCCAACAGAGGAACCTACTACACTATATAGCCATCATATTCACCTCAGTGAGTGAACATCATGCATCAGTGTGGCTTGATACTGTGATTTGCTACTTTGGGGCTCTGCTGCATAATCAGCAGCATTGGCAGTTCTTCCTTAGGCTCCTGTCCAACTAAATTTGACATAGGAAACATCTTCTTGACTTTTTAATTAAATATATATATATATGCACATATACTCCACAAAACAAGTTAACAGTTTTAAATATTTTCCTGAATATTACTTGAATATTTTCCTGATTTGTTTTTAAACAATTTATATTTGAAGTTATAACAAGGATTAAGTGAGAGAGTAGGAAAGAGAGAGTAGAAGGCAATCCATCACCATGGAATAATAAGCAGAAGACTGGGCAGTAATATGCTCTCCTTACACAGTTCTAGCATGCCACATAAAAATTATTTGTCTTTCTTCTGTCAAACTTCTTATAAGATAGGTATTGGCAATTTTGGGATGACTCTTACTTCAAGAGTGCACTAGTACTGGATAGAAAGCCTGTGAAAATAGTTTACAGGATAAAAGATTAGAAGAATTAAAGTTTCAAGGTCTGGCTTGAATTTAGGAGGCATGGTAACATCGTATAGACTTTCTGAGAGGAGGATATTCCAGAGAATGATACTTAGTACTTTTATTAAAAAATTACAGTATAGAAAGGCAGAGTCTAGAAGAAACAAATACCAGGAATAAAACAAGCAAACAAACCAAAACAACCCCCACTTGAGACAGAATTCTTCCCTCTTGGAATAATCACCTACATGGAGAGGAAAAGACTGTCAAGTTACTAATTTAAAGGCAGCTAGACTAAAGTGTTGCTAGTATATGAACCATGAGGGAAGAAAGTTGCTGTGTCCCTACAGAGGTATCTTAAAGTTCTATGATAAACATTCAGATAAGGACAGGAGTACAAAAGAATCTGGATGCAATTTATATTTACTTAATTTGCCTTGCTTTCAGCAAAAAAAGCAATAAAATTAATCAGCTGATGATAATGGAGGGAAAAGTGCTAAACACGAGAAAGTCACATAGCTGATGATGTCTCTACTGGTGCTAGGCAAGTCAGGGACAGATTTGTCAGGATAGTTCAGGTAATCCAGCTCTCCCAAATGGGGATGCACCTCCTAACCCCTCAGCAGCAGCAAGGAAGCTGGATGCTTCTGGACCAGTGTTATAGCTGCTTTCCAGCTCTTTGACTACCCGCTCCAGATAGACTGAGCTTGTGCACAGCTATGAAGTCAAATAGGCAAAAAGTCTGTCCCTCATCTCCTTAGCAACTCTGTCTTGCATGCATGGTGGTCTGTAAGTAGGAACTCTGCTGTGATGCAGCTGTGCTGGATCACCCACTTCCCAACCATCAAATTTCTTTGATATAATATAGGTCAGAGTCTGATGATCAGGGTGAAGTGTATAATGATTAGTGACACAAACAGCAGTCTGCCTGGAATGAAGTTGAACCCACAGCACCTGTTACCTAATGGTCTGATCCTTCAAACATTTATGCTTGGGTTAATGGCAGACTGACAGTGTGACTGAGTCCATGGGATTATCTACCACTAAACATCAGCATAAATGTTTGCAGAACTGGGTCCTAAATCCCTTTGTAGTGGTCAATATCTTTCAAACTGGATCATACTAACACGTTCAAAGACAGACTGCAGCTTGGTATTTTTCAGAAACAGGTTTGGGTCTGATTCCTACTGACTTCAAACTTTCTTGTATTCCCAGTGCCTAATCCCTGATTTTTCAGAAATGTCACTAGAATGAAGGTTACAGTCTAATAAGCAGAGCAGAAGTTTGGATTTCAGGATTTCCTGCATTTTAGGTTCATGTCCCAAAACAAATTGCTCTGCAATCTGATTTATTCATCATACAAATAGAACTGGACAGGACATGAGCAATCATGTAGCTTTTAGCAATAATTGGGACCCCAGTCACAGACCAAAATACTATTATGTAAGGTGTGTGTAATTCAGAAGAAGAAGACGACTGCTCTTAACCTTAAAAACAAGAAAGGTATATAGAGAATGATTGAGGGGATGTGGTAATGCTAAGAGACTGCTGTAGATCTTCAGTAGACCTTAGGATGCTGTATAACTTCAGCTTTTATGCTCAGGCCAAAAAGAAATGTCAAGGTAAGATGAATTAAAGGAAATGGTCATAGACAAAGGACTGTAGAAAGAATTAACTTTTCACCTCCACAGCTAGAACTGACCGCAGACCAAAAGCAGACTGCTTTAGATAACCACAGGATATAAAATTCAGGGTAAAGGTTAGACCTACTCTGCCCAAAGACAGGATGAAAAATTAAGTACATCCACTTGCCATAATTAGATAACAATAAGAAGGCTTCACTTTGGAGTGATGTAGTTCTTACTTTGAACTTATATTCATACTGAAATTCCCACCTGCACATGTGAGGAGACTTTAAATTGAATAAATGAGGTCTGGGCAAAATATAGCTCTAATATATTGCCACCAAATAATCTTTCCTAGCAGCTTAAGAAATGCTGTTAAGTTATAATGTCACTAGTATTTTTTTTAATGTATTGATATCTATAAAATTGTATTATAAGTATACTTGTTAATAAAATGTTTGCACTAGCCTTTTAAATTAATTTACTGTATTCACTCTTTAATAGTTTCGGTATTTTAAAATAAATTCTTTGAAATACTTCAACTTTTACTTTAACAGTCCTTTGAAGTCTTTTGTTTCCTAGATTGTGCTGGAGCATTAACATTTCCATCAAAGCAGAGTAACTTGCAGCTATGTCATTCATGGGAGATGTTTATCTAACTTATTCTAGAACTCTCAGTGAACTTCTCTGATCATCAAAAGGCACTTTCTCCACCTCAATTGCATCACAGTTTATGTTTCATCTGTTTAGACTCACACACATTAAACTCTTCTCAATTTAGGACAATTTCCAAAGTTCACTGAGGTCAATGGAATCACTTGCACTTGCTTCAATAGAAGCCGGCCCTCAGAGATTAAGAACTTATTTTGTGCATTTTTACTAATTTTCATTTCAAGGTCATTCCATTTAGAAAAGAAACTTTCCTAAGCAAACATCACAACCTGCAGGTGGACAATGATGTTTACTTTAAAATGGATTTGTCAACTGGACAAAAACTTTTATTTCCCACAGGTAGAATCTGGTTATGGTTTAGTGCAGAATATGGCTGAAACTGTAACAGCTGTTTTATTGGAAATGAAGAAAATTAACTTGCTTTAAAAACAAAGAAGGAGATGTAAAAATGATAGATTTTCATATATATTAAAAACTTTATGTAAGCATAAAACAGAACCAAATGTATTTTAACAAATTGCTCTCTGAATGAGTTTTGTCTTTGTAAATTTTTTGGGATTAAGCTTTGATTTTCTCAAATGCATTTGCTCTTATTGCATACTGACAATACATTATGAAGAATTCTTGATCTGCAGCTCATTTTTGATCTCTCTTTGCTGGAAATACAATTACATACTACATTTCTTTTGTCTGACTAGGGGAGTGGTGTAATGGTTAGACCCAGGTTTCTGGTGTCAATACTACGATTAGGATTTTAAATTCAGCTGGGAGCAAGTTACTCTGTGATCCAAATCACACTGAAAAGCCTTTGACTACAGCTTCACTGGCATGTAATCACATCGCTCAGTGTAAATGCAGAATTCACAGTCCTTTTCATAAATATATTCTGTGGGCTGAAAGTACTGAAAGAACAAGCAAAGCTCTGCAATTCCTAGCTACTGAGTTATGTTCTGGATTAATTATTGTATCTTATTTTTACAACTTTTTTTCTTTATAAGGATGAACATAGCCACAATCTAAATTCTGCATCCAGGGAAATGGATTTTTAGATCCATGTTAATAATCACCATTATTTTACTTATTGATAATTAAACATTACATTAATAATGCTATTATCATGGGATTAGAATCCAAGTTGTGAAGCTGAGAATTTAAAGATATTTATCTCTTTTTTTATTATTTATGTCCCATGCTATTTTAATAAGGTTTCCCCTTCACCTTCCTTCACATAATTGCTATATATTTACAACATTAATTTAAAATTAATGGATGCTTATTTATGGGAATTAATTTTGTTTCTATAATAAAGCTGCTAATGAAATATATTGGTAGGTTTGTACTGTGGAACCAATTATTTCCTACCATATCTGTAAGTAACATTACAGAACAGCTCACAGTTATGTTCCTGAACAGGATTGTCACTATGTTCTGTGCAAGTTTTTTCAAAACTACATCTAAACATTCACAGCCTTCACTCTAGGTAGTTCACCTACAAACTTTAAAGAAACATTTAGGCTGCCCTTTAAACTTCTGAGAAATGTTTAGACATTTAAGAGTTCACACTGAAAGCTGTATATTGAAACTTCACAGAACCTTCCCAAAAATACACAACTAAGAGACATTCCAGGGATGAAAAATATAGTGAAAAAAGTACATTTTAAAAATTAGTTTGATAAATCAGGTTTAGCTGAAGAATATGGACCATCCCCAGTTGTTTCCCTATCAACTGACCTCTCATAGTCTTGTGGCATTGAGCAGTGAAAAGCATTTTTTAAGAAGTCTGATGTGATCAATAGACAACAAGACAGAAAGACAAAATGGCAAATTATCGTTCAAAAAAGCATGCATTATGGTGACTATCATCACATGATCCATAAAATTTCATTCTGTAATCCTTAAACCAGAAGAAATTACTCTTTCTTGATCTCTAAGTAAGCAACATAATGTGCAATCCCCTCTAGCTCAATTAAATTATTCACTTTAGGAAGTTGTCTGTCTGCTACAGTGATTCTATATAGAATTTTCTTTGATAGACACCATACAAATTTCAGTGGTAGACCTTCCCGAGTGATGTGAACCTGTACTATATCTGGTCTGTGGTATCCTCAAAGCTACAGAGAATTCTAATAGTATAGTACAGTATAGTACCTGTCTCATGATGCACTCAGAAGTCCGCTTTCTGGATTTCTGCACTAGAGTGGACAATCTCCCTCTCCAAGGATGACATTCAACTAATGTCTCAAACAATAGTGGTCAAATCAGAATATACCCTTTGACATGTTTGCCATGCTGAACAAGTCTGGCGTGGATAGTGAGTGAGGTAGAATTAATTCCTTCCTGGTAATAGTCTTTTGCCTGGCCACATGAATTTTAATGATCCCTATTTTAGCAAACATAAATACCATTGTTCATAAAATTATCATCTTGGTCGTAAAATTACCTTCCCCCTTTTAAAATTCAGCTGAAGTGTTTGACTTGGTGACCCTCCATGACAGAAATCCCACATGCTGATTACATGCTGTGTGAAGTATTGTTCTCTCTCTTTTGTTCTACATTTACCTGTCATTAACTTCAAGTGACCCTCCTGTTGTTCTGGTATTCTGAGACACTGTTAAAGAGATGGACGGGCTAGTTTTTGACTCTACACTTCACAATCTTAAATGCTTTAATTAAATCCTTTCTAGTGTTTCTTTTTCACCACTAAATCACCCTAGGTCTTGCAACTTTCCTATGCAAATCTTGATATATCTCTATCTCTTTATTTTCTGGACTTTCACAATTCTATAATTCTCTTACTATTCACATCCCAAACTGAATTCTGTATTTCATTTCAAGGCCTCTCTTGTCCAGCACTCCAGAAAAAGGGGTTTTTTTGTGACATGGAATATAAATATTCCATTTCAATCACTTGATGTATAATCTGAGACCGAGTTCGTTTTCCTTGACACTGATTACCTCTTGCATGATAGGATTGTTCCTCAACTCAGGTATGGGCATACGCAATAAGAAGGCATACAAGAAACCAGACATTGCTGACTTTCCTCTTCTCGGGGTCTGTGTGACCATGTCCTCTGGAAAGCTAAGCAAGAGCTGGCTTGCTCAGCTGTGCACTGGGGATCATGGTGTTTTTCTTTTCCTGAGAATTTTCCACTTTCTGTTCCACACTGCCATTTGCTACATGGTTGCAGTTAAGAAAAAACTACACCTAAATTTGTTTTTCTTAAGCTTCCTGAAATGCTGGGAGGCATTATTCCTTCGGAGTCTCTCGCTTGCACAGTTTGCCTTTCAAACCACACAGGACTCTGCATGAATCATTGAGCTGTACTCTGTGACAAAAGCAGAAACTCATTATGATCATTAATTTTCAGATTTAGAATCCATGCCCTTGAACAGAGACTGTATGGATTTTAAGACCAAGACCAGGTTTTCAAAGGCATTAAAGTGCCTCAGAAGGCATTTAAACAAGTAGTGAGTGTCAGTTTCAATTTCAAAAAGCCCCCCTAAATGCACAGCTATTATTCACAATTTCTGTTGATACGTTACTTCATAATAACACAGTTCTGTGGCAGTAACATTTTTTTAAAGTGTGCAATAAACATTGAAAATATGCCAAAGTGATGCCTACCATAGGATTTAAAATAAATTGTTCATATTATTCTGCTTGCTTTCAGAGTTTTTGCTTCAAGCTTTGTTTTCTGCCTACAGTAAGTCCTCCAGAGTGTGCAGAGCAACATGGCTGTGATCTTTCTTGCAGAGAGCTAACATGATTAACTGCATGCTGGTAACATGTGGAAAGCTCTTACCCATCAGGCAGTGCATTGTTAACCAAGTGGTGAAAGCCTCCTGATTGCCCAGCATTCAAACAAAGCCTAGCACAGATATTCAGCCAGTGAGGCAACAAAACTTTTGCATTTGGGTAGTTAAAATCAGGAGCACTTTCCATGCTCAATAGCATATTGTAGGAAACAGTGGGACTTTTTCTCTCTTTAGTCTTCAAACACACCAAATGTAAACTGTCTGAACCATAACAGTTGTCTTTGAGCGTACGAAATGAGCAGGGCAAAGAAAGACCCTACGAAATAACTGTGGTTAGTGGCTTGTTGAGAGGGGGTAGGGCGAGGCAAGAAATTCACTTTTAATCAGTGTGATAATCGATGACATATGGCATCGTACTCTTGCCTGGCTCCATTCTTTCCCTGCACACTACAGGCCTCAGTGGCTTCCCCATTTTTTCTTGCCTCCCTTGCCCTTAGCAGGCCAACTGGAAATCTGTCTATTGGCTATTTTTGGATACATATATATTTGAAATTCAGACATAAATCTTGACAGAAGCCTGCAGTTTAACTGGGGAAGGATTTCTTAACAGCTGAAGTTTGTTGAGGAGGCTGTGATAAAAAGCACACACCCTTGTAGTGATTTCCCACACCACTCTCCATGCACAGCCCCATGAAGCCACTGGCCAATGGTAACAAGAAAAAGCTGAGTCAGGGAATCATACACTATACTTTGTATTTTCATGAACTGCAATGCAAGCAATACGAATGAAAATCATAGTGTGTTCTGATCCTATGCTCCTTTTTCATGTATTAACTTTGGATGCACAAAGCAAAGCCTGTGCTGGATACTCTTTGAGTGGGATTTGTGTTTCTGTCTAAGAAAAGCTTTACATCGCATATTTGAGCTCTTAATGGTGGCACAGAGAACATAAGGTGTTTGCTTACAAGGCTAGCTTAAAGACTCGCATTTTATGCAGAAAGTCCTGGAGATCTGAGACTTTGTTGTTCTTCTTTGGAAGTGAGCACTGAAAGCCACTGTTACTGCTCTTTTTCTCTTTCACATTTGACTATGTGGGTTTAGAATTTTCTTGTAGCCATCCAACATAATTTTGGGGAAACATCTTTGTAAATGAAAGGTACAGTCTGTGAAGTTGCAGGAAATCTTTATGTTTTACTTTGAAGTTCAGATTTGCATAATCAAGGAAAAACAATTACCTCACGTTCTTTATTTTTGTTGAAATACCAAAGATGAGATGGCACTCTAAAACTCCTTCCAGTGCAGTGATCTGTGATCCTATCTATGTTTCTGTCCATATCTATGGTTTGCTCAGATCTTAATTTATGATAATAAGACATTAATGTAGTTTGGAGAAAATCCAAACAGCTCCCATGCATTACAGCAGCACAGAATATCATCTGAACTCTGCAGAGAGACTACAAGGTGTTCTTCTTTTCTTTTCTTTTTTTTTCTCATTTATGAGTCTCTTTCCCTCCTCTGCTTTCTACTTCACAAGGATATTTAGCCTTGACAAGCATTCAGAAGTTTACTAGCTGCAGTACTCTTTCCTTTGCTTGGAGCTGAGGTCTATGTGTAGGCAAATTGAGATGTCTAATTCAATAATACTACTGCTTTGCAAAATCATATGTGGACCACAGAA
Organism: Eurystomus gularis; assembly: GCA_013400335.1. NCBI lineage: Eukaryota > Metazoa > Chordata > Aves > Coraciiformes > Coraciidae > Eurystomus > Eurystomus gularis. The sequence continues at coordinate 1,998 of VZZY01013146.1, read as the reverse complement.
GGTTGTAAAATATTGAAATGTAATCAAATGTTGTTAACATGCTTAAACTAAAACCCCAACACATACATATATACACTCCTTGCATTCATAAAATATATCAGAAGTTTCTACACATCACCAGGCTTTAAGTAATTTAGTCCCTGGATACTTTTCTTACCAATCTTCTCTAGGAACCCAGACATCTAAGCCAGAGGTGTTAAAGAGTAGCAACCAGATGACAGATAGTCAATAGTCTATATTTGTGAAAGTAGGCAATTATAGAAACATACAAAGTAACCATGTCCAGAAAGACCTGAGCTTCATTCTGGTCAGACAGCATGAGAATAACCGAAACTCTGACAAATAGCTCTTATTTTAATGGTCATATAATGATAGAACTTTTTCTCATAAACATGGGACTGCTTTTACCTATAATTCACGATAATGGTTTGTTGTTTTTTTTTTCTTTTGTGAAAACCAAAATGAACACAAACATGTTCAAATACAGACTACCTTGGTCTTCACATTGTTTTGGTGCCCTTTGTAACAGAAGGTTATGAAGGTTTATTCACTATTGACCACATCATGCGATATCTAGAGAGGTAGTGCTGTTGTTGCTCTAGTTGTTGGCAACAACAACTTTGTAGTTGTCAGTCTTGCCTCTGTAAAGCCAGTAAATGGCTAGATACTAATTCCTGTGGCAAGTGCATTTCTGCACTTGGTCATCATACTTCATCATATATCCTGCTCTGGTTTTATTTCATTTCAGTGTGTCCATATTGACACAAGGTAGCTTTACCTTATGACATTCTTACCTATACTAATGACTCATTGCTATTAAACTAAGTTCACAATCCATTCAGACCCAAAACAATCTTTCCCTTTGACTTGAAAGGATTTCAGATCACACTAAATCCCTGACACAATTTTTAACATTTTTCCTGCTGTTCTGCTAGTAGACAAGCTGATTCCAAGCAATTTGTTTGAGAAGATTGTGATTGGTCACTTAACAGCACTCTCCATCTTGCATTCTGGGTCAGCCACATAATGGCACAGAAACACAAGAGTTTCTGTGGCTATCTGGCACACCATTACCTTGTTTAGACAAATATAAAATCATTGATCTTCTCTACTCCTGACTGAAACTGAAAGGGTTGACGTGAAAAGAATCACAGAATCATTTAGGTTGGAAAAGACCCCTAGGAGTATCTAGTCCAAACGCCATCGAATGTCTCTCCAGGGATGGTGACTCCACCACCTCCCTGGGCAGCCTGTTCCAATGCCTAACCACTCTATCAGTAAAGAACTTCTTCCTGATATACAATCTAAACTCCCCTGGTGCAACTTGAGGCCATTACCTTTCGTCCTATCATTAGTTACCTGGGAGGAGAGACCAGCACCAGCCTCACTACAACCTCCTTTTAGGTAGTTGTAGAGAGCAATGAGGTCTCCTCTCAGCCTTCTCTTCTCCAAACTAAACAATCCCAGTTCCCTTAGGCACTCCTCATACGACATGTTCTCCAGACCCCTCATCAGCTTCATTGCTGCTCTCTGCATCTACTCCAGCACCTCAATTTCCTTCTTATACTGTGGTGCCCAAAACTGGACACAATACTCAAGGTGCAGTCTCATGAGTGCCGAGTACAGGGGCACAATCACCTCCCTACTCCTGCTGGTCACACCATTTCTGAAATAGGTCACGATGCTGTTGGCTTTCTTGGCCACCTGGGGACACTGCTGGCTTATGTTCAGCTGGCTGTCCACCAGCACCCCCACGTCTTTTTTCCACCGTGCAGCTTTCCAGCCACACTTCCCCAGGCCTGTAGCATTGCCAGGCATTGTTGTGACCCAAGCAAGGACCTGGCACTTGGCTTTCTTAAACCTCATACAATTGGCCTCAGCCCATCGATCCAACCTGTCCAGATCCCTTTGCAGAGCCTTCCTACCCTCAAGCAGATCGACACTCCCACTTTTTGCGTCACCTGCAAATGTAATAAGGGAGCACTCAATCCCTTCATC
>VZZY01013145.1:56798-115705 GCA_013400335.1 Eurystomus gularis | reverse complement strand
GAAAGAAAGAAAGAAAAAAATTTAAAATGTAGACATCTACCTTTTTACACGAACTTAGGTATTTGAAGGGACAGGACTTGCTGTACAATCATCACCAATATTTCCACTGAAACTCTTAGGCTGTGAATCTGCTTATAGTTGTTCAACTGAAACATTCTCCTGTTGAGAATTGTGAAGCTTCATTTCCTTCAAAATTTTCCAGGGATGGGATGTCAGTCTAGGCAGAATGCCCTTAGGAGGATCTAGGTGTACTCCAAAAAATGCATTTTAAAATGCTTGTTATTATCACTACATTTTTACAGGTCTCAGAAAAAAAGGTTCTTTGGGAACCTTTCATTTTGCAAATATGATTGATGCTTTGAATATTTTCTTTTTCTGTTTCAGGATGGGAAAAATTACTAAGATATTTTGAGTCAAGGCATATAATTATTTTTTCATTAAATACCTCACTATCAGTATAATACGGAGGTCCAGCTCTTGATTATATGCTACAGAGTGGATTTCAGGAGCAAAATAATATTTTTTGACCACAGTGGATGCCTGTGTCTTAGTGCTAAATACTGTTGGTTGTTGTGTTACAAATTGGAGAGTAAAATGTTGAACATACCATCTGAGATAACTGACAGGCATGAGAAGTGACATTTTTGTTATAGAGTTCTTCTACTTCTTGTAGGGTGGTAAGGAAGCCTCTTTTATGGCTGACAGGGTAAGCAGGATTCTGAAAACCTGGTTTAATTTTTCAGCTATCCCAAGTAGTGACAACTGGAGCAAATAATTCAGGTGGGGATTCACCCCCTCCTCACTTCAGCATCTACCTGAGGTGCCTATGCTGGCAGACTAGCTATTCTGTGTCATCCCTGTAGTCAACAGTGAGAGGCAGAGAGGATTCAGAAGGTGGCTGAGCTCACTAAGATCTGATTTGGGGATATACCTACAGTTCTCTGTTGCCTGCAGAAGGTCCTCCACTTCTCTCTGGTTAAGTAAAGCAAATCTAGGTCTTCATATCTTGATTCTCCACTCACAGAAGGAAACCATTTCAATTCTTTCATGGGTTAGGTAGGTATATACTAAGCATAGACTGTTTCCCCAGTTTTTTCTAAGTCAACACTTCTGCCTCTGAACTTAGGCAGAAAATGGCATTATGAAAATACCTGAGAACAAGAAAAAGGCATGTGTATATGCGTAACATTAACCTCTAAGCCATGTCACTAGAGTTCTTAACAGAAGTCTCAAAAATATTCAATTGGAACCACTTTTTTCTGTCCCCACTTGCTGCCTAAGGCAAAGCTAACACTCCATTATACAAATGTCTGAGAAGCTAACCCAGTGCATTTATTTACACGTTCATATTAAACTGATTGCCCTTCCTCTGTGCAGCTCAGGAATTATACACATCATCTGATCCTGATGGTAGATCTGTACACTGCCAGGAATGACATCGTTTACTTCAATATTTCTATTAATGATAAATTTAGCCAGCTAAAAGGATGAGGCATCTGCCCTCAGGTTGATGCTAAATTGAAATTACCACTTAGCCTGCAATGAATTGCCTACATTTTGATTAATAGGCTAAATTCCAGATCTGACCTTTTCAAAATTACAGAATTACTAAATCCTGAGACAGACAACAGAGCTCTTCTTACAAGGAGAAGTGTATTATGCAAACATGTAGGGTCACCTAGAGAAGAATCCAACTCTTGGTACCTTGTAACCTGTACATACTGGTGTTAGCCAAGGTGCCATGCCAATCCATAACTGTGGTTTATAGCTGCAGGATAATGCTTCTCCACTGCCCCAGCACTTCCCATGCTGCAGTCACACAGGAGATGGTCTGGAGTTGTAACAAGTGGAGATCTAACTAGGTGGCCTTAAAAGTCCCTTCCAACCCAGCTTATATGAATTGGTTCTGCATTGAATAATGCAGTGCTGTAGATAGATCCTCAGCCAGATTAGAGGTCTCTGCCTGTCACTGTTGAAGACTCAATTCAGAGTGGGAGGTTCCAGCCCCTAGAAAACAAATTAAATCAATTTTTTTATGCATTGTATGAACATTGTGTAAAATTCACAGAATCACAGAACAGTTGAGTTTGGAAGATGCCCCTGGAGGTCATCTAGTCCAGCCCCCTGCTCAGAGCATGGTCAGCTTGAAACTTTGCTTAGGGCTGTGTTCAGTAAGTTTTTGAGTATCTTCAAGGAGAGAGACTCACAGGCTCTCTGGGCAACCTATCCCCATGTTTGATCATCCTCATGGAAAAACCTTCTTTTCCTTATATTACAGTGGGAAATGTGGGAATGTTTTAACATTTCTACGTAAGAGAAGAGGTTCTAAACACAATTTCCCATGCTGTTGTATTCCTGCAGAGATGCTGTTTATAAGGCCTGAATCTTTTCTTATACCATATGTGAATGAGTAAGACAGAAGAAGACATGGTCAATGAATTGGTCACTAACCAGTGAGGCTGATGTGATCTGTAAAACTGGTGTATCTAGCTAATGAAAGAGCTACGTTCTGCCCTGGCACCGGTGTGCTCTGGAATAAAGGTAGTGTCAATGGCGAGAAAATATAATATGATGGATTCTCTGCTAAAAAAAAAAAGGTCATATCCCAAATGGCGTCTTGCACTCATCAAGTTTTGGCCAAAAGTGAAGAAGTCTGGAGCTATAAACAAATATTGGATGACTGCTTGCAATATTGGCTCTTAGAGAAGCTGCAGTGTGTTCATGATGAAACTGAAAAGGCAGGTGAAGGTAAATGCTTGTAATCCTGCCGGTGTGAACTGAAAAAGAAACTTTTTCCTAAAGAGAAAAGACAGACGTGGGAAAAGGAAAACTCCATTGGCCTTGGCATAGAGGATATTGCATGAAAGCAACCAATGGACAGGGCTCAATTTTCATTGTTTACTTTACCAAAATGGAGGCTTTTTTGTTAGAGAAATTTAAAATTCATTCCAGAAGGTGGACTAAAAACTATGGCTGTAATAAAGTGGGAAAGTCTGGGGTCCCCAGCTATATCTAAACACACTGGAGTGAATTGTCTGCATGAGGTAGTGCAATCACTTGAGGCCTTGTAATGTGAAAGTTTTAGATTAAATACCTTAAAATTATTGGAGAAGTTCCTTCTGGGTAACAAAAATCAAGTGGTGTTTCAGTGTGACGTGATGTCTGGTTGCAGAATAGAAGCTACCAAGGAAAAATGGGAATAAAGAAAAAGTAGCAGGCGAAGGAGGGAGGCTGGTGAAGAAGGAATGAAAAGCTGCAGTGTCATGCAACCACAGCCAGTTGCAGCATCAAGGATGCTGTGTATCCCAGCGTGAGATGGACCAGGAACCTGGGAGCGTTTGAGGGTCGACAGGGTCTGAGGGGTACCTGAGGTGGGAAACCTTCAGCTGCCTTTGCAGTTTTTCCATCAAGAGAGAAGATGGGAGGAATGTGTTATGGTATTGTTTTATGGAATGGAAAGGGTAGCTGGTTATTTTGTCATTTTTAATTCCTTGTCTTCATTTTCTGTCTTCCCTCGGGATGATACTGTTCTTTTAAGTAATTTGAGAGGTGGAAGGAAGGAAGGAAGTATCACTCACTAAATGTGCAGAGACTTGAATTTTTCCAAGCTTCTAAGTGCAGGCTCAGGCTGGTGTTTATTATAAGCCCTTAGAAACTGAACCTAGCTCTGGCTGCTGCCCTCAGTGCCTAGTAGAGTGGCTCCACTCCACCAAACAAATTATTTCTCATAAATCATCCTTCCAAATTTACATGTCAATCAGAGATAGAGCTGGAGGACAGTCTGTCACTAAAAGCTTTTCTTTTTCTCATTGCCAAAACACACAAAGTGAGACTGACCAAAACAGCTCATGAAATCATGTTTAATCCAGCATAAAATTCTTCTAAAAAGGAATTTTTTCCATAATTCACAATATTTCCTTTCAGCATTTTCAGAATGAAGTTCTCAGAAAAGTGAAAACGCACTAAAGCTGCTACTCTATGAATTAAAACAAGCAACAAAAAACCAGAAGTTTTGCTTTGCACAACTTGATTCCAACCCTCTGCTTCAGCAGGTAAAGCAGGTTAAGATGAATTAATTCCATTTTATTGCACTCGGCTGACATCACTGGGTATGCTGTGCCAAACAATACCAAGTTAGGTTTCTGTCAGCAGTTCACTATGATTCACTGGTTGCTGCCTTTAGACACTGTCTATTAGTCCTCAGATTTCTTTTACAAAAGTGATATCAATTTTAGAAAGGTGATTTTGGCTGGATAAGGACTCAACAAAAAGAGTGAGGTCTTGCCATAACCTGTGTAGCCATGATTCTGGCAGTGTCTTTGATATGTGAAACTAACTCACGGTGAGCATCCAGGAAAGTGCTTCTGAGTTTAGTCTGGAATCAGGATGGAAATAGGTGAGGGAAAAACTGGGACCATCCTGGTTTTTTGCAGCCTCATCTGTCCAGATTTGCATTTGTAAAAGCTAAAATCCATTGAGAATTCACATGATTTCTGTGAATTCTGTAGTTTCAGTTCAAAGTGCTCACTCTCAATGCCCAATGTGCTGCAGCCCTATCACTGTAAGCAGCCGCTGCCCCTCAGCAGCTCTACACAGCCCACTTCAACCTTTCCTCCCACACCTCCTAGAGTCATTTCAGTAGCTGGCATGGCTGCAGCTCTAGATGCAGTGTGTTGGCTTGCTTAGATACCTCCAACCCTGCAGCCTTTTCCCGTTGTTTTTCCTCATGGCTCTCCTTGCAGACGCACCACCATGTCACCCTGCTGATGAAATCTCCCTACTCACTTTGGCAGTTGCCTGAGACCCCACAACTCCATGAATCACATCCTCGCCCTTACACATGACTAAATTATGTCTGTATTAAAAGGTAGTGCAGACCAGCAGCAGCAGCAGATTTATAGAGTGAAATGGTTGATTCTGAGGATGCAAAAACCTCCACATTTACAGTTCAGAGTGTTTCGCTTTAGTCTAGGTCCAGCCTGGTCCATGGGACTGCATGTGGTTGGAGCATGTTAACAGTATCTTGGCACTGTATTCTCTAGTTCAGAAATAAAAAAAATCCCTTTTGGGTGCTCTTATAGCCCTTTGCCGAGCACAATAACCAAAATGCTAGGGTAAATGCCTTCCCAGAAGCCTTCCTATCACTCCTTCCTGAGAGGGGCATCAAGACTAAAAGCAAGCCTTGTTCTTCTATGACAACACTGCAGTATCTGGGCTATTTTTTAACTAGAGGGAAGCAAAATTTGACAGTTTATTCCACTCCTTCGAGAGACCTGAGTGTGCTGTACTGAAGCTGTATTTGCTATTGAAAGCCCTGTAGCTGTCATAAGGCTCTTATACTCATTAAGATAGGAGCTGCAGCTTATTGGAAAAGGCTCTTGATGCATGCACTCCAGACAGGGCTGTCCCCAATTCAAACGATATTTGTCACGAGGACAGTTGTGCAAAGAATCTCAGTGAGTAAAAAAAAGTGCATCAGGAGATAGATGAAAAAGTCACCTTCAAGGGCAAATAATTAGGCAGAATTGTGCAGTTTGGTTTTATGTAAGAATCGTTCTCTAGTCTCTGCTCTTATTACAAATCAGAGCTCTTTGGGGAAAAAAAAAGGGAATTCAGTGAGCAGCTTGTGCTGTTCCTGTCACAATTGCAGAAACTTCGGCTTAGTAAAGAATGTAGTATTCCTTCCATATTTTCAGATAATATGCAAATTTGACTGAGGATACAGTCCTGTGCTGAGTGAGAAATAGATACCCCTAGTTGTGTTGCAAGCTGGTGAGATAACATTTTTTTCCTGATATGAGATGCTATACTAGGAGAAAGAAGCACACCTTATGCTGATATGCAGAACAATGATGCTCACCAAGTAAGTTAATGAAACAAAAGGTGTGTGGGATAGGGGCCATAAGGCCCAACTTGGTGGGCTGTGCTTCTCTGCCTTGCAACAACCCTGTGAACTGGTGGCTTTCTCAGAACCCACCAGACAGTAACGGTACAGAGAATTTGAACAGGTCTTTATCATCCGTGGTAGGGGGCACTTATCTAAAGTAGGGGACTCTTATCTAAAGAGTCAAGAGACTCATCCCCCAGAAGCACCTGTTTTGCACCACTGTCTCCAAAAGAAGGGTGGATGTCCATTTTAAAAGAGATGCCCCACATTTAGATGGGTAGTGTTAGAACAGATTCCCCCCAGTCCCAGAGGCAATGGGGATGTAGGCACTGTACAAAACCAGAGGAATCATCTAACACTTGTCTTTGATGCTAATTTGTGAAGCCTCTTTTTTTTGTTTGTTTGTTTGATGAGGCTCATTAGGGGCTAGTTGAAGGCTGCCAGCTCCTTCCGCACAGACTGCTGAGCAGGCTTTCAGCTGTGCTGGAGAGACTAGATTTCAGCCAGCACGCTACGCACACACCGAGGCCGGATGTTTACTTCCTTTCATGATGGCTTTGCTTTGTCTAGTTGATTGTGGACTTGATTTTCACAAGTGCTATAAAAAAACCCATTCTTGATCTCAGCTGGATTCTTGCAGCTGTGAGGAGGGGAGGAGGCAGGGAAGCAAAGACTCCATGTTTTCAAGAGCAAAAAGCTCCTACTCCATAATTTGTGCTGATTGCTGTCTGATACTTAAAGAAGGAGTTAATTAAGGTTCAAACTCCATTCATTTCCTTTCACAGTACAGCACAGCTATTTTTATTTTGTTGTCTACCTGTTTAGTGTCCCATTTGTGCTTGCATTAAAGGCACACCTCATTGCGTTTCCTGGTGGGAAGCCGAGGTCTCTCTCTCTTATGCTGATACAAAGAAAAGAGGTTTAGCTTTAAGGTTATAATGTCAGGTGCTTAAAGTGTAAGGAACATATGGATCCTAGTTACCCAGTGTCATTTTAGGGGCAACAGGTACACCCACATACAGAGAGGGCACAACTGTTCCCCTGCAGAGGGAAAGCTTACACACATGGGTATATACAGATGCCCTCACTGAACTTCTCACAGTGGTTTCCTGGAAAGAAAATGATGCCAAAATTTGGCATTGGTTTTGAATTATGGAGGACAGGGTGTTACCCTGGTGAGAAATCTTTTCTCTTCTGCCTCCTTCTACCCATCCTTTCTTTTCTTCACTCTCTCTACCACCTTCTGTACCAGCTTCTACCTTCTAGCTTATTCCCCAGGCCTTTTTCTGGTTCTGTCCATCCTTCCTCCTTGTAGGTTTTCACCTGCCCTTCTGTCCCACCCCTTACTTCACACTTACTTTGCATCTCAGTTCTAGTTGCCATTCTCCCCATTCTGTGTTGAAGCTAGGCTGTCTTCTCCACTTTCCCTCACTGTCAGGCTACCAGTTTCAGGAAGCACTAAAAGCACAGGAGAGGCAGTTTCATCTTCTCACTCCTGGGGCTTGTCACAAGAAAGGTCCCTGAAGGAGAAATAACTGCAGGTGAAAGTCATACTTTGCTGTAAGATATTCTGTAGTGAGTAGGTTCAACCAGCAGATAGGGAAAATTCCAACAGTAGGTTCAACCACCCTTTGCAACAAGCAAATTCATCATTAAACTTAACCCTAATAAAAAGATCATCAGCTCTGGAAGTTTAAACCATGGTTAATTTTGCTTGGTTCATCATAGAAAAAATATGTTCACAGTATTACATAGGATCCCCCCCAAAATTGCACACCCCCAAATTTTGAATCCTGCAACAATTCTCACTGCAACTGTTGTAACATCTGTTTGGATTTCATTTTCGGATAGGCAAAATCCTGTATTATTTGCTTATTCCTTTGAAAATACTTGAGTTATTTTGACTGGACTTTCTTTAGAAAAATCACCTTGAGGGGTTGGCTTATGCAGCATGGGGAAATATTAGCAGGAACCCACAATTCCAGCAACCATTTTAAACACTAGAGAAACTAGTCCTTTTTTTAGCTATGGCTCCTTACATGCCTTGCCACAATGAAACCCTGATTTCCCTGAAAACATCTGATTCCTTGCATATACACAACTTTTTCTACAAATTAAATTGGTCTCTCTTGCTCATGTAGGGAAAAGAGAAAAGGCTAGCTCTAAGAATAACATGGGTCAAAACCTTCTGAACTCCTTTGGAACAGATAGGTACCATATCTGGTCCCACCTGGCGCGGGGGAGCAAAGAAAACCTGGCTTCTCTGATATTTGGATTTCATTCTGTGGCAGATGGTAGAGTCCTCTGAAATTAGTTTTTCCAATAAATTTAATAAAGTAAAACTGGAACATAAATAGAAACCATGAAAATATAAATCTTAAGGCATTGAAAATGCCAATACATTAAATTTTCAATTTAATCAAAGTCATGGGTCATTTAATGCAATATTAAGAAAAAATATTGGGAAATGAAATCATAGCAGTTTCTTCTGCTTCAGTTTGTCTAAACGGCTCAGATTATATTGACCATTTGTAGATCTCAACTTGTTTTAAACAAGGAGACCCAGTCAATCTAAGGTATGTGAGATTGTTTGGTTGCTGTTAAAAAACAAACAAACAAACAAACCAAAAAAAAAGGAGATGTATTCTGTGCTTACAGCAGTGTATGGAGTCCAAAGAATTGCATGAGAAAATCTTCCTTTGGCATGACCTGAAACTAAACCCCATTAAACTCAACATATTTCTTCTGATTTTGGTAGCTGTAGTGTTGTCTATAGATGAATGAAGCTCAGGTCGTTATAATGGCAAACCCAGGGTTTAAGGCATGAGATTCTTGTATGCACTCATTAAATGTTTGGGATCAGAACTGTGCTCCACTCTCCTGATTCCACACTCTTTACACCTTTTAGCCAGTTCTTCTGTGCAAAGCTACTCATAAATTTGAAATTCTTTTTTGATGCTGTGGTAGGAAATAAGGAAAAATGCAAACTTCCCATAAGAGCTAACTACAACTCATGAAAAAAAAGAATAACATTGGTGGTTGGTATGAGTTCAGACTCTACTAAACTGGAACACAAACACATATAAAAACATATATAAAACTAAACCAAATTATTCTTTTTATTTGTTTGTTTCCTCCAACAATAGTGTTCAAACATCTTTCCTATGTGCCACACCAGGTTATTTGTTTCATGTCTTACTGAGGCAAGTCATACTTACACATTGCACAGAAGCTCTATGCAGAGCTAACTGCCTCCAGAAGCCTTCACTCTGGGTGCCAGAAAACTTACTGCGGGCTTTGTTTGTTTACCACTTAAATCGAAAAGTCTCATCTCTGCTTACTGCACCTAAAGCCAAAATCAAAATGTATTTGGTTCTGCCTGCTATCAGGGTAACTATTATATCAGAAATCACTCATCCACGCTGCTGATCCTTTATACTGTTGGGAGGAAAAATATGCTTGGAAAAGTTTTCTTTCTCACATGTTCAACTTAACCATAGGCTTGCTATTTCTGAGCAATCAATGAAACACAAATGATAGATAACTCTTTTTTGTTTTATTATTTTCCAGATATTTCTCTCCAAGCTTGGCTGCACACTGTAAATGGCAAGCACAGCTATAGTACTAGTCAGTGATGGAATATGATGGTTCTGTCCTCCAACATATAATTTTAAACCCCCTTTCATCCTTGGCAAATCTCTCAATTAAAATCCCAATCTCGATTTTTTGTTGGGGTTCTGAATATCATTCACTAGATAGACCTAAGGGGAGAAACATAGCTTTCTACTAAAAAAAAAAGGTGATGGTTCATCTCTACCCAATATATTAGTCACACAGCAAAAAAATGCGTTAAAAGAAACCAGTCCACCTAAGAATGAGGAAATTCAGAGCATGCAAAGATGCCAGTCTGTATTTTGCGTTCAGCAGGATGGAGTAACTGGGCATGTAATCACCTTTTTCTTGCAAATTGTACCGAGATCACTTAATGCAGCTAAATAATTACAATAACAATGTGTTTATCTTCAGGCCTTTAAGGAGAAAATGAGGTCATGTAAGAATGACATGCAAGAGAAGTACTCACTGTTCTTTAATATTTTTGAGCACTTGGATTTGTTTTGCCACACATTTGTATGCTTTGTGGGTCAAGGAACACCGAAGCAGTTAGGTTTCACTTATATGAAAATTCAGGGAAGATGTTAATTTTGTGCTGTAGCCTCTGCTAAGATGGGGTTTTAACATTGCTACATTGTCTGCCACACTGAGACATAGGTTATGGTCAAGATCTGCCAGTACTGCAGGTAAGCAATGAGGAATATTGCTGATTTTGAGACAGGAATTGGAAGATTAACTGAAAATTATGAGGGTGGAAAAAAAAAAAAAGAATTGTTTTCGTCAGTCCTATTTTCTCACACATTCACGTTTCCAAACTTTTTCATGCATTACTAAGAGGTAGAAACAGACTTTCTCATGCATTAAAAAAGAGAAGCTGAGTTTCCCAGGAGCTGGAACTGTAAAAAGGACAACAGAATAAATCCTGGGAATTGGCAATGCTCTGTAATAGAAATAGTTGGTGACAGTTGGAATCACACCACGTTCTTTTGACTGCATAACTTTGATATTGAAATTATTTTGCTACATTCACTTTCGCTGAAAACTAAACCTTATGTAATTGGAAAACAATAATCTAATATCATAATAGAGTTTTGTCATGGCCATTAGCCTGCATCTCCAGTGGAGAGAAATGTCTGTTAGTAGTTCAATCTATCACAAGATTCTGCAGTATTTAGGAAATTCCCTTGGGTCATCATCGCACACACCTCCTATAGTAAATTTTAAATTGTGACAAATAATGGCTTTTTTCTGTGGATGCCCACTGTCTTCCATATCGGTTAGTCTTCCAAAACCTAACAGATTTTTTTATGCAGCAGAGAAAATAGTGGTTAATGAATGGTAGAAAAGCGTCATTTATCCTATTAAAAGCAAGCCTTTGTTTCCCGTTTCAGTGTGTTTTAGACCTCGTTGATGCAGAAACAGCATGGTAAATATTTTATGAACAGGATCCAGCAAACACACAGTGGTAGGATGCTGCAGTGATTAAAGGAAGTATTTAAACTTAGAGATAGATTCTGGGTCCAGCTACCGTGAAGCAATGCTTACTCACTCTGGAACAGGATGTCCAGAAGCCCTGGATAGCCCTGGAATATGCACCCTTATCCTTTCTTCCACCTCACCCCCGTAACAAGGACTCTCAGAGGCCATTCTGTTTCTCCTTGCTGCTGAGCTAGCCAGGGGAGCCGCACCACTGGCAGCAGCAGAAACACCCTGACACTGCCCTCTCTGCCTCAGCTGCAGACCTCCAACCTACAACCAGCCAGCGACAGCAGATTTGCCCAAGAGCACTGTGCAAACCACTCCTGTGAGGAAAATCCCCTACAATTCCAGCTACTTCCAGATCTCCCAGTTAGAGTAGAAATTTAACATCCCCCTCACCTCACTTCTTTCAAGATCTTCCCACCAGGTCAGCAGAGACTTTTATGTCACCTGGCATGGGGAAGGGCTGGCTGCCTCCTGCGTGCCCAGCAGGACCTTCCTGCCAGTCACCCTTCAGAGAATTACTGCTAATTACAGCAAAGAGCTTCCAGCCCAGACTCCTGCCATTAAACAGACCTCCCTGATCACTGTAATCGTGTCACCTGGCAGCAAAACCACCTCTCCACCCTGACACCACCTGCTGACAAAACGGAATACAAACAGGTAAGCCAGGCTGTATGTTTAACACAATTTTGCAAAAACAAATCCCTTCCCTAACAAAGAGGTGGTGGGAATAGAATAGTGGTATTGGTGAGCAGGAGGATATTCACTTTGAAAAACATGGTGGCCACACAATATTGGGAGGTATCATAAAAGTTCAAAGAAGCATAAATAAACAGCTCTATGCCAAGCCAAACAATAGGATAACTCTCAGCTGCTGAGAAAGGTGGGGTGAGAAATGCTGGACCAGTGGGTGAAGATGGGACATTAATTTACCATAGGCATGTTACTGTCCAAGTGCTTGCTCTGTGCACCAAGCTTGTTGGATTAAAAGGAAACTCAAGTTTCCTCACAGAAAAAGAAGTTATTCTTAATGCAGTTGCACTTTATGCAAGAGTGAAGGCAAGCTGCAAACTAGCAGAAGCAAAATCCATTTTGTTATGACTCAACGACTGGAAGAAGGCCCGGAGTCACCCAGAGGTTAGAGCTGGATTTGCCTCTTTAAACTGCTCACCCCACAGTCGTAGGACTGGAGCAAGAGCAGTGAACCTCACGCTCTGCAGTGCCTGCCCTGCTGCAGGCTCGCTCCTTCTCCTCATGCCCTCCCAACCCGCTCAGCACTTTCCCCTGAGCACATTCAGGAAAAACGCAGTCTCAATTTCCTTTTCCCCTTGGCTTTGTAGTTTATTCAATGTTCAGCAGCAAGGAAAAGGCCAACAGGCGACTTTCTCCCTTGCTACTCGTTCACAGCCTTTTAGAGGAACACAGTACACTAGCACACACCAAATAGTATTGGCACGACAGCCAGGCTCTGAAACACAACCCTCGTGTTGCCATCTCACGCCTCTGTGTGTGAAGGTACATACATGTGTAGCCCACAGAGGTTCCCAGGGAAACCTCTGTGCCTGCTCCGGAATAGAACATTAAACTGCTAATAGAGCCACTTCTGCTGAACAACCTTTCTGCTCTCTCCCGTTCCGACGCCAGCTCTGAAGTCCTGGTTGCAGAGGCTCTGACTGATGGGTGAGTGTAGAAAAATGTAAACAATTCTGTGAGCAGGGTTTGAATATTGCTGTAAGTGCTGAAAGCCTCACTGACTGGTCTGCTGCTCTCGAACAATAATTTTTGTCTCATAGAAAGGCCATTCTTTTTTTTTTCCAGTGGTCATACAACATTTATGTGGCTCAATTTTCTGCAACAGCACCTTGATTTGTTTAATTTAAACATTAATTTCTAGAGAGGGTTGAATTATTTGCAGATGAAATAACACATAAATTGCATTAGATTTGAGAACAGCATGGATCACAAATGGTGCTTTTGTTCTAACAGGAAAGTCAAGTGCTCATCAAAAAGCTGAGTAGCCAGTGATAAAACTTAGCAAAATCTTAGGAAATCACTGCTATTGCTTTCTTTGTTGTTTTCTGTAGCACACAGAACATAAAGTACACCCTTATCATGATGTCAGATCCCTGATATGGGCCACTTCTAGGAAAGAGCCTAACTGGATAGAAGGACAAGTAGTGGTACAGTTCATTATCATGTGTCAAAGCAAGAAACTATGGTTTAAGGTGATTCTTTAATGGAAAATCAGACATTGAGATCCTCTTGGACCAGAAAAAGCAGAAACAGAGTGGAAATAGAAGCAAAAGAACAAAAAGCTGGAAAGGGATTTTTACATACTTTGAGAGGGGAAAAAAAGGCCAGGAAAATGCAGAGCAAATTGAGGGTTTTCTGTCAGGGCTGTATTGCTCATACTTTGTAACTTAGAGCTGATTCTCCATTATCACACTGTAGTCTGGGGAAAGTCTAGATTCCCACTTCAAGCAATTAAATTAATCCTTTTTTTTTTGCACTTGTTCTTTGTTTCCTTAGCTGCACAATGCCACAAATTGATATCAACTCAAATTGCTTGTATCAGCTAATCCATCTGTAAGGGCCACCAGCTTTCAGTCAAATTCCTCTTCATTCACTGTCCTGCTGCAGTTATCTTTCAAGAATATTCATAAATTCATGCTCGGCTAATGTTTGGTTTTAGAAACATGTTTGCAGTGTCAATCTTTGCTAAATTTAATCAAGAAATGCAAAGATAGATTTATTGCCTAAATCATTAAACTTTTTTTTTTTTTTTCCAATCGTTAGGTGTTTGTACCCATATCTTTTAATAAATACTTGGTCACCACACAGAGGTGATCTAACATGGTTGGCAGGACCATAGGAAACAAGATGGATCTATCTGTGGGCCCCAATCCAACATCCATGTAGGGTGAAATGAGCCAGCACCCTGCTTTATCTGAACAGGGATTTCGGTGTATATGACTTGGACCTTCAGCAAGTTGCTCTGTCTCTGTAGTTCCTCTCCTTCTTCTGGCATGATTCAGCATTTACTTAAGCTAGTTAAAGATGGAAATTTAAATACCCCATCCACCCACATAGGTTGAGGGCCAGAGAAATGCTGTGGGGTGTTTCAGGACATATTCCCAGATATATTGTTCTCAGCTAAGGCTTTTTCATCCTTTAAGAAAGGATCCTTTAAATAAGAATCCTTTTTTTTTCTTATTTGGCTTCCATTAGGGTAAAGCTCAGCCAGGCAAAGACAATTCTCAAACTACTTAAGATCTTGGAAGTGGTTTTTGTAAATTCTCAGCACCTTCTTTATATAGTCCACCCTACTTTAAATGTTTAGAGTAATTTAAATCACCTGTACGCCCCCATGACTGAAAGCAGCACATGGCATTAGTACAAGGTCATTGCAAAAAACACTTATTCTTTTTTTCCACATTTTTTATCTCATGTCCCTTGCCAAACACCAACCCTAGGGTAAAGTGATTAGATGAGTAGAAACATGGTTAATACTGCTTACAATTCTTGAATCCATTAGTGCCTAACTTTAAAGAGATGTATCTTGGAGGCACTTTTAAAAAATGAGATTAGTAAAAGAGCTGTGCCACCTAAGTCTCTGCATCTCATAATCCGTTATGTGTACAAAAAAAAAAAAAAGTGTAAAAAGATCATAACTTTTAATGTCTGGACATTACTATTCAGTATGCTGCTGAATAAGATCTATAAAAAAAGGTAAGTTTGGCAGCTGTATTTTCAACAGGTACAGGTCAGAGCTCAAAATTTCTTGCCAGAACCTGTAGGGAAATTTTAGTCAGAATCTTAATTCTCAGGATTTCTTTCAAATTTTTTTGCTTCTTTAAGAAAGCCTTGGCCTTCAATTTAAAACTCTCTACAGGGAATTTGAATCTGAATGCAATTTGTGAAAGAAGATGGAAAATAACAGGAATTCTTAAACAGAAGTGTTGGATAAGAGGGTTTGCTACGAGACTCCAAATCCTGTAGAAGAGTTGTATGTTAGAGAGAGTTTGTTCATAAAATACACTTTCTCTTTTACGTCATTTTCTTTTCTGATCTATTTATCTGAACAATGTGGTTAATACTAGCAGCTCTTAGGAGCTTTATTAATTTTTATCTTGCACCTTCAAATTAACGAAAAGCCGTCAGCTATTAATCCATAAAACAAATGTGAATATTTCAGCCCCAACCATTTCAGGGCATCCCATGCCATGGGCTAGAAGTCTTTATGAGTGGAGGTCAAATCCTGTGGCAGCTGCAGTTCTCCTTGCAAGACCTCTCCCCACTTGCAGCTTTCAGTCTGGGATGTGATTGACCTTGTCCCTGCTTTTAGGAGCGTATATGTTAGCTGACTGCTGCTACACAGATAATGGCTAAAGGAAGGAGGAGAAATGAGTAGGAAAAAGAACAGAGGACAGAAAAATACAAATGTGTTTTTTTTCTGTTCTTTACTTTCGTGCTACAGGCAAGGAGCAGCAGGAGAGCAGACATCTTTGTCTTCTTGAAGAAAGAGTGACAAAGCCTGTGCAGCTGTTCCCTAGCTAGAAAATGGTTCAGTCTCTGAATAAATGTAAATAAAACAAGGAATTCTTTCTTCCAGGAAACAGGCACTATCCTTTGTCCTGGTTTGGAGAACAAAATATTTGGTCCACTAAACCTCGACACATTTTTCATTTCAGTTTGATTTTTTTCTCTGAAACTCTGGGATCCTGACAACTTTTGAGGGCGCTTTACATGGAAATCTCTTATTCTTCTTGTCTATAGAGTGTTTAGCACCATGAGGAATTTGTGTGCATCTCTCCAGCTACACAGAACTCACCTATGAGACCCTTTAACATTGATGTGACAACATCAACAACTGAGGTTGCTTAATCCTCAGAACTATTTGGTTTATTAATGCAAGTATAGCTATAATGTGCAACTTCAAGCATTACAATCAGGAGCTCACTATGGCTAACAGATACCCATGCCCTGTATGCACAGCGACGCTTCCACATTTAACGATATCGTTATCAGGGATCCCTGATGGTCCTCTGTGTACTCAGCCATTAAAACATATCTACCAGCAGCGAGACTCCTCCTGGACTCCTATGAGTTCACCAACTACCACAAGCAGAAAGCTACTTTATAAACTGCAAAACAGCAGTGGACATTGCACTTGCACTTTGTCTGCGCTACCTCAAATGTGTCCTTTGCTTTCTTCTGTTAGGGTGACAAAAGCAAATGAACAATTACAGTATTTTTTGTCCAGCTGACAAATTATATGTTAGCTCAATTTAGCCTACGAACAATTTCACAATCAAAGCCAAACTAAAGTAACCAAACAAGCTTATGTTTCCTCAAAGTCATTAATCCTGTCTTTTTCACCTCTCTAGATTATTATTACTCCATGTTCCACACCAAAGAAAAAAGCAGGAGAGTTTTGGTTTTGTTTTGTTTTCCAAAGGACTTTATGTTATAAAGGTTACAAATACTTAATTAGAGAATGAAATTCCACTGACTGACCAAATGCAATTAAGCTATCCAGCTCATTTGAGAGCAGGATATGAATTCAAATAAGGCTCAGCTTTGTGGAAGCTGCCTCCCTCTGATGGACACTTCAGTTTTGGCTAAAAACAGAGAGAGTAATTTCCTACTCTTCAATCATCTCTGCTATTAATACAGATATCCGGTTAGAGTCATTGCCAAACTGCAGGAAAGCAGAGATGTTTTCCTGAAGCTAAACATTATAAAAAAACAAAAGTCACAGAGAATGAAGGAAGAAGAGAGGTCTGAACTTAGACATGTTTTGCTCAAAGTCTTATATTGGTTTCCCAGGAAGCAGGATCCAAAATTACCATCTGTATGAGTGGGGTGGTGCCTAGAGCTAATCATTATTCAATACTGTGCAGAGAAGTGTGTTGAACTTCCAGATTGTTCCAGTATTTGGAAACTTGAGGCAGGACAACAGGCCCATGGGATCCTACACCTGGAGCTGTCTGCTGGAAATTTTATCCATAATTTGAAGGACTGAATGTTAACTAAAGAACGGATCAGGTTTTCTCTGCAAAGAAATATGCAGCAAAGACGGCTTTTATTCTAATAATCATGATTCATAACTGTAGGGCAATATTCTAACCATACAGATGGGGTGAAAAACTGTCCTAGATTCAACTTCCCAGAATTATTTCTGACTTTTATTTCATTCATTTATTATTTTAATGTATTTTTAATTTAATGGCTCTTATTTTTTATTTCCTGTGAAACATTTGAAGGATATAGGACTCCCCTTTCCCCATCTGGTAGGAAATGCTGTCTCATAGATTTGGAGTTCTTTGACACTATGTTCTGATGTCATGGACATTCTGCAACGTGTTTGGTGGGCGTAATGAGGAAAGTGTCAGCTCAAATCTGAGTTCTCCATTTCTGGAGGAAGTCCTTATTTAATTTTCAGGTAGAAAATAGAGGAGGTGGAATTAAAAACATAATAAGGAATCACTGCCTGATTTTTGTGAGCAGCCTAACCACAGAGCTGAGAGTGCGCTGGCTCATTTTTGTCTTTAGTCAACCAACAAATAGTAATGCCAAATTCCTGATGGTCACTGAACTTAGCCAAAACAGATATCTAAGTGCAGAAACTCAATCTATTTTGCAAAGAGTCATAATGTGTGTAGGTAAAGAACCTGCATGGCAAACAGGGTGATTCCTTTTAGCTTCAAGTGTCTCTCTTGGTGAAGGGAGGGATTTTTTTGGATGAGAATTTTGAACTTAAGAACCTGCATTCATCCAAATAATATTAAATTATATGTGCTTCATCCTAAAGTCCTTCATTGGACGTAGATTTTATTTTTAGAAAAGCTAAGATGGTGGAGGGCAACTGGATATCTACCTATGCCTCACCACTTCCCTCCTCTCAGACCAGTTCTTCACAGATAACACCTTGCAGCTAAATCACTGGGACTGCCACCATTTTCTTAGACTCAGAAAGTCAGAGAAGATAAATGATAATAGTTAGCTGTTGTAGCACATAATGCTTTTCATCCACAAAGCGTGCAGCTAATATTCATACAAAGACAGAGGGATTTATGCAATAAAATTGTGCTTATAGACACTTTCCAAATCACTGTAGAAAAGACATTAGCCAAAAGCCAATGAGGCATTGGCTCAGCCATTAAACACCTTGTAGATATTTCCTAAACTCATAATGGCTGGACTTTTGAGGAAATCGCAATTCCAACAGTCAAAGGAATATGTATTTCAGGGCATAGTTAATTTTGTCCTTCTCCTTGGAGCTTTAGACGTGCAATACCCTTTCAGTGTCTATGCATATGCTTTTAAAACCAGACACTTTCAGGTGCAATGTCTCTGACCTCTTTTAGACTTCCATTTTAGGATGAAATGACCCCATCAAAAAGGCCACATTTCTCTTCCCTGAAAGACAAGGATGGTCTAGTCAAATGTAGGCACTTATTAGAGACAACCAGTTTTGGTCAGATGAATGCTACTTGAAATGATTACAACTGCTAGAACATAGTGCTTGTGTTGTAAATAATCACAGACACTTTGTCCACAATAAATACATATATTCTTCTCTTTTTTTAAGATTTTTGAGGCTATTTTTCACATCTTTAAATATTTTGTTAAGTTTTGTTGTACTATAACTAACAAGTCTAGCAGACTTTGCCTATATTGGTAAATAAAATGGGACTGGGTCATGGACCAGTATGGCCCAGGAGTGCCTGTGCTGCTAGTGCTATCCAAGGTTGGCTCATGCCAATCAAAACTCTCCCAGATGTTTTATAGGCCTGGAGCAGGGAACAGAGTCATCCAGGGACTGTTCTCAGTAAGCAATTTGGACTTGGGAAGGAGGTTAGAGACGTACAGAAGCAGAAGTGCAGATCTGAGGTCATTCACTCTGCTTGACCTCAGTGCTAGAAAGAGATCCTTGGCTAATTTTACTTGATAGTATAAACATTGGTATGTCATCTCAAAATGTATGAAGATATTGCTGAATACTTCAGTAGAAAAAGCCCAAATGGCTATGAAATGACATGGAAATTTGGCATTTGGTCAAAATAGGATATAGTTGTATTGATACATGATTATGATTCCTTACAAGGCTGTAGTCTTTTTTTCTGCCTTGCATAAAGCTCCTTTTTCTTTTTCTTGCATAATGCAGCGAATAATGTGGAAGAGGCTTGTCTTCTTTGAGGCAGAATCATCTGTCAAATATTAGAGGTGGAGGTATTGATTTTACTTTTGACACTTGATGAAATGAGAGGGTTGGGAGTGGGCTGAATGGTTTGATGCAACGTCAGTCACAATTCCTTCATTTGACATCCAGTGTCAGTGAAAACACAAGAATGCATGTTCACCTTTATTAGTAAATATAGATTGAAAAACCTGATAATATAGATTGAAAAACCTGATAATGTGAATTGTTATGGACAATGGCTCTTCAATAATTGCAATGGACAGTGGCTCTTCAACATCTTCTATGTTTTGGGCTAATTACTGCATAAATTTATAAGGAGTGTTGAAGCTGTAGTGTTTAGATTTTAAACTTTCTCTTAATACATCTTTTTTGACAGTTATGAAGACATGATTTCCTACCACCTCCCCATGATCAAATCTGACTGAGCACTTGGGAAAACAATTTCACTTAGATAAGTCTGCAAATAACTTTGGGTACTTCTATATCTTTGTCCATATTTGCATGGACCCACTCATTTCAGTGAGTGCTCACACAGCTTTGAAAACCTAGGCACAAATTAATTAGGACCAGAGCTCATGAAGTGCTCCAAAGCACTCATGGAAGTCGATTACTGTGTGGTGTAGTCTCACAGAGCACTCAGCAAGATAAAAAACTCAAGAGACTTGATAGATACCTAGACCAGTCCACGAGGCTGCTATAGCTAGATTCAGTACAGCACCCAAACTACTCTCTTTCAAGATAGCTGTTAGCAACAGGAAGGCTGTGCTTGCTTTGTGTCAGTGGTGAAAGAAGAACAGTAGTATCCTGTAGCATCAGCAAGATTCAAGAGCTTGAGAAGCAAGCAAAGGGACTTTGCTTGAATTATTAATGAATTACGGCAATTATGATCTTACAGAAGGAACAAAGATAAAATGGATCATTCTCACAACGAAAGAGAAGAGAAAAAATGATGACTGTATTTATAAGAAGAGTTGATTCTGCTACTGAGATAATTTTGGCAATGAAAAAATGAAATAGCATGAATTATGGAGATTGTTTAATGTATGTGACTGCTCTGAACAGAATCATAGAATCATAGAATCATAGATTCATAGAATCATTTAGGTTGTAAAAGACCTCTAGGATCATCTAGTCCAACCTTCCCTAACCCCTAGACCATGTACAGAAGGTACAAAAGAATGTCAAAAGAATGGGGAAATTAGCAGCTGAATTTGGTAGCTAGCTGGGAAAGAAAGCCATGTTCAAGTTGTCATGACAGAATAAAACAGTATACAGTTGGAAAGGACTATGTGGAGGGTGGGTGAGAAGCTGAACACTGGTTTGATACAGTAAGAAAAGACTGCATGGGTACTTTGTGAAAAAGATGCTTAGAAAAATGGCCAGAGAAACCACAGCAGTCATGCTCTGAAGAGGCCAGGATGTGTGGGAGTAGACTAATGGAAGGCTGCAACAGTCTACAAAAAATAATGGCTACTACTGAGCTCATTGGGGGTGGCTGAAATGAAAAGATGAAGGTCTGAGATTTTGTTCCCACAATGGTTTTGATGGAAGAACACTACCTTGCATGTTTCCCATACAAAATTTAAGTTTTAGCACAATATCTAATACCACCAGATGTTTGCCTCCAAGTTAAGTATCCTGTTTGAGAAACGTTATGCTTCCTCACAGGAGTAATAGTTTGAGTTATTTAAATCCTTCTCTCCTTTGTAGGTGGAGCTTTGGTTAGACTTCATCCCCATGATGTACCATGATGTTCCCACTTGCAGGAGCTATACCTCAGAGGAATTGTAAGCCAGCCACGTAATTGAGCTTAGGAAATGGGGACATGAGGCTACTGACCTACTATTCATGTGGGATACCCATAAGAGTAAAATCACTGAGTTTCAGAGCATTCAGTTTTTCAACACCACTTTGAAAATTTATCTTTAAAATAAAGCTTTTATGGGAAAATTAGCTTTAATCAGCAATCCAGTCTTGGTGAAAAAGTTCAGTGTAAGTTCCTCAAATATTTCTGGAAAAGAAAGTTGGGCAAGAAATGTCAAAATACAGGTGGTATGAGATGGAAGGATGGTAGGGTCACTACTAATGGCCAGGTTGTAAGGTTGGCAAGTGAGATGGAAGATGATGGCATCACTGGCAGTGGGTAAAGAAGGGAGGAGAAGGAGGGAGAGGAGAAGAAGGAAAAAAACACAGCATGGCAGCATTTCATATGGTGGAGCTGGGTTCAGAAGAATGAGAGTACAGGGCAAAGACCTGTGAGCAAACCATAGTAATTTGAACACAGTACAAAATACAGAAGCTTTTTGTTTCTTCCTTCTCACTTTCCAAAGCTAGATGAACCCATGCCTTAAAGGTATCTGAGGAGAGATAAAAGAAAAACAATTAAAAAAATAATAAAAGGAAGAAAAACCAATAAATTCCATTAATGGGTAAGGTTAACTATATCCTTCTGTACCCACAGATTTATTAATGAAAACATTTTAATTCAGTTTAATGTTTTGGTCATAATTTCTCAGTGCAGCATGAAAGTAATTAAACAAAATAAAGAAGTCTGCATAGGAATCTAATTCCCTGTGTTATGAAACTTAAGGTTGGTTACAGCCATGGACTAAGCAAAGAAGTTTGCTAAACATTTATTTATTTCCTGCATTAAAAAATGTGCCGTTTTTTTTTTTCCCCTCACAGAAAAGGTTCATTGTGTCTCAGTCTGTCATATTTGTAGCTATGGGGCCCAGGCCTATTTTCACACTAGGAAAATGCAGTCATTTTCGATACAGCCGGTTGTGGTCAGACTTCTGTAAATGAGATTAGAATTGAGCCTCTGTCAAACATAGTAGAGCCAGAAAAAGATTTATTTATATCATTGAACTCTTTGGGTGAAGATTTGTCCCATTAAAATGTATTATCTATTATACTTTGGACAGCATGGCCAAACCAAACTAACAGGCACAATTGGATGTTTGGAAGGAATAGGCTTCTGTTTTTCTCCTTCAACACAAATTCAGTTGAGAGCTTTTGCTGATCTGGGGACTTTTTAAAGAGCCAAAGAGACAATTCTGCAAAGATCATGAAGACCTGAACCCACACCTTAGGTTAAAGGCCTTGGCTGCTTTTCAATGAAACAAGATGGTGGTGTTCTTCAGGGTGCTCTGAGTTTGAAGCTGCACACGCTTTTATAGCTGTTGATGCATTGGCTAGAAAATTTCTTGCATGCCCAAGCCTTCAGGCAGTTTGTGTTTGCAGGGTGAGCAGGGCCTTCTGTTCACTTCAGGCTTGTGCAAGTGACCTGCTAAATCTTTGCTTTCTTCTTATCCTCATTGAACAGTGAGTAAAATAATCCCATTTGTTTATCACTAATCAGCAAACAGATGCAGGCAAAATGACTAGCCTCACCCACAGGAGTGTATATTCCCATCTCACTAGAAGCCTAAAACTTATTAGAACTACCCCTGCAAACTTTCAGCACCACCCCAAAACGTTCTTGGGTGAAACAGCAAGAAACATGGTTTTCCATAACTGCAGCTGTGCCTGCCAACTACGTCTACAGAGGATCTCTAGGAGCAAGGTTCCCATTTCCAGTCCTGTTTATGAATTTTCTGGTTTGACCTTAAATATTTCCACTCTTTCTGTGACGGAGGTGGCTGTTGTTGAGGATCCCACCATTTTCCCTGGATAGTCAGGGCTGGACATCTACAATACGTGTCTAAAGCATTTAGCATCAAGAGGTACCAGGCCCAGTGAAATCCAGGAGGTATTATTAGTTTTAAAGGATTCTAGGCTTCAAAATATCTTTGAGGGTTTGAGAGCAAGCTTTTTTCATTCTTCAGTTAGTTTACACTGACCTTTATTGCTGTCCCTTGGGTTTCCTTCTGTTCCTTCCATTTCTTGAGATCTCTGTGGTGCTCTGAGGATTTGTCTCTCAAAAGACACAAATATCCTGATCCTATGGCTGCATCTCTCTGCATCTTTTCTAGGTCTCTCTGCTTCCACTAAGGTCTTGAAGTAAAACTCCTTATCATTACACTTTGGCATGCATTTTTGGGTATAGTACTAGGATAGTAGCAGTATTTACTAAAACTATAAAAAGAACATCAAAAGCTGATGTGATGAAGGAGTAGAATAAACAGGAACACAACACTCCTTAAACTAGCCATTTTAAACTTAGATATTGCATTCTAAAGATGCCAGCCGTGCAGACAAAAAGGAATCACATCAAGAAATGTGAATCACAACCTCATTTGAAGGACTGCACTGTAATTAGGTTTTCTTCCTCTTGGCAGACTCACTAAATAACTGTTGAAAGAAACACTAATGGCATTGGGAGTGCAGGGGTGCAGAGCCCATGGCAGCACAGCATCATAGCCATCCTTCTACCCTACTGCAGGGTCCTGAGGTCACATCATTACACCAATATCCACTCTGAAAGGGAGATTTCAGTGTGAAATCAGGCATTCTTTTGTGGATCTGGGAATGGCTTAAAAGGTCACTGACCCTCTACCTATGCTAGCTGAGAAATGATAGCTGATCATTAAAGAAGTCCTAAATCTATGCCAGTGCAAAGTGAAACAGCTTTTATAAGGAAAAGCCTCTTGATCTTTTCAGTCTACACCTCCCTCAAGTCAATTAAGAACCATTTTTCAGCTCAGGGTAGGAAACAGCTCTAGAGGCTGAACAGGTGACGGGTCTTAGTCACCTCATTTACTGTTCATACAGATCCATATGAGATGTATACCTCAGGAATTAACAATTACTGGTGTCAACTACCCCTTGCAGGGCAGTTTCATATCAGACAGCTATTGCATAAGCAAATACTCCTTATTTATATTTACTGTAGCTTCACGAAGATTCGTGTAGCTTTTTAGGCTGTACATCGTGACTTTCAGACATGAGCTAGAAACAAAGGAGGTCGAGAAATTAGGCTTTGTAGACAAAAAAAATTGGGATAGAAACATAAATGTGCATTTCTCGTGTTTAAATAGGATATATTGTAGTATTAGTATGCATGAAGAACAGTCATATGGCGTTTATAAAATCAGTAATTACAGGGATGATTAGTTGATACTTTACATTCAAAATTGCAGTTTTACACAAGCAGGTGGTCAATGTACTGGGAAGAAACCTTAGCTAATTTACCTGAGTTCAGAGATTGTGTTGCAAAGATTTCAGGGCATCTGGAAGTAGGAATCTCAGCCTGATCACAAGTTCAGTGCCAAGGGAATAGCACCACAGCACAGAAACCTTCTCTTATTGTCGTATCACCCAGCATAAAATCATCTGACTCTGTAAAATTATCAGGTGTTCTCCGTATTAAATTATTTTAGTCTGTAAAAAGTAAACAACTGCAGACATTGATATTCTAAAAATAGTAAACAAGTGCATCTCATGCAAGCTGGCTTTCTAATCAGTATAGGAAAAACCTCAACCCATTACTTAGTTTTAATATTCTTACTTTCCACATTTTCTTATCCTCTTTATTTCCTAATAAGTGGCAGCTTTTCATTGACATTTTCTCAAGCAATTTTTATATTGTTTCTGATGTTATGCTACTGAAATATTGAAGTATACTAAATGAATAATGTTTAAATCATAGGCTTTATACATTGCAGATGCACCAGAAAATCGACAGAAGTTGTCATGTAACGCATAGCTAAAAGCATTTAAAGACAACAGAAAAAAAGCACAAAACGTGTCAGCTATTTGCTTCTGTGAGAAATAGGGTTTCAAAAATACCTTACATGGAATCCTGCAACCAGGCTGGTTGATCTGACAGTGAGACTACGTGTCCTCCTTGGGCTGAATAGGCATCCTGCATTCATTGCCCAGGAGATGAACAATGTAGAGCTCTATTAATCATAATAAGGATTGCAATAAATCATAACAAGGATTCTGTCCCAGCCAAGGAATGAAGCAAACCCCAATTCCAGGGCTGAATGCAAAGACAAGTTAATTCATCAGTGAATTGTCAACAAAGAATGTGCCTTAATCATAATTACTGGTAGACCACCATGTCAGAGCCCCGAAACATGTCTGAGTATTAATACAAAGAGCAAACAAATTGTCAGCATGGAGTGACGTGCTAATTTCACATCCTGAGGTGATACTGGCTACAAACAGGAGTGCTTCTTAGATTCACAGACCCTTTTAGCTCTTGAGCATGCTCATTTGTGTGCTACACTGTCCCAGATGTAGCATACCAGCCAACAGCAAAGTCCTTCTCTGCCTTCCATGCTGGAAGCTTATAGATTTCAGGCTGCAAAGGAAATGGTAATTTTTAATTTCCCTCTTAGCATGACACAGGAGAACATACAGCTTCTTGCACCCAGACAAGGTAATCTGTACAATCCTGGCAGGGCATGAAGGCAAATGTAGTTGACAGTAATGATGATTTTTGTACATCACACAGCTGCCTAAATTCCCCTTATAATGAGGGAGAAAGGATTAGATGCTTGTAAACTGAAATGCATGCTATCCTTCAAACTCAGAGCACCCTGAAGAACACCACCATCTTGTTTCATTGAAAAGCAGCCAAGGCCTTTAACCTAAGGTGTGGGTTCAGGTCTTCATGATCTTGCGGAATTTGGCTCTTTAAAAAGTCCCTAGATGTTACATGAATAATTTCTTAAAAGTGCGTATTTCTCTCCACTGATAATTGAGAGAGTGTGGGTGGTGCAGATGCAGATATCTGCACAGTAAACTTCTGAATGTGGGTGAGGAGAATCTCCTCCTAGTTTCCTGAAAACTTGTTTCCTTTGGCAGCAAGTACTGAGCAGCATGCTCATGGGTTCAGTAGGGAGACATGCGAGGTACAACAGAGATCCCAGCATGGACCAAGAAGTGCAGAGAAATGTCTGTCTCATCACTCTTGGGAAGGCAAGACAAACATTATTGCAAGAAGTCACATCCATATGTAGGCTTACATTCTACTGTTGCTACCTGAGATCTGTGTTCTTTCTGTTTTTAAAGTGGGCTGCACAGAGGAGGCCTCAAGTCCTCCGTAGCTTTGTCTAGATAAGACACAGACACACTTATTTCACCCAGAAATACCTATTCCTTACCCATTTTTATATCTAGTGTATTAAAGTCACCAAAGTATGATGATCTGGAGGAATTTATTTATCAGCAAACCTGATTGGATATGAAAATAGTTTTTTTTTCAAACAAGAGGGTCTACTTGATATGTGATTGCTGAATAAAGCTTTGCAATTTGTGGTTTTATCCCAAGAGGAAAATTCATGAAATTGTGAGTGTTAGGTGCCTGAACTGTCACAAACACCAGCTAGCATTAGTTTCTGATCAGGTTTAGGGTTTTTGTTTGTTAAGAAAGAAGTAATCAGCCAAAACATTCTGTGCTTTCTTGCCAAGATCGTCATCTCTAACTAAGTGCCGTCTTCAGCAGTGTACCATCAATGTCATTTATGTATTTGTTTAAATGCTATACCAGGAACTTCTCTACCACTTTGGATTTTCAGCTTCAAACATATTCAAGGGATCTATGTTTTCTTATCAGTTTCTGCCATCATTACACTCCCCTCTTTTGGATATTAAAGCCTGGAAGCTCACGCAAAGCAATTATTGTTCTTTTTAGAACTTGGCAATTTTTATTTGTAGCTCACACTGTTTCCCTTTCAAACTTTTTTCCTCCTTACTGCATTTTTTATTTTAGTGATGACTGTGAGCTGTCCCTTTCTAAGGTGACCTACAAAGGACTTTTTTTTAATTGGACTTATACTTTGTCTCTTTCTGTTGTACAAAGATATTCTTTCTTTTTGTTTGTTTATTCATAGCAATTACTTTTTCTTGGCTATTTCAGGAATGTCAGTGCTGGCCTTTTCTGAATTTTCTGGATGCTACTTTGAATCTTCCCAAGGACAGTTATTATTAGCTCTTACATTGCAGCTGACTGGGTATGAGTGTTGAAAGTTTAATCTGTTATCTCCATAAAATATAATTACTTGTACCCACCAACCTTGAAATGAGCCCATATTTATATAAAAACCTAACTATTTCTCAGTGAAAGCAAAATTTACTAGCTAACTTGTATCTTCCAGAAATGTTCTCCAAAACTGCTAGCTTCATTAGATATATATCATCTTGGCTAAATCTCAGCCAGCCTTTCTTATCTATATACATGTGCCTAACATTAATAAAGTAAAATCTTGCAGCCTCCCACTCCCTATTCCATAAAGAAACATGTTGTAACTAATTTCCTTCAAAACTTTCCAAGGAAGATTGCGCTGACACCGTATTGTTGTCTAACTTGCAGTTTCTTATCCTAATATTAATTCTTAAAACTGGTCAGGTGAATCAATCCTTACACGCTTCTTATTCTTCTTTGAGTATAAAGAAGACTGCTAGCTCTTACAAAAGCATGTTTTGTTAGGTGAGAGAGATCCAATTATTTTGCCTCCATGCCCTATTTTCCCTTCCCCAATATGTTGCTTTTATCCTCCCTAAGTTAGGCTCTGTGGTTTACATCAGACCATATAACATGAAATACACACCATTGGCAATCTATGGCACTGGAACTCTGTAAAGTATGTGGCCAGGTAGTGACTTCTGCAAGTCCTAAGGGACTGCAGCCTGAGCTGCATCACCCGTATGACCAAAATGAAGCATTGCCTAAACAAAAAGATCACAGTTCCTTGCATTTCTGATGCTTACATTTTCCACAGCTAACTTTAAAACCCTTTTTTGTGACTATTTTGGCCTTTAGGTTAATTGGTTCTTCTCACTGCCTAGGTTTATTTTTTACCTCAATGGATTCTCTCCCTCTCTTCTCACAGTTTGTTTCATTACATTGAATAGACCAAGATCCTCTAGTCCTCTCTTAACAAGAAGACCCTTTTTCCTCTGATCTCCCTCGTAGACCTTTGTAATTTTTCTTCCTTGGTGATGCATGGCCAGGACATTATTCTAGATAAAGTGTTACAGGGACTTTCTGCAGGGCCATTAATAAGAAAACCCTCTCAATGAATATTAATACTTAACTGTTAGGTAGGAAAGTGGACATCACTGAGGAGGAAGTATGTAGGACTGTTCCACTCTGTGAAATGTCTCTCCTCAAATTTTGCTACTGTTGCTTTGGTGCCATTTCCTGGAATAAACAGCAATCCTGTGTTAAAATAAAAGGATCCATGGCTCAAACATCAGTGAAAAGAGGTAGTTGTTGAATTGTGTCCTCGCCTGCTGTGGCTGACAAGCTCAATGACAGAGATAAATGTAAGTTGGCAGCATTACTGGATCCATATTTTAAGCAAAAATTGAAACCTCGCTTCTACAAAGTGCTGACATGGCTGTCTGGAAGGATGAGCCATCAAGTGCAGAATCCATCCTCCCTTACTTGGTGTGATGAGTGCTCTGCAAGTTGGTATTTCACATACCAGTGGAAAGAGCCACCTGATGTAGCTAAGCAAATATTCTGAGTAGAAAAAATACCCTAAAACCAATCAAGGTCAAAAGTTCTGTAAATGACAGCAAGCCTCGGGCAGTGGTGTTGCGGGTTACACTCTGACAGCCTTCTCTTCTCTAGGCTGAACAACCCTAATGAATCCCACCTCATGTTTGTGTTCTGCTGTACATGCTTGCAAAAGACTGTGGGCCATTCCAAAGGTGTGGAAAGAGAACAGGAGATGAAGCATGCTGAGCTGGTCTGTTGGAGGTCTCTCCTTGAGAGCAAAACATTGTCATTTATTATTACTTCATTACTTGGTCCTAACTGCAGAGAACATACTGTTTCTTTCTATATGAGGCAACAAATTATATTTGTGAGCAAGTCTTTGGCTACTTTAATTCTGTCTATTCCATGAACAGGTTGATAAGAATACAATTAATTTTGTACAATAATTTATTTCTGTTTTGTCTTAGAAAGAAACTAATCCATCAGGAGCAATTTCCAGATTTGTCCTACATTTCTAGAAAATCCTGTCTGATTTTCAGTAAGTGGTTGATTATTAAGTGACAACCATTTGTAGATGTCACCACCTTCAGTCAGATTTCGGAGCTATTCTGAAAATTATGCACATATTGTCTGATGGAGAAATTGCTCCTCTTGTGTATGAAAAGAAATATCAGGATAGACCATGTAGGCCATGTTTCCTATATTTTTATTCCTGTACTTATAATTTTTATGGATGAGTTGGCTATATTTCATATATGCTACCTGTTCTATTGCTTGTAGAAACAGTAATGCTGATCTTGACTAAAGCTTTACATTGAATTAGAGGGGGTTGGAGCTGTAGGGCTAATACAATCTTGATTCTTCAATATTTCCCAAAGCCAGTGTCCCTCTGTGCTGCCTGCTAGGGTGATTCTTTAGAATTATGTATTACCTTCAGATATATTCAATTTGCTCCTGTATGACTAGTGTCTGACAACAACAAAAATGTGTGCCCTTAAAAGCATAGCCATTATGGTATCTTCTTTTATTGTCTGGTAGTTGCAGTGTGTTCTGTTACATTACATGAAAAATAGAGTCTGTCTCTTCTGTGATTAGATAGAGAGGAAAGATGGGTGCTCTATTTTGTCAGAATTTACAGCAGCTGATAGGGGTAAATGAATAAAATATTCCAAGTTAGTGTTTACCTTGTTTCTTCCTTTGCTGACTATCAAGATTGCTTTGTAATCTTTTCTTTTATATAACAGACTTAGCCAAAAGCACATTTTTCTTTTTTTTTTTCTGATCTTCATCATATTTAGTGAAGCTGGAACTTATGACTGTGAATCCAAGCCTTGCAGTGGATGGATGGCTGCTTTCTGAGCAGGCTGGAGGGAGGATTTTTCTTACAGTCTCTGAAATGGGTTATTTAAATAAAAGAGCTGCTAGTGTCGACCCTTAGAGTGACTAGTGTTGACCCTTAAAATCCTATAAAATCATGACTGTCTGAGGACTGTTTCCTCTGCTGCTCTATTTGTGTGTGTGGAAGTGGAGAAGTTCTGTAATGGATAAATCTAAAGCCAAAAAACAGAAGCAAAGATTTTTCTCCTCAGAGATTTAGCTTTTAATGCATGCATTGGTTTCATTTTTCTCAGAATGCTTTGGAGATCTTTCACATGAAAGCTGCCATAGGAAAACCACCACAGGAAAAAGTATAAGTGAAGCATTCCTGGTATCTATTACTAGCTCTGTCAAAACCGAACTGAATGGAAGAATATCATGGCCTACATTTCTAAAGGAGGTTAGTAGTTTTGGGCAGACTAATTTTCAAAGCAGATGAATATCCAAAACTACAAATGAATTCCCTTAGAAACATTCTTGAAAACTCATAGTTGTGTCTTCCTTTGGTCATGATACATTTTTTTGCAACCCTGAAAAACAGAGTCAGCTTTAGAAATGTAGGAACTCTGGTGCATTTGGGAGAGAAAAGATTCCATTCATGTAAAGCAAAGACAAATGAAACCAACTCTTCTAAAAATGAGCTGAAATCCATCTCCCACGCCCAATTAAAATGTCAGTATATCTCTACTCTGACTTAAGTCTCAGTTCAAACTCAACATTGCTGAAACAACATGCCTAATCTCCACTCCTTCCCTGTACTTGCATTCTTCTCTATTTTTCAGGCATTCTAAAAAAAAAAACAAACACCACCATCATTTTTGTCAGTCAAGCTTATCATTTGGGCATGATATTCACCCAGGTGGATTTCTCTCCATCATATCACGCTGTTTCTAAATCTTACTAACACTTCCTGAAAAAAGATGCAGTTTTTCTAATCCATCCATCCAGTTAAATTGTATCCAGGCTCTGAGTACCTACGTGGTGTTTGAAGCCTCAATAATCATTGTTTTTTCATGTCTTATTGATGTCTACCCAGAATCTGGGTGCAAAGGTAACTTCTCTACCACATTGTTTTGATAATATGATTTATTTCTGTATATTTCTTTAATCATGCTGTGTCTTTTTTGTTCCATCAATTATAAAGAAGTTCCTTTTTCAAGCCTCTGCATCAAACATAATGCCAACATACAGCTTTATGTTTTGTCCTTGTTTTGTCCCAGATGCTTGGGCTAAGTTCCCGCAAAGCAAAGTTCAATATTAGTTTGAATATGAATAAAAGTCCAGAATATTGATTTGAGGTGACATGAAGTGAGGTGAGGTTTACTGATTAGTACTGGGAAGGTCATGTCTTCTTTCTTCTTCATACTTTTTCTTGACTTTCTTATTTTCTGTGATGTTTATAAAAACCTGACACCATTCAGATTAAGTGGGTGCTGCAGACCACTGCCTGTAGCATCCTCAATTTCTTTATGACTGCCTTTTTTGCTCACCTATTAGAAACTACCTGCTTTAAGGAGTTTTAAAGAAGGAATCACTTTATTTATATTTGTGCAGTAGTTGTAGGGACTACAGTAAGATTTATTAAGAAAAGAGAAGCTACTATATTTAAATCCAACTACCCAAACCTTTTCTAAAAGTGAACAGCTTTAAAAAAAAAATGCTTTGAAACAGCTGGATCAATTCTAGCCAAATACTAGAGTAATCTTATGAGAGCCATCCCCATCTTTATTAAAGATAATGACCTTCAAATAAAGGTAAATCTGAAAACATTTGGAGTCATCCTTCTCTATAAGACTCCAAAGCACACATTTTAAATGGGATCACTGTTTACCTCTCATCTTTACTGAACTCATATTTTACTTTATTCCAGCTGGGTTATTCTACAAAATGAAACTAATGCCTTCTAATAATGGTTGACACAGAATGCTATGCTACTTGGACATGTTTACATGAATACTATATAAATGAATAAGTACAGTAATGGTGGCTGTCAGTGGAATATTTATCATCACTTGGTGAAATGTGAGTGCGTAGTTTAAAGGGCATAATTTACTAGCAGTGAGAATCTTCACAGGTTACTCTAGAAAATGTCACCTCTTGTGGTTTTAGCTTCGGTGACAACCTGGTGGCCAGCTGTATTAGCTACAATTCGTTTGTTAGTGAAACAGAGCTGTATTGGTAGAAGACATCTGCAACCTCACTGCTCTTCAGCATTGTATGATTGTGATCCTGCACCAGAACCATTCAGGCAGGGACAACTGAGTTAGGATCATGTGCCTTTGGATCCCTCCTGGAAGGAGGTGCAGGAAGCTGTCCTGTAGGATTCCTCTCACATCTGCCAGAGCCAGGTGGATGTTTCAGGTGTGCTGGTGCATCTCTAAAGTGCCTGATGTGTGGGCAGTTGTGTTGAGTCCCATGTTATATGTAAACAAGCCTGTAGACACCTGAAATTAAGTGTGAATCTAGATTGGAATACCATTCAGGATGTCTAGACTATGTTAACACAGTGGAAAGAGAGACATTCCCTGGAAGTGAACCAGTTCCTCTTAAGACATGGGGAATGAAATGATCTCTGGACATGCCTTGATGATCTTTGTGTCTAGTTAACCAAAGTAACCACATAGGTTAGACCTACAAAATTGAGGTAAATGCTTCCTGGCCCCCAAAAAAGGAAATTATAAGGAAATGGAGCTCATGATTCTTATCTAATAAAATCTGACTGCTGACACAGGAAACAGATAGAAGTGGGGGTTATCAGCACTGAAAGTGCATGACCCTAATAGATGATTTTCACTAATAGCTCCTAAAGGTCAGTACAGGCCCATCTGAATAGCCTGGAGGCTGAGTTTTAGAATCATGACTGCATGGGCTGAAGCCCAACATAATATGCCTGCATTCACTTCATATTGTGGAATTTCCCATGTGCTTGCAGATGTTCATGAACAGGGACTGAGCTTGAAAAAACTACTTACATTGCTTCATAAGTCACTCCTGACAGATTGAAAATGTGAAAAATCAACCTTAATGAGCTTAATTCTGAATCTACACGTGCAAAATACGAGGATGAGGGTGGTATCAACCCACCAAGGGGTTGAAGCCAGCAAGAGTTGACTGGTGTTGATACCTGAACGAAACCCAACCTCCACGAAGACAGTAAAACTCACCTCATGGGAAGAAGTTCTAAGTATAGCCAGCTATCCATGTTTTTTGGTTTGTTCATTCTCAGTTTCCTTGTTCAGTGCTTTGAAACTGTCATAAGAGGGGTGACACCTCACCCAGATCCCAGAGTATATGCTTTCAGGGCACGATTTATTTTACTGAACTTCTGCTGTCCAAGAGTTAGCTAGAGAGTCTAAAGTGGTTGTCTCAATTTCTGCTGCAGTCATCTTACCTCTGGAGATGGATTTATCAAACCGGTTTTGGCATCTGCCTTTGGATGGGATGAGCTCCCTTCAGCAGGTGTCCACCTCTCCTTGCTGACCAGACATCTATTGTGTGGTGGCCAAAGTCAGAATGAATGCACCATACCTTCCTCATAGAAAGTCTTTGCAGCAACTGAAGTAGACCTAAACAACAGCCTGCAGCTCCACTTTAAAGCTTGAGTTAGGAAGTGATAGTTAAGGATAGAGTCATAGTAATGAGATTTCCTTTGACATATTTCCAAACTGCACAGCCTGACAAGGTGTAGGATCCCAGTCTTATGATGAGAAGAAACTCCTCCATTGGGTTACCTTTCCCACTGAACAGCACTCTGTACAGCATCACTAGATCTGTGTTCAGCCTTATTGCTCAGGCTTAAATTGGCTTACTTGGTGGCATTGATTTGAATTGAGAACCATGGGGGCGGGGGGAATGTTCGCAATTTTTCAAGAATTTTTGCTAATTGGATTCTCAGGCAAAATGGAGTAGATATTGTATTGGAGGTTGGGCCAAGTTCTACCCTATCCCAAGCTACTTTTGGTATTATCTGAGGTACTTAATAAACCAGGAGTGATGTTTTAAAACAGCCTTATCTGAGCAGCTTGTTGTGGTGCATGAGAGCAATTTCTTATGCCTGCCTAAACTGGAGCCATCCTGGCTGTAAGTAGCTGATACACTGGATGCTGGGCTGTCCTCAGCTGGCCTCTGGGAGTATGTTTTCACCCATTCAGGGCTTGTTCCATCAAACACAACCACTGTTTCCTCTTTACCAGAAGAACTGCTATGACTTGGATTTAGTAAGGTTTTAGCAGATGCTTCCCTTGTATCAATGAACTTCACAGTGTTGCTTCTTGTCTATGAGCAAAATTGCCACAACTATTAGGTTTTGAGAAGTTAGGTTTCCAGATCTGGTTCACTTGAGAAATGTGCCTGGGGCAGGATCTAGGTTTGTCACAATTCTCAGAGAGAAGATAAGATGCTAAAAAGGATGGACCCACCAACAGGCTCTCTGTAATTTTCCTTGCATCCAAAATGATCACTTATTTTAGCTGTGTTTCAACATGCAGAGCCAATGTTTGATTACACAGTTTATCACACTCCTGAGTTTAAATCAGGAGCAACACTCCCTGGTGCTTGTCACAGCCACTGTGCTGCATACAAAACCTACCAAAGCTCTTCCTCTGTGAAGCAAGGGAAATCCACATAAACATCAGCTATCAAGGTGGCAGGCCTTGTAATATTATGCATATTACTTAGATATTTTATATATACCTATATTTTGTATATACTTATTACTATACATTATATCATATAATATTATATACCATATTATATATATTAATCATACATATTGGATATAAAATGTGTAATGTAACATAATATATAATTATAGCAATAATATCATTATAATGTATATGTGATCTTATCTATGCAAGAAAGAGTACAAGCTATTATTTTTATATACGTGCTTATAGCTTACACTCTTCCTTACATAGGTAAGTACTAAATCAGGTCTTGTTATGTGTCTAGTTAGAGCAAAGAGTGTCTTCAACACATTTTCTATTGACTTACCTGTGTATTTCCCGTAGGCTCTGTTCCTGAGGGGGCAACTCTTTTGTGTTTGGGTGTAATTTACACAGGGTATATGGCATTCATAGTTGTGTGCAGCAGTTCTCGTCCACGGGGATTGCATTTTGGTTATGATTTTCCCTTCAGATAACACAGAAGACATCCTCTTTGAGATTCTCTGACTACTGCTTGTACATGGAGCAGTACTGCAAGGTCTGTATTTTTCCCAGCAACCCCTCAGGCCACTGCATTCCCTGAAACATCTGGATGCTCCACATTCTGCAGCGTGTTCTCTGTTACTGGCTGGGACAAGTGATGAGATTCAACTGCACAAGGAGTAACCTAATCAAAATACCAGGTCACATTCAAAAGTTTGTGTTACTTCCCAATTAGAGCTACGTATCAGATGGAAGGCAAGAGATTAAATATTGATGATTTTCTTTACTGGCTAGTGATCTTATTTCAGGGGAGCAGTTCCATTTTTCACCAGTGTCCATGTGCAAAAAGCATTCTTCCACTAGGTGTTTTCTCTTCCCTTAAGTCAGTAAATTAAATCTCAAATAAAATTTGAAAAAGTATCCTGCAGCAAAGACAAACTCAGAGGTGGGATTTTTCCATTATTCACATTGTGAATTGAAATCACAAAGATAATTGGCTACATTTCATTTCCAATTACCCCTATTTCCACTCCACTGATATCATTAGGGATTGCATAGATGCTGCAGAACAGAATTAAGTTCACATCTCTTCAAGGCAAAGGGTACTGCCGTGCAGTGGGTAGGTTGTTCAACAGGACAGGTTTCTGGATGGGAAGGATAAACAAGATCTAGAGGCAGCCTTGGAGCATTGACGCAGCTGAATGTCAGCACTGTGAGAAGTGTTCCATGAAAGGATGCTGGACCAACCTATCAGTGAATATGTCTTTCCCTCTCTTCTGCTTATGAAGAGTCATGTGGCACAGTATTTCAGTGACCAGAAGAGACATTCAGGCTTTCATAACACTCATTTCTGGGCTGTAGCTATCACTAATCCTATGCAGCCAGAGACCTGCTGTTCACTACTTTCCTATTCTTTTGCCCATTGACAATAATTCATTGCCTTCTCTCAGCACCATACATTTGCATCATAGAAGAGATGGGTGATACTTTTCAATGAATTGTAGATTGCTTGAATAAAGGTTCCAGAGTTGTTTGAAATTTTTCATACTGTTTGGGAAACAGTTTTTTGACTACAAATATTGACATTTATTTGAAATTAAGTATATGTTTTCAAACTGAAGTATCCTCACAAACAAAATATTATGTCCCCACATCACCTGGTCTTATGAAATGATCTGAAGAAAATGAAAAGTAAAAGAACCTAGAAGTTTCATATCAAGTCCATCTACACTGAAAACAGCTTTGATAGTCACAGGGCAGTAACTGAAAATACTTTTTTGCAAGCTCTTTGACTAGACTCTTCATATTTGTTGAGTGGTGGATTTTCTTCTTATAACTGCTTCATTGTGTAATTAATGTTACTGGAGAATTCATTTGCGGAGTTATTGCTTTGTATTATTCAATAATTAATTCCCCATAAGCAGGTTCATGTTTTTTGTATATTCCCCATATTATTCCTGAACTGACTTCAATTTGTTAAGGTAACTGCAACAATATTCTTCCCAGCACTTCTCTCTGTCCTTCTCTTGTCTCTCTTACTCTGTCATCACGTCCTCAGCCCTGCAACACTCTCCAGTCCTCACTTTTGACAGAGCCAAGATAATTTTCATTCCTTGCATCATGGCCATATGGAACCAGTCTCAGGACACAAAAAGAAGTGGATAGATGAGGCAGTTACAAGGCTTTTTGAAGCAAATATCCTTTGTTTTTCTCTATCATAACACCCAAGTCATATGCCTCATTGTGGCTTTGCTTGGAATTTTGATATTGACAAAGCTTGCATTTTCTTTGCAGTTTGGTTGTTTCTCAGATATAGGCTTCATCTCAATATCTGTTTCTTAATTTCTGCATTGTTACACTGTTTATTAGTTAGTTTTCCCCCATTGGAAGTGCTTGATCAAACTAAATGGTAGGGCAACTTTTTTCTATGTGATACATTATGCTAATCCCTGTTAATAAGTAAATGGCTTTTCGGTACCACTTTGATTTTGCAAAATTGAATGTGACCCTACGCTTTTTTGTCTTGGATAGGAGTTATGCCACTGTTACATAGGGTGGACTCCTTATATTCCTTAAGTAGACATCATTCAATGAGATGGATTGTCCACATGGTCTCTTAGAAGAATTTCTTAAGTAAATCTGCATGTTTACAGGTTTGTGAATTTGCTTTTGCAAATATTTTCTGTTTCCCTCAATCTCATTTTTTTTCCAGTGACATTTCTACCACAAAGCTTGACTCCAGCATTTGTCTAAAAGCAGATGAGTAAAACTTAAAAAAAAAAAGTTAGAGTGACATTATTAGTTGATTCCTTTTCCTCAGTCCAGAGGGCACAATCCAAACTTTCCTGACAATTTTATTTGACTTTGGATTAAGTTCTAACCACAAAGTTTGGTTTTCAGACACATTTCTGAAGCACAAGACACTGTTCAAATCACCAGCCCAAGACATCTGTGCTTCAGGGGAAAGCAGCCAGAGCACAATTAAAAGATGATGTCTGGATTTGTCAAGCTTATGGAGACTTTTTGTATCAGAGTAGAACTCACATCTTAATATGTCAGGGCTCATCTACCTTAAATAGACCATGATATTCTAAATATTAGGTTCTAAGTTGCTCACCTGAAATATTCTCAGTAACTATCATTAGAAAAGTGAGACACTCTTTAGAGTTTAATCCAAATATCAGTGGAGTTGCTGGGAGCTTTACTTTAAATACATTGGATTGGAGATACTCGTGATCATTCTGCTTTTAATCTGCTTGTTTTGAAGCTGATTTCACAGCCTTTTGCAGGCTGATGTGGGTTCATTCAGTCTACACTCTGCAATGGCTAGAAGCTATTAATAATGGCAGCATGACACTGACTTTGAATTATGATCTCTTTTTTCTCTGTACAGCATCAGAGCTGGTTTCTCACTGACCATGACTATGCAGCTTCTTGTCAGCTCGAAGTGTGGACACTGAACAAGCTCAGGTCTGCCCGCAGAAGATGCTGCAGCACATTGTCCTCCATCGGTGCTGAACCTTAGCAAAACAGAGGGAGAGCAAACATTTCAAACTCAATCATTCAAGCCTCATCCTTTGAAAGACTCCGGAAGGACAACCTTGTACCATTTGCAGAGTGCAACAACATAGCTGAGATTTGGCCCTATTAGATTCACAAAACCTTTACCATTGAGGTTCTTTATGCAGGCACAGCACATCAGGATCAGCGTGTTAGATGGACTCAAGATGCTCAGAAAGTCCGCCCTTGTTTATCCCCTCATTAAAACAAGATTTAATCTGAACTTTATTTGAATGCATTAGCATACATATATTACCATTATTCCTTAATGTTTTGTCATGAGAGCACATTAAGATGGTTTTATATGGGGACTGAGTCTCTGCTGGATGAAATTTACCTGTATAATGCACTCACACAGGGTTCAAGCTTTCCCTCATCCCTGCCAGCATAAGGTATTGTTAATAACATTAAAATAAAATTTTAAGAATCTGAGTGAAGACATAGTAGCACACAGTGGCGCATAGTTCCCTGCCACGGAAATAGAAATGAAATTTAGAATTCAGGAAAGTTTAATTAATTAAAAAAAAAAAAATTAAAATATTAAAAAAAAATGCTTGCAAAGACTATGTCCTCCATCGGAGAAAAAGGACAATGTTCTCACTTGGCTAAAGGTCTTGCTCCAGGCTCAGTGAATACCTGCAGCAGATCTCCAGTTCTCCAGCATTTCTTGTTTCTTGCTCCTACAACAACCTGTGCCCATGGTCCATAGGTTCAGTCTATATCCCTGATGAAACTGTCTCCCAGAAGCCTACTTTATTCTGTGAACCAGTGGTGGTATTAATTCTGATCATTAAAATCAAACCTTAGCATGCAGTCTTGTGGCAGCATCCTAATCACAGAATTTAAATATGTGTAAACGATACTGTCCTTGATGTTTCAGAGAGGCCTTTCAATGACATTGACACTATAAACTGCTGCACTTGAGAAACTAATATCAGCTTTAATCTGAGAGGTGTGCAGAGTTTATACACTCAGCCATCTTTGTCATCAGGGCTATTAACTTCTACAGCTGCTGCAGGGTTTCTAGGCTCTATAGGATCCTTCTCTCAGAGGAAGATGACTACCTTTGGATAAAGTTTCCTCCACACAACTTTTCCTCAGTGATTTTGAAGCCATGTAAGCTCTTCAAGAGAATGCAATTTTCAGTAAAGGATTTGTTTCTTCACCGAAATAGATTATTTCTGTATTAGCACCTATTCAATTTGATTATATGTTAATTTTAACAAAGCTACACATTCCAAAGGCAAAATTGTTCCCAGTCCAAAATGCTGACTAGCTTTGCATCAATTTTTATTAGATGCAGGAATCTATCTTCCTTTTAATTTCCAGATGTCTTTCAGGTTAAATTTTTCATTCTTACTACCATTACTTGCCATTATTTACACTGAATCTAGGAAGAGTAGCTATGGCCTCCAAGAATATCATAGCATAGAGATGATTGTAATTTTAAAAACACACACACACCTATTCACCTCTTGCTTTAATTCCCTTTCATTTTAGTAGTATCTTATTAAGCCAATTTTTTAGATGGAAAGAAAAAATACATTTCACACTCTTTCTATCTTTCTCCAACACTTACATCAAGCATTGATGTTCTCTTCCCTTGGTTTTCTTTCTGTCTTACATCTGCCTGCTCTTTGCTTGCCATTACAGGACAAACTCATGTGATTTGTAACAGTTATGCTCACCAGAAAGGCATGAAAACGTATCATGGTTTACCTTTTTTGCTAAAATACCCACATAATTTTGCATCTGATGTTTTTTGACATCTATTGATCTGTGAGAATTGGTGTTAATGCAACTGTCATGCCAAAAAACGTAGGAGAAAGCAGAGATCAGTGGCCTAAAGCTAAACTGTTTTCTTCCACACCCTCCTCCACCTGCTGACTTTTGCAGTATGTATTAGGCTTTTTTTAATGCACATATTCTTTAATGTCACTGGAAAGTTAAGGAGGAATAAAAGGGAATGTGTTTCAGGGTTGGATGGCAGCCAACGTTTTTTTGGCAGGTCTGAGTTAAGAAAGCAAGAGTGAAGTTTTCAGTATCCGCTTCTGAAGATAGATGTTTATCAAGAAAGAAAATCAGATTGTCTCAGCATATTAAAAAATACCAAAAATTTTAGCAGTGAAATCCTGACTCCATTGAAATCCCTGGCAAAACTCCAACTTGTTTCAATGAAGCAAAGATATTTGTTGTAAACTCTCTGACCTTGCAGGATTTTCGCTGATGGAAGTAATTGCAGATGATCTGTTAATTTGGACAAAGAACAATCAATTGAGTGATGAAGGATTGCATAATGTTCAGCAGCCCATGGAAGAAAAAGGTCTTGGTCTGAAGAAGACCAAATATCAAGTTGGGCAGGATTTGCTGTACAGAGCAGGACTAGCCTCATCCAACCTTTGCTCTTTAAAAGTCAGGCCTTTTCTCTGCGTTTGTCATAGAGACTGGAATTCAGCTCCAGCTTCACACATCTACATGCTGGCATCCACACCTAGGTGGATTCATAAAGTGTTTAAATTGCCATTATGCTCAGTGGGATCCTAGTCAATACTGTCAAGCAACCTGCAAAGCAACTTGATTCATGCTACACTCAATGCCATGATGCTGTTTGCAGTCACAGGGAGGAAAATGGTACCTCTGGAGGGAAATTTATCCCACTGATTTTGAGACAAGATGGACCATGCTCCCCCATGAGCCTTTTGCCTCTCTGCTGACCACAGAGGGAGCGCAGAAAAACCAGCTGAGATTAAACCTCTGAATTGTTGTGCAAAAATAAAAGTATCTTGTAGCGGGAGGGCTTTTGCAAATGTTTGTGGCAGGCTAACACATCAATGAAATTGATTCCCAATCATTATAGATGTG
This sequence comes from Eurystomus gularis, assembly GCA_013400335.1. Taxonomy (NCBI): domain Eukaryota; kingdom Metazoa; phylum Chordata; class Aves; order Coraciiformes; family Coraciidae; genus Eurystomus; species Eurystomus gularis. The sequence continues at coordinate 74,675 of VZZY01013145.1, read as the reverse complement.
CTACTTGACTCGACTGGTTTCTTGGCAGACAGAGGATGGTGCTGGGATAATTGCCCGGGGTAAAACTTCTTGCTGGAAAAGAGGAAAAATTGTCAGAAAACTCATGGCATTGAACCTTTGAGATTAATAAGATGCTTATGGTTTCTTTGGAAGAAATATGCATGACTATGTATACCTGCCTTGAGCACCATGATACCTTCTCCATGGAAATATTTTTTTGAGCATTTTCCTCCCTTGGTGTGGGACTTTTTTTTTTTTACATCTGACTCTTACCTAAGAATAACTTCTTAGTGTGCTTCAGGAGGGAAAGTGGTTGAAAATAGAAGGCATACTATCTGAAAAATAGGAAAGATATTAAAAATAGGACACTACAGCTTGAAAAAAAGGAATGTTTTGATAAGTAATGGCTATTTTTAAAAAGGCAATTCTATGAGTCTAACATTCATAAGATATTCCAATCCCAAACTTAGAAAATGACAGGGACGTAGTATAGAAAATTTCTGCACTTAGAATTGGAGATAAGGAAAAAATGGAATTTTTAAATAAATATAATGTTTTATAAATTTTTATAAAAATAATGTTTACTTGCCATTGGAAAACAGGGTAGATTTTTATACGGTGGTATATCCGTAGGTTTTTATCCATAAGTGTTATCTGATATCCATCAAGAACTGTGTATATTTGTCAGAACTAGACAGTACCACAAAGCCGTTAGTGCCAAACTTTCCCCTTCTGGAGCTACAGAGAAGCAATTTGGAAGTGGTCAAGCAAAACCTGAGGTACTAAAAGCTAGAAATGATGGAGGCAAGCATGGCAAGATTGCCATCTTCGCAAGTAGAGATAGAATGAAACTCTAAAGAGCAGAGACTGTAAAGCTGCCAAGTTAACACCTATAGCCTCCTTACCATGATTGCACATCATACACCAGGAATTCAGTCCCTCAGCAGGAAATGAACCCTTCCTAATGAAACTAAAGTATTGCCTCTGCCTCCAGTGAACATCGAAATCTCAAAGGTAGGGCTTATGTTCTCCAGGTGAAGGCCCATAGGAAGCCGCTATGCTTGGATTATGAAAGGTAACAGGAGCAGGAAACTTAGGCTGCAGGTAAAGCATAACTAAAAGTGATCAAATTAGAGAGGGAAAAGCCTTGCAAAGCTGGATGTCAGATTATGAAGGAGGTAGGAGAGGCTGTATAGGAGCTATGGTGCATTTTATAAATGAAATTGCACTAGATGGTCAGAATGCTGCTGAAGACTCTCGGCATTGGAAGATTTTGATCAGCTCTCTGTTCTGGAACAAAGTCTGTGAATTTTATTAATTGGCTGCAAAAGGCTATTTTCTTAGCAAAAAAAAAAGGTCACTGCTTTTCATAGATTTCTTTTTGTTACAATGTGTGAAATCATTAGTTAGGCTAACAAGAGGGATGGTTCTTATGGGTCACTGGATAGAGGAGTTATCAGTTACCTTAAAACAATGCCTCTTTGAGATATTGAGAAATTATCTTTGTAGCTTCTCCCAGGAAGCATGTATTTGAAGTGTTAGCAGACTATAAATAGTGGCTTTTCACTGGATCCACAATTTAATAAGTGCATTCAAAAGATTTTGTTTGTTTGTTTGTTTGTTAGGCATTGGAAACACTAAAAAACACCACGGCAGAATGAACATCATTTTCATGTTGAATTGGGTTGGTTTTGTCAGTAACCGTATCTGGTCAGACTAAGAATCTTTTATTTTTATGCATAAGTAAATCAATGCAAATTAATGGTGTGTTTTGTTTACATTCCACTTTAAAATTTCATTACTGGGCACGTTTAGGGTGATAAACATGTAGATGTAGGGTATTAGTAGGTTATTCTCTTACTTTGTTTCCAAGCACAGTAAAAGAACTATTAGCATCCACTAAAGGCTGTGATTCTGCACTGACAGCTTGTCCCATGCTCTTCGTGCATGTTGCGAGTCCTGCTCTAGTGCAACGAAGTAAATAGGTCTCCTATCTGTCCATCTGCCAGGATGTTCCCCACCAGCACCCATTTTCCTTTGCCAGGAACCTGAGCTGGTCCATTCCATGAACCTTGAGACTATCCCATCACCTGTGTGATCAAGGACCTGCCTTACATTGCTTTGAGCCTTCAGCAGGGTAAGGCTGGAAATAACCCACAGAACTGTAAATTCAATACCAAAATTTGCTTAAGAGATAATGTCACTGCAATACAGTGCTGTGACAGGATAATGGTCTCCTGACACAATAAAACTGCCAAAAAGAAGCCAAGCAGTTTGTAGGTAATAAATGTCAAGACGGAGGTAGATGTTTATTTTCAGAGCGTCACAAGCCTATTATCCTGTCAGACCCTTCTGTTTCGATTTCTTTATTTCCATTATACTAAATGAATAAAGAACAGTAAGGAGTGAGATAACCCACAGACCAATCACAAGCCAGTTCGGCCTGATGGCTCCAGCAAGGCATTAGCTCATGTCAACATATGTCTTTATTGAGGAGCTGCATTTCTCTGGATCACCAACACAAGCTTCAGACAAACAGAAATGCCTCCATCTTTTCCAGGAGGTGTTTACCTGTCAAGTATAAAGTTCTTTTTGCTGTTAAACCATCTTCACTTCAGTGAAGAGGGGCACATGTGGAGGAAACAATGAGAAAACCTCTGTCCCTGTATTATGCTATTGGCATCTGTATCAACCTGACAGAGATGAGCATTAAATAAATCTTTAGAGGGGGTGGATGAGGGTTGTGAGTAAAGCCAAACAGGTATACATTGGTGTAGGTACAACAGCCATGAGTTTCTAGAAGAGGGTAACACATATCTTCATTTACGTCCACATTGCCAGTAGATGTGGGTTGAGTCAATCCAATGTCAGCTCTTATCTTGACATATATTTCCTGAGAGGAGCACTTATCATCATTCACTCATCTTTTGTTGTTATTGCTGTTGTTGTTATTATTATTCTTTTCTTTTATTCTTTAAAAATAAATATGTGTTTTATGGAATGGGCTGGTAAAAAGAATCTCTGGTCCAAAAGATGGCAGATCTTGGAAATTAAAGAAATCTTGCATGCTACTGCACAAAAAAAAAAGGGAAGTGGAAAAAGAGCTGGTTGTGCTTTTATTTGCTGCAGCACATTACAAGTAAAATTCAGAGCTGCTGTAGCGGGTAAGACATCACGAACAGGCTAAGCTGGCATGGGTGGGGAGAATGGACCTAAATGGAAGCAAGCAGGAGTATCTCAAACGGGGTGAAAAGGAGGTTTCCTAAGGAAAATACACTGAGAAGTAGAGACCATCATGCAAGAAGAATGCTATGTAGACATTTGGTCTCACAAACATTATTTATTTTTTATGCAGCTTTCCATTCACCAACCAAGTGAAGTCAAAAGGCCCCCAGAAAAAACAGCATGAGAAAGGAAACTCTTGGCAGCTTTCCTATGCAGAGAATACCAAGGGCATGGCATTAACCTACAGACTTCCCTTTCTTCTTGTTCGCTGGTTTTCCTGAGGCTGCTGCACCTTCTCCTGGAGGAACGGCATTGCATTAATAGTTTTTACGCTCCTTCTTTCTTTATGACTGAAAGAAAAACACCCAAGATAAAAACCCTCCACAGAGGAGTGATCACCTGGAGAGGAGCCCTGATATTCCCTGGACGGCAGCCTGGACTTTAACTCGGATACTCCCTAGGAATGCCTGAAAACTCACCGGTTGGCATGTGAAAAATGCACTTCCAGGAGGAAGATTTATCTGGGCACCAAGGGAAAGTGCCAGCCTGTTGTGATGAGGCTGTTTTAGAAATATCTCATGGTAGATAGGTGTAATCCTTTGTGTTTGTTGTGAATTGGAATTGTATGTGTCCACAGAGCCATGCTAATTAACATTAGAAGGGGGACAGGCTTACATTCTACAATTACTGCCCAGAGGGAAGATTCCATGCCCTTTCTGACAGGGGTTTTCAGTCCCATTGCAAGGAATTATGTCTTTGATCTAGATGAATAATGGTAGCTGACAACACAAGTGACTCTCATAGTCTCTAAGATTGTGTTCATTTTACCTGACTTCAGCCATCTGAAGGTTAGGTATCCGGTCTGAACTAACCATCAAGGAGCCATCAATAGTGCCTGGAGACAGACAGTCATGTCCAAAGACTATTTCATCCCCATCTGACAAAAAGTTCTAAGATAAGTCTAAGATGAATCTCCTGGTGATTACGTCTTTTTTATGAGTATTAAGGGACCTAGCTAACTAGATGAGACTAGGCGCATAATTTTTAAACAGCTACTGTTACAAGAGTTTTAGCCTGTCCCATAAATGAGTTTCGTGACTTCTTATTGCATATTATTTTAATATTGCAACACAAAATACACTGCATAAACTGACATCACGGGAAAACTGAATAGATAATAAAATGCTAAAAGTCAATTATATCAGAAGAAATTATGTGATTTTTCAATTATGTTTCTATTTCAATAATAAGTGTCCTTAATATTCAATCTTAAATTCTGACACCTCTGTTAATCTACTTAGTATAAGATAGAACTAAGATATATAGTTACTGCCATTTATGTGAATTATTTAAATTAAAACAATTTGAAGCAGTTCAGAGATCTTACCAAAGTTACAAAAATGTGAAACTGTTTAACCTGTGAAAAGTACAGTACAAGTAGCAGGAAGTGGAATCTGTTAAAGAGTAGAATTAACGCTGATGCCACTAAGCACTGTGTCAATGCAGAGTATTTCTTGTTTATACCACTGATACAGTTGACTTGTTTGGGTGCTACCATGATCAAAGTAAAGAAATCAACTGGGAATAGAAGAAGTGGGAAAATTGTTTATTCCCATCTGGAAGGATGAGATCTGCTACTGTAATGCTGTGGTGAAATGTTGTGGTGTTCTGAAGCAATCTGATCCATTTATTTGTACTGATTATTGTTTAACTTCATCCTAGATGCAAAACATGTTGCTAAATGCTCTTCAACCCTGCTTATGCATCTAAGATAATTGTATTTAATTAATAAAAATGATTTTTTAAAACCTTGGGTTTTGTACTTTAATTAAATTCCTGGATCCGTGTGAAAGCTCTTTGGCACTTACTGTGTGGGGGGAGAGGAAGTTAATTACATCTTTAGAAAATAAGAAATTTGTCATTCACACTTTTCAGCAAAACAGAAATGCAAAAATAAAGAACGTAAATGGGTTATTCTGTGTATTTTCTTATGTAAATGCATATAGATAGAGAATATCCAATATTTGCAAAGTGTGTCCCAGATTCTGCCGACCACTGAAGTTGCACATAAGAACATATTCCCTGGACAGCAGCCTGTTTTTTCTTTCTCTTCTTGTTTTAGGAAGAAAAGTATCATCGAGCTTTTCAGTTTTTTTATCCCTGAGGAAGGTGAGATTGGAGAAATATGATCTGCTTCCCAGCTGATGAGTTTTGCACACTCCATTAGGAGGAACTTCAAGACAGTGACTACAAGGAGACTCATAAAACTTTCCAATGTTGGTGACTGGACCACTTCTCTGGGCAGTTAGTGCTAGTGCTTACCCACTCTCTGTGTTAGAAGGTTTTGGTGCAATATCCAACAACATGCTCATTGAACTTTATTACGTGTATCCTCGTTACCAAGGACATGCAGACACATTAATTTTTCCTTCTTTTATATTTTCTTTCCTTATGTTTGAAAAAGGCTATCACATATCTTTGTTCTTTGCCTTTTCCATGTGCATACTGCAAGGAATATTTTTCCTAAAGGGAGCAGTACTGTCTCAAGAGAAAAGCAAATAGGTAAAGCATGAAGAACTGAGAAGTTTGCAGAAGGGAGACGGTTTACGATTAGGAAGAAATCTCATAAACAGTTGGAAGGAGGAAGGAGTGTGATATTCGCAGTGTCACATCATATTTGATAAGTTGGTGCTAATATGCAAAGTACATGATCTTGGCATAGCTTTCCTAAAAGACAACATAATTTTCTCCTTTTGGCAGGATGGAGCCATTCACACCATAGGGAGGACAATCAGATCAGCTTATAGCAGAGCCCTGTGCAAATATTTACTGAAATTCTACTTCATAGTCCCTCACCATGGGACAGTGTGTAACTGGAATTGACTCAGCAAAGGTAAAAGAGGCATCTTATGGATTTCATAGCCACCAACATTTCATCTGGGCAATCTGACTTCACCAGAGATAGAACCACAAATATTTAAACAGATAAATTTGCTTTTGAATAGTTTTGTTTATCTTCTATTGCAATTTAATTAAGAGCCATTGATATCAAAGGATGAGGTTTCTGCTGCAGTAAGTTACCCAGGTAAACATTTTCATGCTGATGATGACAGAATCTTGAAGTCAAACCCAATAATTAAATTCAGCAAAGAACACCAGAGGAAAAATATTGACTGAAGCATCAATTTATGGTGTGTTGAGGTATGATATCGCATGCCTTGCCATGGAACCTGATTGTAGTGAAGTCCATCTGATGCATGTTGCAGCCGTTTCTTGACTAAATGGTGTGACAGAAGTGGGCACTGATTCCTGTAACTTGCTGTCACACAGACAAGTGTGTTTGCAAGGGAGAGAGGAAGGGGGCACTACTGCAATGAGAGAGATATCTACAACTTGAGGAAAGAACAGAGGCAGTGATGATTTATGGCCCCTTTGGAGCCGGAGAGGAGTGACAGTCACATTGCATAAACACTCGACTTACCTTGTCTCTTTCTAATGTATACATAATAGAAACGGTCCTTCAACGAGTGAAACAGAGGTGACCTTTTTTGGCCAACAGGTAGAAATTAAAGCTCAGAATAGACTGGCCTGCATGAAACAACACTGAGATAGGATCTTTTAAATAGCATCTGGTCTTTGAGTTGAGTCAGAATTAAAACTCAGAATTACAACTTCAAGTCTGGCCCGCACTTTACACTGCCCAAATCAAGTCTATTTCTGGTTCATCTCTCTACAACTTGCAACAACACTGAGGCTAAACCTTATCAGGACTTGAAGTGTAAGCAGAAGGACTATGTGGCATGTCTTAGAGACACATTCCATGTGAAGTTTGGCTGTGTTGGAAACTGCTGGGTTTTGCTAAAACATGTCCAGATTGTGATGCAGTAAAAAACCACTTTTATTAAAAAACAGCTATTAATCCAGACAGTCCACATCCCATCTTAAGGTGATTATTATCTAAGTGTACAAATGTGCATTTAGTCAAATCGCATCCATTTCTTCCACCCTTTTCTGATTTCTATTTCTTTTTCCAGTCCTCATTCTTACTCCATTTGGTCCCATTTGCAAGCGTATTACTCATACTCCCTGTTGGATCATCAGCATAACTCAAAATGTTTGGTAATATCTGACCAAAGAAAGTCTTGAGAAATCTGTCACAGTACATCCAGTTGGAAAATGAACCCATCATAATTACTTTCAGGCAGTCATTTTCTGGCCAGTTTTTCACCACCTTATTTTAGTTCTATCAGGACCACCTTTCTTCAGTTTGTTTATAAGAAAATAATATGAAACAATGCCAGCAGATACCCTTAAGTCAAGTATTTAACTGATGTTTCTTACCTATCCTGAAGCCTGCTGTAGAAGGAATCAACACTGGTTTTATTCTTAATAAAATCATATTATTGCTCACTTCTCTCTGTGAGATTTTAGAGAGCTGGTTTTCCATTATGCCTGGCTGGCTGGTCATCCTTTGGCCTTTTATTCCTCCTCTTCGTTTTTGAAAAAAGTCCACTTTATGTGCTGTTTCCTGTCTTACAGGATATAATCTGACTTCCAGGAGTTCACAGACACCTGATGATAGCACCAAGATATTTTTCCGTACATTATCTGAGAATCCAATTTAAATTCATCTAAGTGTTCTCTTCTATTTTTGTTTTACTTTGATTTTTATTCCTTTGTTTCTGGCATTCCCTATTTTAGCCATCTGATTTGATTACACCTGACCCTCTTGCTGAAAATGGAAGCAAAAAGTACTATTAAATATTTAAACCTTCTTAAGGCTTCTAAAGAGTAAGAGAGAAAAGCAGTTTATTAAAATCCCCACCACAATAAATAATCAAAAAGATCCAGTCTAAGAAAATGTTAATGAGTGTGATGTACAGCCATGCCCATTCCCTCATGAGATTATCTAAACAATCTGAAATTTCCCTTCTCCTAGCCAAAAATAGTACCAGATACTTGCAGCAGAGGATGCGGGCTGAGAGGAAGGACTCTGTCCTCATATACAGTGGCTCTTAGAAACCTGAAGTCTTTAGTGATGGCTAGGATCCCTCAAAGGCAGAAGAAGCTTGTTAAAGCAGACAGTTTTAGAGAACCACTATAAACACATGCAGAAGGGAGGGGAAGAAGGAGAGAGCGGAAGCATTTGTGTAGCGGGGTGGTCTGAGACTGAAGTGACAGTGTTACATTTTCTGTGGATGGGTACAGTTCATGTCAGGTCATAATTGCCTACCGATCTTCTCACTATTCTAGCTCTCGGTACTAATTCTCACATCCCAAAACTAACAGGCTCATTTGGGACTGGAGTGTTTTTCCTCCAATTGCTACCGCTCTCCTTTCCTCTGTATTCCTCACCGTCTATAAAAGTTGTCTGAAATGACACCCCTGGTTTTGATGCAGTTACTCGACACAGTCACAAAAAACTAGAGATGTTATGTATAAAAACACAGGAAAATTTGCAGACTGAGGCAACTTTCATGACCATGAGTTTCTAGAAAAGTTTTTTCCAAAAGAACAGGGTCCAGGGGTGTTCCAAAGGCTGGGAAGCCTGCTGATGTGTGTCAGTAATAGCAAATGATGACTTCTGGGAAAGCCAGTGTAACATCAAGAAGAGAACCAATACAGGAAAAAAAAAGGCAAATTCAAGACAGAATTAATAAAGAACATATAAGCTATAGGGAATATAATTTATTAGTACTCATCAACAAAATTTTACAGAAAACATGTCTCATAAAACAGATGCAATTTAAATATTTGATGATTTTCCAAGGCTGGCTAATTAAGGAAACGGCAAAGATATAATCTATTTAGACTTCTGTATGGTGTTTGACTTTTTGCTGCATAACATTTTGATTAAAAAATTAGCTCCACATAATATCAGTAAGGCACATGTTAAGGAGAGTAAGAACAGGATAATTCACAAAGCTGCAAAAGGGCTTGTCAATAGGAAACCATGATGGAGAGAGGATGCTCTTAGTAGGGTTCCGCATAGACTGTTGCCAGGTCTGTTGCTATCCCATATTTCCGGAAGGCAGATTGCAGTCACAGTCAGTAATACCTGCAGATAACACAAAGGCTGTCAGCATGCTAAATAATGCAGAGAACGGAGCAACAGGGCACAGCACAGCATTCAGCGAGTTCATCCCAGACAAGGTTATGCAGCCAATGATGAGGAGGAGTGGGGAGGAGGATTCTCAGGGCTTAGCATGAGAATCACTTAACATGAGCAGTGGTGTGTTAGGAAAGGGGCTACAACCTCTGCAGAGAGCAAGCTAGAGAATAGGGCTGGGAGGGTCTCTGTCGAAGGAGACATTTTTTTCCTTTCGCTGACACTCCAATGCTTGCAGGCGATTTTTCTAGTATATCTTTTCCTTAGGAGGGATACAGTTTGCCTGGGTTGACTCTCTAAGCAACACCTGTATTTTTGGCCCCTATCAGAGCAGTCCTACAGTAAATTCTTAAGTCCCCAGTCAAGTAGTGATGACAGATGCCCTGAAGGCCTTGAAAGGAACATCCACTTTATCTAATTTAGGGGATTAAATTTAGGCAGGCAAGATCTCTCCTTGGAGGCCTCCAGAGCCTATCTCCACTGACTATGTTGGGAATTTCTGCTCCTCCCTTGGGAGGAATTTGACACTGAGTCAAATAAACTGGATCACGTTACCTGTGAAGCCGCTTGGCCTATATAAATATATAGTCTTTACTGGTAGGGGAATCTGTATTGTTGTCTCACAGGTACTGTCTAAGCAGCTTTTCTTGCTATTAAGTTCATTAAGTTCCAGTACAACAAAAACCTGATACCACACATGAGAATCACCTTTACTCTATACAGTGTATATGCTGTGTCAAAAGTTAGGTGCATCCACAGTTTTCATTAAGGCCAAGAGACATCCTGAATTAAAGTCATGCTTTGCTAGGAATTTAGGGCATGAAAATTGAATTTCCAGCTTGTGTAAATGAGGACAAAATCACTGAGTTCCTGGTTTTATGAAGAAATAATGGTCCTTCCTTTTTCTAACAGTATGCTTTTCTTTTCTCTTTGCCTATCTCTCAGTTCCAGTCATTCATAATCCACTCTTCCATTTTTCTATTTTATAGCCATCCCATAGGAGTAATGTGAAACATAATCAATCAGTATTTGTAAAGCACTCCGAGGCTATCAGGTGAAAGGAAGTGTATAAATGCAAATTGTTATGATTGCTCTTACAATGCTGTCAAGGGACCTGCAATGAGAATCAGGTCCCCGTATATTCAGATATACAGACTTACTCACATTTTGTGAACAGAGCCAGAAGATAAAACATGAGAAAGCATAGGAAGATAGAATTTCAGTAAAATACAGGAAAAGATAGTTCGGGGGTTCGTTATGAGCTTAAGACTAAGTCTTTGTTCTGCTACAGATTTTTGCCCAATTTTGCTTCTCGTGTTGTCTATAATAACCACATTTGGAGTATAATTGCCCTGCATTGTCTGTATTGGTCTACAGTGTCCATAATGTAGTGACCTAGTCTCTCTGGGCTCCTCTTATATCAGTGTTATCTCATACAGCTTTTATGGTGCAATACACGGGACCGCTACTAGATATCCACTTAGTGACAAGTAGATCTCATATGAGAGAAATTATGCCCAAGTGTTTCTCTTCATTGACTACATATTGTCTGGTGTAGACCCAGACAACTGTCTCAGATGTAGACTTCTACATTTTATTAGGCAAATCCCATCCTATAATTACCTCTGTCAGTAGACTGAACAGTGCCAGGGAACATTCCCAAGCACTGGAATGCAATCATCTATATTCTTCAGTTCTCAGAGTGGTGCCTGGAATGTTTTTGGCCCAAAACAGTCATCGCTTTCCCTACACATTCCTGAGTGTGGTTCAGGACCTAGCACCAGCCAGGGACAGTTCCGAGCTGTTGGTTTGGATGCAGCTACGCTCTTCCGGAGACTGATACTTCAGTGCTATAAATACAGACAGGCTGTGCCAGCTGGCCCCAAGGCCAGAAAATGGGCTCTGGCACTGCTTAGTTTACTGGGATAGTCATATCCACAGCTCAACACCCATCACAACTGTGTCTGGGAACATTCTGTGGTTTGCCAAAATAGACCTGGTGATCCCAGGTTGGCAGGAGACTTACAGCCCTGCTGAATCTAAGCCATTTGGGTAGCAACCCATAGGAACAGTGTGGCAGAGGCAGGAACAGGACCAGATCCCCTCCAGGCAGCATTCAAATGCTTCAGACTTCTGCAGGCACTGTCACACTGGTTTTGTCTCAGCTGGACTGAGACACTTTGCATGGACTCATGACCATGTAGGTTTGCTCTTCATGAAACTTGTTCTCTGGTTCCCTATTATAAGTATCATACGGTAATGCAGCTTTTAGGAATAGTAAAGTACTTGAGACACTCTCCTAAGTAACAAGTTTATTAGTTCTCATGCTTTTTTTATGTCTTGTTGAAACCATCAAGCCCTTCATATTATTAAACAGCCAATACCACCACTAGGTGAGATTTTTTGCATATCTCTTGATTTCATGTCAGCCTAAAGAAATAAAGTCCTGAAGTTGACTGTACTTTGCGCTTTCTCATCAGTTTCTGTAGCCGCTTCTCTTCCTGCATTCAGCACTCTCCTCACAGGACTCACAGCAAAGGCCATCTCAGGCCATCTCCAGAAAGGGAGACTAAGGCTGACAAAATTAGCAGAGGTAGCCTGGAATAAAGGAGAAGGAGGAAGCCTCTTAGGAGGATGTTTTATGAAGGTGGTGTCTTCTACAAGACCTATATTATTGCCTTTCCGTTCTGAACCCACCTTTGTAAGTAGAAAATAACACTACCTTATGGCATCACCCTCTGATTTGGGCTAAATAACATCACTACACTCCATTCTCAATGAGGAGGTGAGATAATGCAAGGCAAGTATCCAAGATGTCAGACCGAGGATTAATAACATCTATTTTCTTACCGGAATTCCTGTGCTTAGAAGTCTCTTTTCCAGCTTCCTTTAGATTGTAGTGTTAATACATCTGGTAGCTTCCTCAGTCAGCTTGAAAACCCCCAAGATAGATGTGGCCTCTGTATGAAGCCTTTAAGGAGGATGCAGGTAGCAGGTATAATTTACAGTCCCACAGATCTCCATCTAGAGATGGGGTGTAGTAGACACCTTTGTTTTCCAAGTATGTTTCCAAATAGGTAGGGACATGAAAATAAAGACATATGGTGATGGAAGAAATGAATATTCATTGTTAGTTTTTTATGGTAGCACAGTAACAAGAGCTGAAAAGATAGGGTTTAATTTTTGCAGAAGTGATAAGGAGAAACACAGGTGGGAGCATATTTGTTTGATTTTTTTTCACTCATCTGAGGTAGCTTCCTCAGTCATTTCCATTTTCTCCAGCTGAATCAATATTTTCTCTCTCACAAAAGAAAACAAAACCGCAACGTAACCTCCCCACCCACGCAAAACATATTACTTAACTGCCTGCTGCTCCCAGCTATCTTTGCAAGCTGCCTTCTTTCAGCATTTAAATTTTTCAGTCCTCTCAAGAAATATAATACATTAGCATTATCCATTTGATAATGCTTTTACTTGTCACAGATCCCACAGCTCCTTGCTAACATCAGAGGCTTTTATTAGGTAACAGTGTGAATTAGCTATAGTGGCTCAGAAAATGGTAAGTATAATTTTGCAACCAGAAAACCCCTCAAAACCTAAATAGGAGCAAACCTATTCATTTCTTTCTGATAAATAAACAAGAAAGCTTTCACTTACTGGTGAAAGCTGAAATTGAAAAAAGATATGCAGAATTAATCAGAAAAAAATTAATTAAATCTGTTCCCAAAAGCTTGATTGAAAGTTTTTCCTTTTCAAAACTAGAGCTCTTTTGCTGTAAGAGACGCAAAACAGTCCACTATACATAGAATAAAACAATGGGTTCATGCCTAATATTTTTCAAAATCTGTTTTGCATATGTGAAAGTACTGACCAATTTCATTCAACAAATAACAGCCCTTTGAAAATCCTCTCTTGGCAATCTTTACTTACATGAGTAGTATTTTAGCAACTTCACCAACTACCCTGCAGCTTCTTAAGGAAATAACACCTAATTGGGGGAATAAAATTTTTATGACTGTTGTGGTTCAACCCCAGCCAGCAACTAAGCACCACACAGCTACTCGCTCACTCCTCCTCCCCAGCAGTAGGAAAGGGGAAAGAATCAGGAAAAAAAGTCAAACTCATGGGTTGAGATAAGGTGGTTCAGTAAGACAAATAAGGAAGAAAATAATAAGAATAACAACTTTAAAATAGAATATACAAAACAAGTGATGCACAGTGCAATAGCTCACCACTTGCTGACCGATGCCCAGTCAGTTCCCGAGCAGCAGCCCCTGCCCAGATTTCCCCCCAGCTTATATGCTGAGCATGAGGTTATATGGTATGGAATATTCCTTTGGCCAGTTGGAGTCAGCTGTGCCCTATCCCAACTTCTTGTGCTCCTTCCAACCTTCTCTCTGGCAGGGTATGAGAAGCTGAAAAGTCCTTGGTTTGGTGTGAGTGCTTCTTACCAACACCTGAAAATATCAGCGTGTTATCAATGTTATTTTCATCATAAATCCAAAATACAGCACTGTACCAGCTACCAGGAAGAAAATTAACTCTCTCCCAGCAGAAAGCAGGACAATAATAAAGCCAAACATTTGAAAATATATCAATACCTAAAGGATCTGCTTTCTCCCCTACAAGAGCTTCAAAGGCTCTTTAGGATCTACTCCTTTTGTTATTATCACTACAGACTCCTGTATCTTTACTAGCAGCCTGACTGCCCATGCTTTTCCTCCGTCTCAGGTGTTTCTGTTTAAAATCCCCACAGTCAGTGGGTGCAGGTTGCTGGGCCTACAGGGCCTGATGTCCTCCCTAAAAGGCAGGAGACACCTTGGTGTTTCATACCTTCCATTTCTGCAGCTGACAGGGTTTCCTAAACTGTTTTCAAAACCATCATACAGCACAAAACCAAAACAGCAAATTCAACCGCAGCAGCCACGGTTTGTTTTTTCCCCCCTTGAAGGGTCACCCCAGCTCTTACATCTTTTCTTCGATGCCCTCATCCCCCAGCACCCCGCATAGACCTTCTCTGTCACCCCTTTCCACCCCTGCACTCCCCACCTTGCTCCGGTACAGTGCTGGCCCTGCAGTTTAAGGAAGTTTAGAACTTAAATGAAAATATATCCGAGATTTTATCTTAAAATCCACATTTCTAAAACAATCCTATATCACACTGTAGAGTCCTTCTTTCTCAGTTTGAGGCAGAAAATCATACAAGTGTATGAACACAAAGTGCTAGGCAGTCTGAAGTCTATTTTATTTGCTCTTTTATACGCAGCCTCTGTGGCTATTCTAAACTATTCCTCTGGTTTTTTTTTCACTATTTAATGTCTTTTTGTGCTATTAATTTTTACTATACCAACCCAGCTATTAAACCATAACAACTTAAAATCACTATGTCAATACAACTGTTTGTAGCTTTACTTTCACATTGATCAACCTATGGCAATCTGGCTCTCGGGCATCCAGCTCTACCTTCTTCAATACCTAATCAGCGCACCTACGGCAACCCCTTGAGCCCACTGATAATTGTTATTTAAACTATCAGCAAGTTTACTGTCTCTCAGCACTGCTCCAAGCTGAACACCGTCCCTCAGTGGAGGTATCGGTGTAACACAGTGGGGCTGTTCCATCCCTGCTCTGGCATATCTCTGCAAGGGAATTTGTATTGCTTTGACTCTCTGCCATGTAAGGTTTTTTCCAAAACGATATCCAGCTTGCCCTGTGCTGTAATCCCTTTTTTCTTTTTTGTGCTGATTCATTTGTTCCCAAAGTCCTCTCCTTTCTGGGAGTAGGCAAGTCCAATTGTTTTCCTTGGATACAGTTGCATTTTTCCCAGGCGGATTCTTGTTTCAAATATTTCTGAGCGTTTCAAATCTCTCTGTGGCTTGTTATTTCTCTGGGCTCCACACTCTGTGAAGCATCACTCAGTTCCCCCAGCTAACATCCCTGACATGCCGGTTATTCTCCTTTAAAGAGGATTCATTGGATGACACCAGGGAGGATATAAATACCAGCACATCCCAGCACTGTTCTCAGAAAAGGTGCTGATGCCCTGCTTGTTTCTGAGACATATTTCAAGATGACTTTTTAGATCCTCCATGGATTTTGCCACTTGAGATGGCCAGTGCAATGCACTGCATCATCCTCATTAGCTGTAGGGGCATGAAGGCTGGATCACACTTTGTTACTGGATACTCCAAGAGACAGGCAAGACAAACTGCCAGTGCCCTTCGGCAATATTGCTTTATTGTCCTGCTAGAGAAGGAAGCAGCGTGTGCTCAGTCACACCTCCCATTGCACGTATTTCTTTGCCCCCTCTTTGCACGGTCTGCGCTTCAACAAGGCCATGTCTGAATGCTCCACTGCAGCATCCTGGCAGACAGAAGTTGTCCAACACCCAGAGAAGCTGCAGACAAAAAATATGCTTTGCCATATCTTATTTAGGCACTAGAGGGACCTGCTCCTCCTAGGGTGGCCTGGGCTGCTTGTACTGTGTTTCTAAACTCTTCCTGTGATCAACAGAAAGATCTGGCCAACAACCTGAGCAGTGATCAGCTCTGTGGAGGGCTTACTGGGCAAGGCCACAGCAACCAACAGAAGCGACTGCAGCTTTCTTCTTGACAGACCAGGTACCAACGCCACAGAAGCAATGAATACCAAGGACCCAAAGGCACGAGACAGAGCTTCTGCAGCCTGCGCTGAAGCCCACAGTGCTGTGTTATCTTGGCCAGTAGCACTCACAGCTTAGATATGGCGGAATATTCAGTATTCTATTATAAGCCTGCACATGCAGAAATGAGGAATCAGGTTCTGACTTCTCACTCAAGGTCTCACGTGTGTAAGTACAAAGGCTTAATAGAACCTCTGCATTTCAACTTTATTCACTGGGAGCACTCAACCGTTGGCCTAAGTGTGTCATAAAATAGACAGGTGTACTTTGTACCAGTGGAGCTTAGCATTTCCTGGGGTTGTTGTGGCAGATTTCCATCATGGGCAATGCTTTAAGATGAGCAAATGGGAGGCTGGTATGATCTTTTCTACAGAATTTCCCATTTCAACCTCTTCTTTTTGCTGCCTCTAAGAACTCGGGCCCACATTTGCAAGCACCTCCTGATCAGCAGTGTCTAGGCCACTAAATAAATTTGAATTTGAAAGGTGTGTGCTTGCAGCACCCTGTCAAATATCTAAAAATTAAGCCAGTTTTACCAAGGCAGTTGTGAATCTCAGCCACTGATTTCAGACAAGTAGGTTTCTAATCCAATGCTCCCAGCCTTTCTGTTTAATCCCTTGGGATAGTTTTACATTTCCACACTTCCGCAGGACCTTAGGCTCCCAGTCTGAATCACTGTCTCTGTGACTGAACACAGACCCTCTAAAGCCCTCAAAGATGGGCTCCTTCATTGTATGTCCTGTTCATCCAGGTGTCAGAATGAAAAGGACTGCTGAATATGCTGTTTCTTTCCAAAATACTGGGAATTACTTCAAGCTGAGCACAGCCCACCGTTTGTCTAGTCGTGGATCCGGCAGAGGTTGCTGACTGACAGTCTGGAGCTCACCAGTTTCCACTCTCCCTCCTTCCGTTTCAGTAGGGGGTTACGGTGGAGGAGCCTTGCTCTCAGGCTTTGCACAACGCCCTTGGTCTCTGCCCAAAATAAAGCAATTTCTTCTTGACAAACTACCTATAATACAGCAGGAATATGGTGGGGGGGGGCGGAGGCGTTGAGCAGAGATCTTCATTTTTCAGGTGTTTTTTTTTAATTATTACATTTCTGCGGTTTAGGCTTATGAGATAAGTAAAAACCTCCTGCAAAGCAAACCTGCCTTTCCCTCTGCCTTGCCAGCAAGAGGCTGTCGGGTCTGCTAGGGCTGGATCTGCTGTCCCAAGCAGCGCCGGCTGAAGCTCCTGAAGGAGCAGAGCTTGCTGCCTGGAGAGTTGGTGGGCAGCTCTCCTGCTGCAAGTGCATGCATTTCTCTGCTGCTCTCCTTTGGAGCTGCAGAATTTTTCTCCTCTTATGTAATGGTCTGCTGGTGTCTTTGCTTGGAAAGCCTCTTTTTCAGCTGGAGGGTGTCAGGAGTCCCATCCTGCCCCTGTCGGGTCACTGCTCGGGAGCTGCTGGCCGGGGCTGAGGGGTGGAGAGCTGCCAGGCTGCCGGGCAGAGGAGGGGAGCAGCTCACCCCCCTTCCCTCCCCTTGCCCCAGGCCCTTCCCGGAGTCACCCCCCCAACCTCGTAGGAGCACGGGGCAGCTCCGCCTGGGCCACCTGGGGCTGCCAATGGGGGAAAAGGAGAGAGGTGGCAATTTGGGTTGGGAGCTTTGCCTGGAGGAGTGTATGTGTGTGTGTGTGTGTCCCCAGGAGCCACAGGGCGGCTGGGGCAGAGCTGGGTGCGGCGGGCGGGGCTGGAGGGGATGCAGCATCCTTGGGATCAGGGGACAGAGAGCGGAGCGCGGCTGCTGCTGCTGTGGGAAAGCGCTTGGCGAAGTCTCCGGGCAAAGCTCTCCCTTCCTCCGGCAGCCGGCGGGGAGCAGGGGCACCGGGGCCAGCCCCGCGGCTG
>VZZY01013145.1:6781-56767 GCA_013400335.1 Eurystomus gularis | reverse complement strand
TGCGCGGAGCTGCGCGGAGCGGGCACTGCGGAGCCGGCAGCGCTCCCGCTCGCAGCGCCTGAGCCTCGCCGGCGAAAGGGGGGCACCCAGGGAGGGGGGAGGCGATGCTAGTTGGCTAGGGGGGAGGGAGGAGAGAGGGAGAAGAAAAAAAAAGAGAGAGAGGAAGAAAATCAAGGACCCCCCCACACACACACCCCTCCTCCCTCCTGTGCCCGGTCCCTTCCACCCCCGGCACACACACACGCGCGCACACACACCCCATTGATCAATATTTGGCTGTCTTGCTGCAACTTGCTGCAGTCTTTTAAAGGAGTAGTAGAGAGCGAGGGAGAGAGAAAGGGAAACTGACAGGAAGGGGTAAGGAGCTACACATGTCACATGTGCTTTCTAAGACGGCCAGGAGCATCTGCAGGCTGGATCTGGTGGAGGATGCTGCGGCAGGTGATACACAGAGGGCTCCAGTCGTTTTTCTACAAGCTGGGCTTATTCGTGAGCAGGCATCCGGTGTTTTTCCTCACTGTGCCCGCAGTCCTGACCATCATCTTCGGCTTCAGCCTGCTCAACCGCTTCCAGCCTGACACTGACCTGGAGAGCCTGGTAGCCCCCAGCCACAGCCTGGCCAAGATCGAGAGGAGCTTAGCCAGCAGCCTTTTCTCCCTCGATCAATCCAAAAGCCAGCTGTACTCGGACTTGCACACCCCGGGAAGGTATGGCAGGGTGATTCTCCTCTCCAAACCCGGAGGCAATATTTTGCATCAGGCTGATGTGATCCTGCAGATCCACCGAGCCGTGCTGGAAATGAAGGTGAACTACAAAGGCTATAATTATACTTTTTCCCATCTGTGTGTGTTGAGAAATCAGGATAAGAAATGCGTGCTGGATGATATTATTTCAGTGCTAGAGGATCTGAGGCAGGCTGCCCTCTCCAATAAGACAACAGCCAGGGTGCAAGTGAGCTATCCCAACACTAAATTAAAGGTATGCTCTTACTGCATGCTTTTGCCAATTAAAGAGGCAGCACTTCATTTCTTGTCCTAAACAGCAAAGAGAAATATAATCATATCTATCTCTCTCTATCTATATGTGTGTGATCTTGGGCTTTCCTCGGGAAGCAGCTGAAAGCGGTGCCTTGCTATTGTTCTGTACGAGGAGGGAGGGGGGAACTGTACGCCAAGGAACCAGGAGAAGCAGGGAGTGGAGAATAGCCTCGGGACCGGGAGAGCTTGCAATGCCTTGGAGGGTTAATACCTCGGGGAAAAGGGGGGGTGAGAGCTGGGGTTTCACTATCACCTTTTCCACTCCCTTTGCCGTGGTGGGATGATTTGTCTTTAATATGGCCAGAAAAGGCTTTCCTCAAATGCCCAGTGAGCTCCTGTGTCTCCCTGTCCCTGTGAGAGCCCTAGGAGCAGGAGGAGGTTTGGGCCAGGAGCGATTTCAGGTGTCCTGCCTTCTTTTTCTTTACCTCCATGAAAGAGGGAGAAGGGAGGTGGAATTTTTTTCTCTCAGTGTTAAAATAATTAACTCTGCCACTGATCAGTGGGCTGGAGTTTTGGGATGAATCCCATCAGCTAAATGCTTCCAGCAAAGGCGAAACAAGGTAAAAGGTGAAAGAAGTTTCAGTCCTTCCAATTAAAAGAATAAACAATTGGGCACAAATGATGTCAGGGATATTTCCCTGGCACAAAATCACCCGTTTGCTTTCCCTCTCAGCTGGAGCAATCCAGTTCACCGTGAGCAAATAAGGTGCAAAGTTTGCAGGTGGCTCCTGAGAGAAGTTTCTGAGAATGACAGTATATCTGCGTGCTCCCCCAGGCATTGCACCAGAGGCAAAGTGTAACGGAACTCCCTGGCACACTACTTACTCATGGCTCAGGCCACAGGGAAGATTATATGGTCCTTCTTGTAAACCAGAGAGACCCTTGGGTGTTACCTGGCCCCCTTTTTTCAAACAGAACCTCAGGGATGAGGGAGGAAGTGCTCTTGAAAGTTCTGGCCAGATACTGAAGTTATCATTTGTTTCTGACTGTTCATTTACCAGGTAAAAAAGCAAAATCATTTCGTGTCCCAAAAACTGAAGCAGAGACATAGATTGATTTTATTGGTCTTTTTGCTTCAGTAAAAGGGCCAGGTGGGACAGCTGGGATTCAGTCCCATGGCTCTAGCTGTTACAGTAATTGCTTTGTGCAGAGTTGTGGCGTCGAGCGTGTGGAAATGAAAAGGTGTCCTTGCTGCTGCTGGAAAGTCCTGAGTGCAAGGAGTGCTCAGAAACTCGAGTTCTCCTGGATTAAATATCCCTGAACAATTTTTTTTTTCTTT
The DNA here is from genome assembly GCA_013400335.1 of Eurystomus gularis. NCBI lineage: Eukaryota > Metazoa > Chordata > Aves > Coraciiformes > Coraciidae > Eurystomus > Eurystomus gularis. Next base: position 54,451 of record VZZY01013145.1, on the reverse strand, counting down.
TAGTTCACTGTGAAGACAAACCTGCGATTGCAGACTTAAAGTGCTTTCTTTCCATTTTGCTCATTTTTAAAGTCAAGATTAAGCCAGTTTAGTGGAAAACACTGATAATCTAGACTAACATGATTATAAACTAGCTATATACTGAAAAAGTCATTCTACTCTCTCAGTCCAGATTAATTTTCTTGTGTAGAGAAAGCCTAACTGAGCTGGGCAAAACTAGGATGGGATCACTTGCAATGTGTTTTTTTCACTGGGAGAGTGCCTATAGCTCCTCCTTTTTAAAAGATAAAAGCAAAAGAAAAAACAACCTGGTCTGGATTAGAGATTTATTGGAATAAGTGATTGGTAGATAATTCATGCAGAGAAAGGTTTTCCCAGGGCGTTGATGTCTGGCTCTGAGCACTGCTGAACACCAGCCCAGCACCTTAAAGCCCCCAGGTAGTTGTGTATCATCTTCTGGATGAAGGAATAAATGCCTTAAGTACCTAGGTTTAAAGTTGGACAGAGTGGGCAGCTCTCTGACCCACTTCTCAGCGAAGGGAGGAAAAGCCACCAAAATCTGTAATTCCACTTTAGAGAAAAGCTAATGATTACAACCCGTTTCGGCAGACAGGGAGAGTCTCGGGTGTTACTGAGAAAAGAAACACACTTTGCCACAGTTTTTCTTGTTCTGGTGTGGTAAGGACTCTGTTGTGGGATGATGGTCAGCCCTGAACTTGGGCTGGCCTTCAGCTATGGCATGTCCTCAGACACTCATCTCCTCTGGTCTCTTTGGCTCCAGGTGCTTAGAAAAAATTACTGCTTTATATAGATTAATTCACGGGTCATCTCTCTCATCTCTGTTGTCCCATCTACCAAAGGTTTGGAAGTTGTGGGCAAACATCTCTTGCTCTCCTTCAAGCCAGGACCAAAATTTTGGTTTAATCCAGGCTCCCAGGCTATTTGCTGACCTCCTTCTCTCCACACTTCTGAGCAAAGGCTGTAGAAACACAGGGTTGCTTGTTTGGGATGTCTAGATGTGTTTAACCAGAAGTACCTTGGATGCTGCACCCATGAGGATAGATCAGTCTCTGTATGTTCAGCAAAGGGAAACAACTCCTGTGGCTGTAGAAATGAGGTTTTTTATTTATTTTTAGTTGAATTGTGACATAAAAGAGAAGTTGTATCTAGACCTGATGGGAATGCAAACAAGAGGGCCAAATCTGCTTGCCCTTATTCAGTGTGGACCAGTGTTCATCCATGTCCTTGGGAGCTTTCTCAGCTAAACTTTCCTGCACCGTAAGGATCCACCAGGATCTTCTAGATTGCCTGACTTTCACAGGGGACACATTCCTTGGTTAATACTGGCAGATTTTGCTCTATCTTGTGCTTCTAATAATGGCCTCAGATTGAATAAAATTCTTCTAAGAAAAATATGATGGGTTTACAAACCATGAAGGTGTCCCACATGTCTGCAGCAGACACGGGTCAAGTGCCAACCCGTACTGGTTCGGGAACCACAATGACAATGTTGAGCTATTCCAACTCCTCTATTGCTCCACCTGGGAGCTGCAAAAACGTCTTGTAGTTTTTTCTTTCCCTCAAACCTTGTGAGCAGTTCTCACTTTGTCCTTCTCATCTCCTGCTAGAGGCCAAATTGGCTCAATTCTCCCAGGTGAGGCTGTCTGAAGGCCTGCTGTGGGTAAGCTCTTGCCAGGTCATTCAGGGGAACTTTATGGGAGCTGTATGAGTGGGTTTCAGCAAACTACTCCAGTTTTGAAACAGCTGTTATTGGGCTGCAAAACCTAGTGAAACTGCTTGGCTTTTCCTAAGAAAATCTGTCTGTGAAGGGTAATGATTTTTTAATCATTACTTCCTGTAGTTTTGGGAGAGCTTATAGCCTTGAATACATCTATCTTCACTGCCCCTCTGTAAGTCAGCAGGTCTTGGTCTCTCCACTTGCCAGAGGAAGAGCAGAGAGATGGCACTAACATCCAGAGTGCAGACTGCAGTGTGGTTTCAAATACCTGAGGTAGGTTTAAAATCCACTCTGGCAACACAGGGGTCGTTGTGGGCTCTTTTATTCTTCTGAAAGGCCAGGTGAACCAGGCTGTAGGAAAAAGCCTGCTCCCATTGCTTTGGAGACACTGTCTAGCCTGTTCACAGTTACTGCTACGCTACGCTGCAGTCTGCAGCCCAGCCAGAAGAGTGACTTGCCCAAGGTCATGCAGCTAGACCATGGAGAAGCAGGAAAACAAAGCTGGATGTATGAAGTCTTGATGAAGACTTTTGAGATACATCCTGGAGCAGGATTGCTCATGCTTTCCCCCGCCCAGAACAAAAAAAAAAAACGAACCAATGTTCCTGTGTTTGGGGTCTGGACTGTACCCTAAACATGTAGACTGAGCAAGTCTGTGCTGAGCACTGACCATCAGTCACCACATAAATTGTAAGTTTTGACAAATCCTGGCATCATTTTTGTCAATTAAGACTTCCAGGACAGTGCCTGGGCATGATTTGGGAGACGGAATGGAAAAGTGTCTGTTGCTGGTTGGTATATCTACTCTATTTGGGGGGCAACAGTGTATATCTGCTTGGATATGTTGTACCCCTGCCCCCCGGGCCAGAATAGGGTCTGAAGCACATTTTACTTATTCGTGTAGACAGAATTATTAATGACATAGGGATTACTTCTGGTTTAATATCAGATACGAGGAAGGAGATCCTGATTTGCCAGTAACTCCAGCAAATTTGCTGTCCTTATGAGGAAAAAAGAAAAAAACATCACTACAAAGAATGAAAATCACTACCGAACACAGCCCTTACCCAGAGGAAAAAAAAGAAATGAAGGCTTTTATTCAGATATTTCAACTTTACTGTTTCTCTTCATGTTTATTTGCTAGTTTGTCTGAGAAAAGATAGTAACTTAAAACTCATCTCTCTGAGATCAGAATGAATATGACAACTGGCTGGTTAAAAGGAGCTTTTGTAAGCAGATTGTTTTTTGTAACAGCACTTTCAATTAATTAAGTATTAGTCATTTATGAACACTAGGCTAAACGGCAGCCAATAAAACAGACATCTCTATTACTGCATTTGTGATAAACACGTCAGCTAGATATTGAATTCTTTACTGCTTAAGTAGAAAAGTTTCATTCACTTAGCATCTTGAAACCTGTAATTGCAGATTTGCTACTGGCCAAATTCTCCATTTTTCTCATGCGTACAGTTGTATATTTAAATGGGTCTTGTTCCATTTTCATTCGTGGATTTCCCACTGCTCTAAGATCAGAGCATTTCCTACAGCTCTAAGATTAATCCCTCCTTAGATGACTCTGAGGCATGGGCCACCTTCATGGGACAGAAAGGATATAAAACCAGAGCCCACCTACATCAGAGTAGGCATCTGCATATCAATCATGTCCACAATCTGATTATTTCTTCAGTAAAGTTGCTTCAGGCACAAGATTACTCTGACTCCAAGGAACAGATGCTTCCTTGGAGGCAATGTGGCTCTGTATCCATTTGTGTTACCACCTGTCCCAGTCCAAGCCTGTGGCTCAGGATCCTATGAAATGCTCTGTGGCTGGAAAAAGCTGCTAAGTCAAAGCAAAATAATACAACATGAGCAGGGAGAAAGTCAGAAAAGGAAGGCTGGAGGCTGCAGATAGTTTTCATCTCAACCGCTCAGATCAAGACAGGATTGGGCAGGCTGAGATCCAAGTAGCTGCTCAGTAGCATGAAAGCAGGTGGAAAATGTTTGAAGGCAAGTAGCTTCTTCTGGCTCAGAGGCTGGGAAATTTTGAAAAGAAAGGAAGGAAAAAAAAAGGGCCCTCTTCCTCTGCCAACTGTGTTTCTGTATCATCCGGCAGGACTAGGAAGGGCTCCTCACCTTCCTTGTCTGGAGGGTCTGGTGGAGCTGGTGACTGTGGCAAGTTAACTGTGCCCTTGCTGGCAGACGTCTCTGCAGCTATCAGCTTTCAAGGACATGATCAGATAGCCTAACTGCTCCGCATGGGCAAGAAATGAAGTGTTCCCTCGTATTTCTAGGAAAATTCTCCACTCCTTTCTCTGCTTAGCATATTAGGAAAGACCTCTTTCTTAACTCTGATAGACCAAGTGTCAAGACAACCTCTTGCCTAAAAGGAAGGCCAGACTATGAGCCCTGTCTGCACCAGGGACACAAAACCAGGTTAACCAGTACCAGGACAAGCTTTCCCAGCACAAACAAGCAGCAGAAAGACAGCAAAAACCTATCAAAGCAAGAATGGGGTTTAGGGTGCTCTTATTACATCACCATTCTTCGGTCATGAACTTAACTTTCCATATCGATCTGGGGCAAATTTCACCTTCACCCCACCAGGGCTGTAGACCACAGGATCCTTGGCTGTGGGGCTTCCCATCTAGCAGTTGAGACACTGCAAAGTAAATATTCTCCACCGACCTCTCAGGTGACCTTGTTCAGCTTCTTCATGTCTTTCCCTTGCAGCTATTCCACTTTTTAGTTTTGTCAGCACTTGCTGGGGGACATGGCCTTTTAGGCAGTGCCAGACCTTCTGGAGACCTTGCCACGATGTGAATAATGATGAAGAAGCAATTGGAAAGTAGAAATAGGGAATAAAATAGAGACAAAAGGAAGATGCAATTGCAAGCCCCTTCATTTAGTAATAACTGCTCGTCACTGTGGATCTGGGATGGATGTCAACCACTTGCCAAAGGTAGAAACTCCAGTAGCACTTCGCCATCTTTATACAATAACTACTCCTCCGTGGACAGAATTTTTTTTTTAAATTCCCTTACTGAATATTCAGCTAATGCTTGGCAACTATTCTAACATCTTTTAATCTGAGCCATCCCTGTGCATTTCTGAAATGTTTGTGGAGCCCACTGTACTGGCTGAGTGAGCTGTTGGAGGGCCATGAACTTGTCCCTCCGGATTTACAACAGATGCGTATTCTTGCTATCTCTAACACAGATTAAAACAAATTCAGATACCATCATGCTAGCAAGGCAAGAAAATACAATTAGACGAGCCTTAGTGAAGAGGATGTGTTGTCTTCCCAGCCAGAGAAAGATGCTTTTATGAAGAGGAGATCAGATTGTTAAACCAACATCAACTGATTAAATATATATTCTGTGGTAGAAGCGGGAGGAACTCTGTAAGAAGAAAATTAAATTAATAAATTTGTCAAAATATTCTTTAATTATTTAATGTTCTATATATGTGGGTATGCATCTCACATACATCTTTCTTAGTCAGTAAGGAATGATGTAGGTAATGTTGTGCTAGACATTTTGAAAATATTACTCTAAGACCAAAACCTGTATTAAACCTTTTCAGACATTAAGACATAAAAAGACCCCTGTGCAGAGCTCTGCACAGTTGTTATTACAGAAGTCACGAAAGAAAAACCTGCTGACTGGTTTTCCAAGGGGAGTGAATTGAGTCATTAAAATCATGATCTTGCATTTCTGCAGAAAGCTTTTAATTTATGCAGACCCCACATCCATTGCACACTCCTAGTGCAAACAGTGAGACATGCTGTGCGGGGCTGGGACTTGAGCTGAAAAGCAGCTTTAAATACAGATGAAACAAAGTCTTCAATAGCATAGGAAAGCGAGTGCTGTCTGTGATGGAAAAGGGAGGAGAAGACAATGGGAGGCAGCAAGGGCAAGCTATAAAGTCTTTTATACCTCTGTTGCTCACTATATTAGTCCTGTTCTCTGTTTTCCTACCTACTAAAGTGCAAGATGCTCATGTGGAGAATAGACAGTAAAGGAAGTTCTTGGTAGCGGGGCTTTGAAGCATCTTACAAAGGGAGAGAGCAGGGACAGAGCATTGCAGAGATGATCACATGCCGTGGCACATGTCATTGCCCTAGCCCTGGATTCGCTGGATGTGAATTAGCCTCACTTTTATACTGGTGATTTGGGCCCTTTGGGAGCAGGAGGTTTGGGTGGAGTGCTTGGAGATCTTTGGTGACACTAGCAAGTGTAATCTGGTGGCAGTGGGAGGGTTTCCAGCTAAAAACAATTACTGTGGAACTGACTCCAGGGCAAACTGGAAATACCGTGTTGGTGGGCAGCTCTGGTGTGGCACAGAAATTTTGCTAAAGCTTTGTGTTCTCCTTAACCCCACTCACACGTTGGTGAGTAATTCTTGCACAATGTCCATTCTGCATGCCCAGCAGCAGCTCTGTAAGATGCTGGACAGTCTTCCACAGCCTTGAGTTAGCCACATCATCTTTTCTCCCTGGTTTTGTATTTTGGCACCAAACACACCCTCCTCGAGTCCACTCTTGCTAGCAAACTGGTATCGCAGACAAGGAGCTGCTGGGGGGCTCATGGGTTGTGAGACCAGCATGTCACTACCTGGCTAACATCACAGAAAAGTTTTGGTCTGATAATGATCTATAACTGAGATAGAATAAGTCAGTCAGGTGTATGTTTCCTGAATACGTTTGATGGCAAATGTTTTGACGTCTCCCAGAATAATTCTTCTTTAAAAAACTAACTAACTGCACAAGCCCCAAAGTCTGCATGTCTGCTCTGAGGGCAGTCCTGCCTACCTGGCCCATGCCTCTGAAGGAAATGTACATCTCAGAGACTTTAAGTGTAATGTAGCCTACCTACCTAGGGTATGTAAATTGGGATTAAAGATTAAGCTCCTAATGGGCCTGCCACAATTAATTTCCTTGTGCAGTCAGTGGGAGACCTGGGAGGTGCCTTCTCCACAAGGAGGCCCAAACACCTAATGTGTATCCTCTTGCAGTGTATAAGGAACATAAACATCACCTATAGGACTTCTTCAGTGAACACCTAAAGCTAATGCTCAAGTTCGGTACCTAAGCAAGACAGAAAAGTTGCCCTTGTGTAAGACAGGGTCTTGCTTTGCTTACACCTTGCATAACTGTTTTCACCAGCTCTACACAAGTGTTGTCAGCCTGATGGAGAGGTGTTATTCTTACCACACACATGGTGTATTTTTTGCTTGTGTCAACGGCTTCATAAAGGGTGCTACCATTCAGAAGTGGCCGTGGAGCGTTTTGCTGCTTCTGTGCTAAATCATGTATTACAGCTGCAAAATCACACATTACCTGTGCTGCATGTAGGGCTGCCCCATAAAATTTCAGCTGGATCTTTTTCTAGCAGAAATTACAACACTCTTCAAATCAAAGGCATCTGTGAAACAACATCTATGTTACCTTTAATTTTATCTTCAAGGAAAAAGTGAAGGGTGTGTTCCCATGGTTTCATTTTGACATGCCCCTAACAAAATGCTTCCTTTTTTTTCGTGTTGAAATGGTTCTTTCAAAGTATTCTTTCAAAATTCTTTCCAAAATATTTTGCTCTTACATTATACTTTAGATTAGAAAATAAAGGAGGGAAAAAAAGCTACCTTAAAAGACCAAGGCACTCTATTGACAGGCCAAGTGATCCCCACTTCCAGTTCTCCAAGCAAGTTTATTTTGTAAAATAATTTGCAGTTCATTAAGAAGAAAGATGCTGTTAGCAGTACTTCATTATGCAATGCAATCTCTTGCTTGACAGGACCTGTGACTTAAATATAAATCATTCTTTTCCTAACCATTTTCCAGGATGGTTTCTTAGAGTAGATTTTGATTCCTTAATAAAATACATGAACAAGTTCAGTGCTGAGCAGATGCGACATGGAAATATTCATGTGCATTTTTCTCCTTAAAATCCACACTTCAGTTTGCTCATGTTCTTGACTTTTGGCCTTCTGAATGAGGCTTTATTCACAATTAAGTACAAACCATCCTCCAAAAGCGATTGCACCACATTGGCTTTTGGATCCAGATGACAAGCCCATGTCTGTTCAGGAGAGGCTGGAAGGTGTGGTAGTAAATGCTCTACCACTGGTGTTTCTTTGTTAAGTAACATGAATTTTTGTGTCCCTAGCTGTTTTTCCATCCTCGTGCAAATCACACTGATCACCTAGTTGATGCACAGCAGATTTATCATTGTAAATTGCATAGAAATTCAGTAAAGAAACATGAACATTTCTGAATATTTACAAATGTCTCTCCAGTCCTTTATTTCCTCAGGCTTCAAGATTAGGACAAATATTAGGCTTTAGGTATATACCCCAAAATAAATTTCACAAGTTTGACAAGCTTAAGAGCTCCCCTACTCTCATAAAGTGTTTGATGTTTTGTTTCTGAGAAGAATTTAATTTTAAAGAAAAGGTATTTTTTCCCCTAAAAGAATAAAGCTTGTACCCTTACAACTTTTACCATCTTCTTGCCTCTAGTATGTGAACTTGGAGGTGGGAGAAAGAGGAGGACGTCCTTGGAGGGAAATTTGTGTTATATAAATGCCAAATACTGTAATTGCGTATGTTCAATGGTCTTTTCATCAGAACATTCACCTCAAAAGGAAAGTTAAAACAAGTCATTTGTCACTACTTAACAGACCTGAACATAGGTCATTTAAGAATAATTCTGATACTTTTCCTGTGGAAAAAACAAATACTTTTTAAAGTGGCAAAAATTACACGGAAAAATAAGGCAAAATAGGACAGATTTAGCTTCCTTCAGAGCAGCTAAATAAAAGGTAACCAGGATAGAGAATAGCCCAGAATGAAAGTCAGGTGAGCCCTTAAACTATTTGGATTGGCTCTTTCCTATAGCCTCTTCAACGAGGATACAGTGGAAAGAAAGGACAACATTTCAGATGCTGTCATGTGAAGGTGCCGTTTTGGGGTGTGGGATAGTGATTTTAGTGCAGGATCATGTATTTAAGAATTCATATTCTACCGCGACTTAGATCCTTCTCTCTCTTACGTTGATTTTCCCACCATAAAGGAGTGCTGTGGTGCTGCTGGAGAAATTCAGTTAGAGAGCTGTTGGAGTTTTATGAGCAGTCTCATGCCTCTTCCATGTAACATCAAGAGGTCGAAGACATAAAAGGTTTATAAGGTCAGTCTAGCACATTCCCTGGCCTGTGCAGAATTATGAGGAAAACCTAATAGAAAAATTAATTCAGATTGACTTGGATGGGAAATCAGTCATGTAGGTTGGAAACTGGCTGAAAGATTGTAAATGAAAAATCATGATAAATGGTAATGTAACAAGTTTATGGAAGGTATCTTGTAAGGTATCTGGAGAATTTGTGTTAGGTCTGGTCTCATTTAACATCTCTATTAATTATCAGGAAGTGGAATTGAATTGCACAGGAAAGAAATTCACAAACAATATTAAACAAGGAGGACATGTCAGCAGCATCTGAGTCAGAGAATTTACACAGAGAGAACCAGAGCAGTTAGAAACCTGAATAAAAAAAGAAAACTATTTTCTGAAGAGTTTTTGTTGCATTCTGGTCCCCAAAAGGGCAATCTATGGTCCTCCCTTGGAACAGATTCCTGTTAGCTGAGTTTTGCAAATGTCAAAATGAAGATGCAGTGCTTAAATGTTATGACCAAGGTCAAAAACAAAGTTGATGTTAAAGCTGAGATTTTGCAACCCCTGCAGAAATGGCACTTAGTTTTACTTCTGACTCTGACACTGCTTTGCAAGTATGGACATTTCACTACTTGGTGTTGTCCTTCATCCTTCACCTTCTCACAGGCCAAGTTCTGCAATACAGAGACAGCACTGTATGTTGAGTTCGAGTGGTTCTTTGGAGGCAGTAGATGATGTGTTAAAAAAATCAGTGAAGCCTTGAAAGATGTTGCTTTGCCTTGGTCCTTCTGCTACCTTTCTAGAATGAAATTGGTCTTCTTTTGGAATTTTGTGCTGACTGTGTGGATTTTGGATGGGCCAAACTTGAAGTTGTTTTGCCACGTTGTGCATCATCTGATTGTTCCCCAGCACTTCAAATTCGAATATCCCCATGCCCTTAATGTCACAAATTGGCTCCATTTTGTCACTGTTGAATGTTGTCGTTCCTTAATGATATTCTCGTTAGGTCAGGGAAAATTTTGCGTAGCAGTCGTAAAACTCAGTTGAGCAACATAACTACAAAATAGTCAGCTGGATCATTTCTACTGTTTTTCATTCAACTTGAGTGTGAATGCAGACCAAGTCTCTAGGAAAAGGTTGGTGATATTTATGAAATGGATTGTGGAGTCAAGCCTTTTCTTCTCCTCTTCTTGACAAACATTCACAACATCAGGGCATTTGCTGCAATGGACAGTACCTGCTCTGTTCTGCAGAGTCAGGCTGTGAACCTGTCCTCCCACTGGAGGTCCATGGTATAGCGGGTTGTGGGTGCTCGTACAGAGAGTCAGGATCATAGAATCATTATAGTTGGAAAGAACCACCAGGATCATCAAGTCCAACCTTCATCCCAACATCTCTCTAGCCACTAGACATAGCCTCAAGTGCTACATCTACTCATTTCTTAAACACCTCCAGGGATGGTGACTCCACCACCTCGCTGGGCAGTCTGTTCCAGTGCCCAACCACTCTCTAAGTAAAGAATTTCTTCCTAAAATCTAATCTAAACCTTCCCTGACGCAACTTGACACCATTTCCTCTCATTGTATCATTAGTAATTTGGGAGAGGAGACCAACACCAGCCTTGCTACAACCTCCTTTTAGGTAGTTGTAGAGAGCAATACTCATCCCAAAATTGGGACATGCTTCTTTATCTCCTTTCGTGTTCAGCATCTAATCTAAACTGGGTCCCATGTGCAGATGAGAAAAGGGTGAACCTCCAAAGCCTAATGCATTTCACTGTTTCTAATAAACTGTTTTAGGAGGGCATGAACTTACCCTTCAGGGACATTGTGGAGCAGAGAAAGAATGTTCATATTAGGCATTTACCTTTCAGATGGTTAAATTTAGGAGAGCTGAATCCCACCATACACATATTTCAAATCACAAAGAAGTTCCATGATATTTTGATAAGCAAGGGAATACGCTGAATCTGGAGATCATATTTAAAAGACTTATATCAGGTGAAACATTTCCAAATGACCTAGGGAATAATCTGCATTTACACTGCCATGAGAGAAAACTTCCCAGAATAATTTCATGAGGAAAATCAAGGTTTCTTCCCAAGTCCATTGCAGCTTTGTCTTGCATCAAGTCTCTGACGGGGTTTTGAAAGACTCTTTTTGGAAATTATTATTAGTCAGTTGCAAAAGAACTAAAAGACATTAATCTGAATAAGGAATTAGCTTCCACTGAAGGAACCAGAGTTAAATGCCATCCTCCTGCAAAATAGATTGCCAGATATTGGCAGTTTATTGCAGCAGGGAGACTGAGATTTTGCAGAATGCCCAGAAGACAAATGCTGAGGTTTTATCATCTGGAAGTGCTTTACCATCTGATTATTCTTTGGCTTACTTTATCAGATTTTTTCCCAAAGTATTTATTTGTTTGAAATCCAAAGGTGGCTGGATAACACAAGGTCTCACCATCTGCAGCTCTTCTGTTGTAAAATTAAAAGTCCAATCCTTCCTGTTCTGCCAGAACCAAAACCTTTCTAAATAGATTTTACTAATAGAAATTGAAAAATCACTTTTAACTCCAGGGGACTTTGAAAAGCCTTTTTAAAATCATGTATTACATTAAAGTAACTGTAAAACATCTATTTGGGGAAAAATGTTCTGATGTCTTTGCAGGGAAATGTCTCAGATAAGTTGAAAAGGTGGTGATTGTTGTTATTATTTGCAATGAGTACACTACATTTCTTCAGAAGTGCTTACGCACAGTAACTAAATATATATCTTGCTTGGTATCTTGAACTCATTCTTAACAGTAGCACTACACTACATATAACTCTAGGAACACTTATAGTCTAACTTTAAGTATTTAATGAAGGTACTTAAATTAGGGTTTGAGACATTGTAGGTTGTAAGAGGACTAAAAACCCTAAGAATTAGATTCAGTCCATTTAAGATCAAAATTGCCCTCTGACAGTGCCCCATTTTTCTCTTGTCATTAAGCAGGCAGCCTGGTAGTCCTGGCATTTATAACCTGCAGGTTTGGTTAGGCAGCCTGACTCAGGAGCTCAGAGCCTAAGTTCTGACTTTTCATGTTTTGAGTCCTGTTCTGGCTGAAGAGGCACATCCGAATCCGAAACTCTGCTTGAAGTTAATAGCTACTGTGTACTCGCACGAAAGGATGAATACTCAGCTGTGAAATACAACCACCTTGAGGATGAAGCTATTCAGGTGTTGCATGGCTGACACCACCACCAGGCTATGGGGTTTGAGCACAGGAATTAAAGAAACTCTCTGCCATCTGGCAGCAAGGAGGGGATTAAATCTCTCTTTCTTTTTTTTTTTTTCTTCCCATCGAGTTTGCATAAACATGGATTATTTCCCCAATCCATTTCACCCCATGCCACACAAACTTCTGCTCCTGAGCTTGGAAGGGAGGAGGTGCAGGCTCAGGAAGGAGAGGGAAAGGACCTCTCCTTTGGCAGCATCACCAGTTCATACTGTGAAATAGAGCAACTAAAGAACCTTCAGCATCAGATGGGAAGATCTTTGGAGCATAGGCAGCTTCTCCAGCTGTGCATTTGCACAGCACCTTACACAGCTGGGTCCTGGGCCATGCCAGAATCTCACTGGTGACTAGTGATTTTGGTCTGAACCGAGACCTCAGCATCTGCTATACCTTGCGTGTGTCCTCCCATGCCTCCATAGCACAAAGACATTATCAAGATGAATTGCTCCCAGCACATGGAGCTTGATCAGTGCCAGTTGTTAGCAACTCCTGCAATCTCTGGATGGAGGTTTCAGGCTGATGCAAAATTTTCAGGTTGTCGCACACTCTTGTTTAACACTTGTTTATCATTGCAAATGTGCTTTGTGCCGTCTGAGACAGCATGAGACACACTCTCCCACAGTGTATGGCTAAAAAAATACAGAAAAACTGGACCTTGCAACATCAGCAAACTTCCAGCTGGAGAGCTCTCCAGTGATGGGAGGCAAATAGAAGTCCAAAGTGGAGATCATGCCATGAGCTTTACCTTTTTTTACTGGAATAAGTGTTAAAGAAAGTGTGTTAGAAAATCACACACGACAGCACCTCCACCTCTATGGGCTACTAAGAACAAAAGATTTTATCATGAAGGGCACGTGTTACAAGGTGACATTGAGACCAATTTTATAAATATAATAACTACCTGCTGATATTCATATGTGGGGGTGAAAAATCTCCTTGAACATACTGAATTCAAAAGTACCTTAGGTGGGAGTCAGCAATCTCATATGCAGCTCCAGAACCCCAGCTTCAGTTATATTCTAATGAAAAAATACCAGCCTACTTAAATGCCTCATTCCCACTCCCCCTTTCCAGGTTCTGGTCCAACATTATGAAAAAAAAAAGGGGCGGGGGGAGGGGGGAATATCTGGAACTAGACATTTTTTTGGCTCTCTCCGGCTAACAAATGGCCAAACTCATCAAAAATCAGTGTATGCTGGAGGGAAGGGGGGATGCTTCAGGGTAGAGAAATTGCTTCACCATTCCAAACTCAAGATTAATAAAAGAGGAGGAAAACCAATTAACTATCTCTGAAAAAGGAGGAATTTTCATCTGGAAGTGTTAAGTGTCCTTAATTGTGTCTGCTTTGCTCTTGTGCCTTGTTATATCTTATTGAACGCTCTGAGAGTGGAAGCTCCTGATAGGACTTGAGTGAGAGCACAGCAGCGCCTTACATTCAAAGACTGGGCTTAGTTAAGCCTGCAAACTGGAAGTTAACCTCAAAACTGTGCTAGCCCCAAAATCTTGCCACATCATGCTTGGCTCTGTCTGATTCTTAGTTATTTCTTTTCTTCTTGTCTTTGATAAAACATTATCGCAGCATTTCAGTGCTTTGGCTGCTGGTCCCCAGAGAAGCCAGGAAGAGCAAAGACAAGAGAAAATTAAAGAGATGTTTGCCAACATAAAGCATAATTTGAAAAGAAAAAAGCACCCTTTTCTGTGTCATTATTGAAACTTCAGATTGTAAGAGCTTAAATGATTCCTGTGGATCTGCTCTACTCCTCAGTTTTTATTCTCTGCTTTTATTTTTTAACATTTCCTTTAGCTGGAGTAATAAACCCAGGCAAATCAAATTCCTTTTGCTTCCTGGCAGGTTTTCTTCCTATTTGTTGTGTGTACTGGACTTCAAGCAGTGTAGGGAAAACAATTAGAAGAGGCACACAGTGGGATGCACACAAAGTAAAAGAGCCTGCAAACCTGTCAGTTAGAATGTGTGACCATTATTTAGGATCTCCTTTTAGGGACAATTATTGGATCCCATTCTTGTGCTCTCAAAACCCTTCAGCTTGGGCATATGAAGTACATGATGAAGTTTTGTGCCTTTTTGCTTTTGTTGGTATGGAAAGAAGACAAGAAAGTAAGGAAGTCTTGATTTTTAGTGTTTTCTGCTGTCTTTGTGTTTTACTTTAGGAATTAGGTTCTTGTTTAGCCCATAACTCCATGGACTTCAAGAAGGCTTTAAGATTAGAAATCCACAAGAGACAGAAAGCTTTCTAGTGGAATATTGTCCTGTTTACTCCCATTTGGAGAAAAACATCACCCTCCTGAGATCTCCAGTGAATCTCTTGGATTTCACTGGGGTGTAAGATAGCTTTAGTTCATTAATCTTGCTTACTTTTTGTTGCCAATTTCATTCAAATCTCTGTATTTGGAACATGGATTTCTTTGTTACAAGATGAACAGTTAAATTTTTTCTCCCCCTTCCCAGCAGCTCATTTCACTTTTTTGTTTGTTGAAGGGCTGAAAAATCCACAATAACTTTGAGACTTATGGAAGCCTCTGCCTTGGTGTGTCATGCTTTAGAAATGCACAGAGGCTGAAAACTGGGCTAGACTGACCACTGGCCTGCACTGAAAAAGTATTTCTTGTCTGTTCATCCTCTTTGTATTTTCCTTCCTTTCCTTTGAACATTTTTAACATTGAATTTCAGCTGTGGATGAAATCAGAATTAATACGGAGTATGCATTAGTATAAAGTATTCATGCTATAGATTCTTAAGAGTTTGCCAAATATGAGAGCTGGTAAATGTGTTCTTCACACACATACCTGCATACATGAGTGTGAGCGTTTAACTGTATATATCCAAATAGTAGTGTTTTATGCATCTCCTTTAAGGTGCTCTGTCTTCTTATTGATTCATTCCTACATTTCTTCTTGGCACAAATAAAATCCTTTGGCATGAACAGTAGCTGTGCACAAGACCATGGAGACAAGCACAGCTTTTTTAATTGGACCTGGGTGTTCTTCATGGCTTAACACCTGCCAGAGGCCTATATTTTGTCCCAGTTTGCATAGGTGGAGGGCCACAACTGTGCCATGCAATGCAGGAGCTTGGATTTCCCCTCCTAAAGACATGTGGCACCTCCTTGCAAAAGTTTGTCATAAAGCAGAATCTGAATATGTGAAAAATATGGACGCTGTCCTGCTTAGTGATGTGAAGCATGGAGGTCTTGGGTTAGAAAAACAGTTTTTGAGGAAATTCCCACACCTCAATGTGAAGCTCCTGGTTAGATCAATCAGCCCACCATGATCCGGAGCTGGCATGCGAACAGTGCAGGTCGGGGAGTATGGCCCCATTCAGAAGTCTCCAGTAATCAGGACATAGTCCTGTGAATGGTGAGGGGAAGCCACCGACCTGTAAACCAAGTCCCTGCTCCTTTCCATACCAGAGACAGAGCTGGAGTTATTAATGTAAATCTCTCCTTCCCTCACTGCTCACCCTTTGTGTGTTGACAGGCCACTGGGGAGACCCTCAAAGCTGGGGATGGGGTTTGAAGCCTCCTGTGCTGTATGGGTCCCTACACACGGGTCTAGGGCAGCACAGTATGGCAGTGCAGGGCTTGCAAACCAGATGCCCAGGACCAGATAGATGCCTGCAAAAAGAAACAGCACATGTTCTACTCAGCCTGAAGTATGAATTTTGGAGTGGAAATGCTTGAAATCTCCTGTTCTTCTGTTGGAGTGTTTGGGGGGAGGTCAGTTTAGGGTAGCCAAACCCAGCCCTGTGTTATTACTGCTCTGCTCAATGCTATCACATGGCCCCGAGTCCTGCCAGGAGGTGGGAAGGAGGAGGCTGGAGGAGAAGGAGTGAGTGCTGAAGCAGACCCTGCAGTGCAGGGTTGTGCTCATCTGCTGCCACCAACATGGTGGCACAGGGCATGGGAGACACAGCCCTGCTGTTTTCAGGAGAATGTCAGAGCAACTTCGCTCCCACCTGCCTTCTCCTGCCCTCTTTCTGGATGTGCAGGTTGCAATGAGAACTGCTGATTCATTACCCCTCACCCTGTATTTTCTCTCTCCTTTTCACACCTCCAGTCTCTTTAGGACACCCCACCCCATAGCTCCACTTTTATTTTACAATCACAACGGTTTCCACTTCTTCTGTATCATTGACCACTTTCTTGCTACACAAATCCCCTCACAAAACATACTTCCCACTTGCTTTGTCTGTCCACAGCCATCTCTTAGACAGGAACCCATTCACAGATGGGCAAGGAAACTGTTCTGGTCTGTGGTGATTATTTTTACCATCATGCTTCATCCTGGGGATTTTAGGGGCAAGATGTAGCCTGACATTTTGCTCTGTGATACCAGGGAAGCTGCACTGGCAGGGACAGGCTGTGAAAAGCAGAGGGCTGAAACCAAGGTGATTACTTCAAGGAATTTTGATCCTGGACAGGGCGGAACACAAACTCGAAGGACAATATGTGATGGAGAGGAAGTTGTGGCTCTGTGTCTGCTGGAAACAACAAGACAGCAGGATTTTAAGATCTGACTTGGTAGACTTACACAAGTAAATAGGTAGACTTACGTACGGCTTGAGAGGTCCTACTAACATGAATCTCCTGTGGTAGGTGAACTGATGTCACTAACCGTTTTGGCTGAGCTACCCACTGCAGGGCTTCCTCTCCTGCTGTCTCACCAGCCTCTAGGCCACTGGGCACCCAAAGCAAGCTGCACCCTTCACCTCTGGATCCATCTGGTGTGTAATCACAGCCAACATGGGCATTACTTAGCAGCTTCAAGGACACCACCTTGTCCTTGGGTGCATAGGTGCAGTTCAGAACACCAGGGCCAAAGATGGGCTGGGAGTAAATGGGGCAGTAAATCCATCCCTCTTTTCCCAGAAGAACTGGGATGGCATCTGAAATGGACCAAACAGAAGTCTGACCTTGGGAATGGAGTCAGTTGAATGATTAAGATCTTGACAATGGGGCAAAGAATACAGGAGCCTTGATAAGAGTGTAAAAGTGAAATACAGTCTAGGAGAGAAGGTTTGGTGTGGGATGGAGCTGGTCTGTGGGGGACAGGGCTTATCTTGTATTTTCATTCCTGAGGAATGTACAGAAGAAGCAGTAAGCAGAGGGACAGCCTTTTCTGCTTCCGTCTGGCCTTTGCCCCTCTTAACAGTTGAAAACCTGACAGGGTCATACTGTAGGGACAAAGTGGGGAGGATCACGCAGAAATAGAGCATGTCCAGCACCATAAGCTCCTCCACAGAGAAGAGCTCTCTAATAGCAATCATACTTTGCTATTGCACCCTTATGAATTCCTCCATAATTCGATTTACTTGGAAGGAATAGATCTGTGTCAGGAACACCTCTGTTATTCTTTGTTATTAATCTTAGAGTATATAAACGTCTTTAAATACTTATCTGCTGTTCTTGTCTCTTTCCACATAGCCTGATCAAAAGCTAGACACCCAAACCAGTAAGGGTCTATGCTCTAGCAAAGCCCAGATTCATCAGAAAGGGGTGCCAGATGGTTCTGACTGCCTTTTGGGTGTTCTGGGTACACGTCTCCTGCACTTAAAAACCACGTTAGCAGTCCTTGATTTCTCTGGGTGTGGACTCAAGGTCTGTATGTCTGTTAACCTGCAGGACATGTCTGTGAAGGAAACAATGTGAGCCGGGAATGACAAGGCAGGTCAGCTAATTTTGTGTTTGCATGTCACTGAAGGTGGGTTAGTATCTCCTAACTTTTTAGCCTAGGATCAAGTCTTAAGTAATCTTGTGCCTCCTGTAAATGGAGAGAGACATGCAACTGCAAAGTGCAAGTCTGGTTTTGATCTGTACCTTAGGATGGGGCAGATCATCCTTTGAACGTGACTGACTCTTCCCAGTGACTATAAAACAAATTTGCTTGACTAGCTCATGACCCAAACCTCATCATTGCCAGATAGCTGGAAATAACTGAACTGCTCTTTGTTGCAGCAGAGACCTGGAGGATTATTTCCTGGATAGCTTCTCATGGCCACTTTCATACATTTTATTCTTGCTGAGTCAGCAGGCCACATGGCCATTGCCGTGTCCCTGGTCCCAGCTGGCCAAGGTGCAGCTTTACCTCAAATGCATTGCCCTCAGGGATCACTTGCCCTGGTCTCTCTCTCCACTGCTGAGCTGTACAGAATAGCTGCACAGGGACAAGCATAGCAAGTAGTCTGGTGGGCATGCAGGAGCACCTACACAGCTGAGAGCAGGAAAACTGCCACGCTGACATAAATCAACATTACATGTGACCATTTGAAAGGGATGCTTCAGGAATTGTTTATAATTGGTGGCTCTGTCAGTAGGGATTGACTGGTAGAAGGTGGATGAATAACTCTATTGAGACAGGGACACAGAAATCTGTTTGGCTAGGGACAAAAAAAACTCACTCCAAAGTTTTACAATAAGGCTGAAGGGAGGCAGAAGCAACTGAATATGTTAAATCTTATATGAAAGAGGATTTTAATTTTTTTTTTACCTGGAAAACTTTAGGTCAGCTAAAGCAACTGCCTCCATCCTAATGTCTGTGTCTTTTAGTGTAACGCTTTCTATGACCTATATTTTGGTAGAGTAGGAATGTCCTTATCGCAGGGATAAACAACTGCATTGATCACATTAGGATGTTTATCACACAATATATTTCAACAGACATCACTGGTTGCCTTCTGTGGAACATTTTGAGGCTTTTAGGGTAAAATGGAGTTAACCAGGATTGCATGCTTCATCCTAACATTTCTATAATGTAGCTTGATAATTATCCATCACTCCAGTTGATAAGAGGTAGCAGTTAAAGAAAAAGAAAAATAGAGATAAATTTGCTGGCAAAAGTCCTGCAAATGTACCTGAGTGAGAGCAATCTGGCAGTAGGGTACAAGAGATCCTTTCCTCTTTGTCAGGAATCTGGAATGACTTTTCAACCTCTCATCAGCCCTAACCTCCACTGAGCAGGGCACTGGCAAGGCAGGAGCCATGCCATCTTAAAAATGCTTCAAACCCTCCCTTTTTCCCAGTGGAGGCTGGTGGCATTCAAAGCAGGGAAGAGAAGGCAGCCTGCCCAGGGCAGGCAGTGGGCAGTGACCACATGGAACCCCCAGGATGGGAGTTGGGGCTGCAGCCACCACACTGAGATTAGTAAGGAAACTAAAAAGGTCCTAGATAATTTAGTAGTAAGGGAGTATTGTTAGTATTCCTCTGGGCTCTATGCCTACATTAACACCAGTAAATGCTATTTAGCTCAGTAGGAGCAGCTGGTTTTGTTTAACTGGAGAGGTTCTGCACTCAGTTCTGGAGCAAGCCAAAAATCCCCATGCCATTTACACATCTTTTTGGGATATTAAGGGTCCAAACACCCTTTGCAGATAAGTTCCTAGTCTGAAATATGGTAAGGGTTTATTCTGCATCCACCCATTCACCATTAGTGATTTTTACTGTTGAACAGACAAAGAGGTTGGATTCTCAACCACATGCATGGCCAGGTCTGCATAAATGCAGGTGGCAAAGTCCATCATGGTGGGGAAAAGGGAGGATGATGCTGTCCACATCCATAATCTCTCACTCCTCTGAGATGATGCTTAGTTCTCATCCTCCTCCTTTTCACAGTCTTAATCTAACAAATGGCTTTGGGGCATCTAGAAGAGAAAGGAGTACACAAAAAGCAATTTAATAGTGTCCACTGAAGCAAAGATTTTTGCCTTGCCCATGAAAGGAAGAGAAAGAGAGACACATAGACACAGCCTGGGAATCTGAAATTCAGGCTCCAGCCATGCTAGTGACCTTGCTGAAGAAAATTATCTTCTGTTGTAGATCGTCGTTATACACATGTGTAAAATGATGTACAAATAAAAACTATGATTATTAATCTATTTTTTGAGTTTACTTTTCTGTGCATAAGATCAGAGAGAAACAACATATGTAGGTAAAATGTGTAAGGGATCTGTAACCTGAAACATGAGACTATTGTTATGAAATTAAAAATAGCATTATATAGGCACATACCAGGAAGATTTGCTAATTAACAGCCAAAAGTGCTTTTATTCAGTGAGGAGTGAGGCAGAATGAGGGATCTTGTTCAAAACATGCCTGGTCTTCAGGCCTCATTTGTACAAGCCAAACTGTGGCCTCGTGTTGTTTCCCAAACCTTAGGCTTAGCCCAGGAGCTTAGTCATTCATGTCTCCTTTCACCAAGGTGGTCCTGGAGGACAACAGAAAGCTTGGGATGGTGAATAACTCTCCTGAAGTGCCCATCAGACACCAAGAGGTGGTTAGGTCCCTGGCTGGGAGGCCTCTTGGAGATGCTGAAAGTCATGTTAGCAGTACCATGTCTTCATTTTCTCCCACTTAAGTCTCCATCTGTAAAATTAGATGAAAGGCAGTATTTTTTCCCATCTTTCTTCCATCTTCCTTGCTGAGGCTGTAACCATTGCTGTGATAGCCCTGCCTAGAACAACAGGACCTTGATCTCTTTTGGAGCATTTGACAAAGACAACATATGAGTTGTATGGGAAAAGGTCCCCGTTTTGCTAAATGTCATGGTGGCAGCTTCGTGCTTGCATGCTATATAAGTAGCAACGGCAGAACCCTTGCATAGATAGGAAGCAATCTGCCTTTGGAAGGAAAGGGACGGACAAAATGACCTCCAAGCAATTCAGCATTTGTGATTTCCTCGATTCCGTCTGAAAGCTCACTCTCTATTTTGCTGACATATGAGCTGGGTGCCCTATTGTACATCAGTGTAACAAACAGCCGTTATCTTCTGTTTCATGGGAGATACGGCAGAACATGATTTATTTGTGCCTGCTGTGGTGCCTCTTCTGAAATGTTGCCGTTGTTCGGTGCACCTCTCGCAGAGGAAGGCAGATGGTCATCGCAAAGTTTCCCATAACCTTGCGGTGTGTGCTGCATAGTGAATCAATGAAACCTGAATTACAGTCCGCTGTCTGAGTTTGGAGCTGTACTGTTAAAGTACCCTGCAGTGGCTGAAAACGTTTGAATGTCAACACTGCATATATACTGAGGAAATACGACATTTCTCCCTAAAATTTCAAAGCAGTGCCAAAGGGGATTTTATAACTGCAAAGTTGCATCTGATGTGAGCAGGGACTGCATTGCTCCAACCTTAATTACCAGCTTGGAAATGTACCTTTTGTGAATGAGTGTTAGGTGTAACCCCTCCTTAGGAAAAAAAAAAAAAATGGAAATAATGAATCAAAACAGGATTCTAACATGAAATGCCAGAGACGAGGACTTTTTGGAGTCCAAACATTATCAGCTGCCCCTCTGTGCTAGCTGTCTCTGCTTGTGTGACATTTGCAATGAGCTTCAGGTGATTTGAGAAGCTAGCATTAGACTGCAGATTACCTTTCATGTCAGCCCATGCCAGGATACCCCACCAGAAGCCGTTATTTCAGTGGGAAATGGCAACTGGGAATAGGGAAACAATTAACTTCTGAAAAGCACTTTGTCACGTTCCCTGGGCTGTGGCAGGCAAATGCTGAAAACTGTGAGCTCCTGCCATGAAAGCAGGCATAGACAGAAATTTCTCAGTGGGAGGATTGCCTCCTTTATGTACCACAGACAAGACAAGGTGAGTATATAAAACATTTTCGGTGCTATCTCTCAATTTCTGGTACTTATATGCTCAAAGAGCAGACATGCCAGAAGAGATCTATGCTTCCTAAAGCCTGGTACCTTGCTTTGTTGGTTTTTCCTTAGGATGGGAATCATTACAAGGAGCGAGTCTGGCAATTTCAGATAATGACCTGTGTGCAGCATGGGTGTTTCTACAAATGGTTAATGTTGGATGTACTAGATGTTAAAAGTGTCTCCCTCAAATGCTTCTGGCCTTTTGCAGATGACTGCTTCCTTGTGTGTGTGTGTGTAGGGCAGAGCATCTCCCAAATTCAAGCTGTCAACCAGCTCATTCCCATGACGCATCTAGGCAGAGAGTATTATCTCGTGTGAACTCACTGCTGCAAGATGTTTTATACATCAACTGGCTTGAGAATTTTATGGTTTTAGGGAAGGAATCAGAAAACTTATAACCCAATTTACAGGAAAAGAAAATCAGAATATTATTTGGTGTGTGACAGGCATTTAATCCCTGGGTTTAGAGTTTTTTGATCAAAGAGATTACTTGTGCTAGGACATTTTTATCTAATCTACCAAGTCTTCTTCCTCAGTTTGCAATTGGGTTCGGTCTTCTAAATCCATGCAAGCTTCCCCTGTCTTGAAAGAGGCGCATCACAGTTATTCTAAAGAACTAGAATAACTCTTCTTAAAAGCAAGGATCTTCCTTACAGGACCTTTCTTACTAAACCTTTCCTACAAAAAATAAAAAAGAAAAAAGCCATCTAAATGGCACCAGATAACTC
The DNA here is from genome assembly GCA_013400335.1 of Eurystomus gularis. NCBI lineage: Eukaryota > Metazoa > Chordata > Aves > Coraciiformes > Coraciidae > Eurystomus > Eurystomus gularis. Next base: position 31,873 of record VZZY01013145.1, on the reverse strand, counting down.
TAAAAAAGATAGTCTGGTCTTGTAAATAGACAAAGGCTGATCCTGAGTGCACCTGATGTGTCCTTTAATGATTGTCATGGAGTTCTTTATGTCCTAACATATACTGAAATAGTGATACCAGAATAAGGTTTATATCCTTGAAATACAAAAAAAAAAAAAGAATCCTGGCTAAATCAAGGTGTAAGATAGATTGTCCTTTCTGTGTCACTGATGTAAGTCCATGAAATTTCAAATAAACAATTCAAAAAATCTGTTTTGAATTATATTTTTCTACAACCAGAGTAACTATTAGACTTGATGAATCTGTCTACATTTACATCTGTATAGTGAGGAACCAAGCCTCATTTTCTGTACATTTTCAACTTTCTAAAAGCATTTCTGAAGTGTCAGGAAATCACAAATCTTCCAGAAATTGATCTTAATCTCAAACTTTTCATACTTCAGTAACTGGAGATTTGTTGTTGTCTGTCAGATGTAGGAAAGCAATCGTCATCTGCAGGGTGAGGAGCTTGCATGCTACATTTCAGTCCCTGAACATCTGGGACCTCAATGAGTACCTGAGCAGTCCCTGAACTGCAGCATAGAATTGCAAATGAGTCTATACCAAGTAAGAAACAGAGTTGTGGCAGGGAACAGGGATGTGTCCCAAAGCCCACTGGAGTGAATGGCATGACTCCTGTTGACTGCAGTGGCCTTTGAGTGGAGCTCTTGGCATGTCTGTGAAAGGAAGGTAGAGTCAAATGGTATCACTGTATCACATCTTGCACAGGATAACCACATGCTCATCTTTTTTACTTTCTCTCCCAGGATGGAAGGAGAAGTTTTATTGGCCATCAGCTCGGAGGGGTCATGGAAGTACCAAACAGCAAGGACCAGAGAGTCAAATCAGCCAGAGCCATCCAAATCACTTACTACCTCCAAACGTATGGCTCTGTCACCCAGGACCTCATTGGGGAGAAGTGGGAGAGTGAATTCTGTAAACTGATGCACAAGATGCAACTGGATCACCAAGATCTGCAGCTCTACTCGCTAGCATCCTTTAGCCTCTGGAAGGACTTCCACCAGACCAGTCTCTTGGCCAGGGGCAAGATTTTGGTGAGCCTGATGCTGATTCTCCTGACTGCTACCCTCTCGAGCTCCATGAAGGACTGCCTGCGTAGCAAACCTTTCCTGGGACTCTTGGGAGTACTCACTATCTGTATTTCCAGTGTCACTGCGGCAGGGATATTTTTCATTACTGATGGAAAATATAATTCTACTCTGTTGGGAATCCCTTTCTTCGCTATGGGTAATTATTTATCTTCATAATAATAGGATTAACAGAGCTTAATGACAGGATTGTAAATTACATCCTGGGTTATAAAGTGCAGATTTTACCTTGAGTGAAAGTCTAAGTCATTTTCGTCTTGTTAAATTGAGCTGTGCCTTGCCAAAAAAAAAAAAAAAAAAAAAAAGAGAGAGGAAAAAGAAAAAAGGAAACAAAACAAAGCAGTAGCAACAATAAAGAGCAAATGACGTTGCTGGAACCTCAGCCAATATGAGAGAGGGGCAGTTTTATTGATCTCTGTTACAAAACGAAGGAGAAATTGTTATTGAAAACAAGTCAGCTCAGCACAGAAAATGGATATGTGTTGACCTGACTTTGATGGGAGGCCAGCCAAAAGAGTAAGTTAAAATAGGAGGGTGCCTAGGAAGGAAGGATTTTAGCATTCTTCCCAAGGAGGGCTTCTCTTCCAGCTCTGTCGGAGGGGCAGAGGGGAACAGGTTGGTGTAAGAGTAAGATTGATGGACTTTATCTCAGAGAGGAGATTACTGTTGTGGTGTTTGCCGGGCTGTAAGCAAAGAGGCCTGTCAGTATCTGTAGCACATAATCCCTCGGTTTGTGAAGTCCCAGATCAGCTGCAGAGATTTCCTTTGTGCCACAGCCAGGTGGGGGAAGAACAAACATAAACCCCAGCGCTTTTAGCAGAAGAATTGTTTCGTTCCTTCTGTTCTCATTTCGGTTCCAAGCACTTTTAGTGAGTGTCTGTGGTTAATGAGTTTGCTGAGAAGGTACGTTGGAAAGGAAGAGGGAAACTTGCCCAAAGTGGCTTGCTGAGGCAGCGTTGTTCGGTGCAATCACATCCAAGTGGTCAGAGTTTTGCTGTATCACGAGTCTGAACCCCAGCAATGCTTCTATGCAAAATCTCAGCAGTGGCAGCCCAGACCCAAAAACCTTCCTGCTGGCATTTTGATGACAGGAAATCCTACCTGTGGGCAGAAGTCTGCTTCTTTACAGTTAATTTCTTAAATTCCATTCATGCTTCTAGTACTCAAGCCCAAGTCCTATGCTACAGTGAGAGATAACTAAATATGCAAAGCAACAAGCCAGAGTTAAGGTTTAGAAAAGGGTCTTACATTATTCTTAAAAACCTCAGCCTCCCAAAACCCTACATTTTCTTGCTTGTCCACTCAAAAAAGTCCTGTAGGTGTATGCATCTGCCACGCCCCTGCCTCTTATTTTGTCTGTCCCCTGATAATGCCTCCATGTCACTAACCAAGGGAGCCCTGCAGAGGCATCATCAGTCCCGCACTCAGCATCTTGGGTTGAGGTGAGAAGGAGTGGGATGGAGTAGATGGTCAAGATTCCAGAAAGGAAAGTGAGGAATGAGGCAAAAGGCCCCAAGGAATTGCATGATTAGTTCAGCCTCATTAATACTGTTATACAAAGATGTGCCACAGCCTCTAATTCAATCATCTGCACTGTTAAATCATGACCATGGCCCCTGGCATGGTCTGCCCCATCCCAGTTCTTCAGACACTGTGCACAGCTCTGCAGAGTAAGAGGACTTGATGGAAAGAAAGTGCTGAGAGGAGGAAGGGAAGAACACCAGCAGGAGCAGAGAACATGCCAGGTTCTGTGACAGGGGTAGACCCTGACCCGAGCAAGGGATGTGGGCTTAGGAGTAGCACAATGGAGAAAAGGATGTCAGTGGGGAAGGGGAGGCTCATGTTTGTTATCGGATTATGGGAATCTTTTTGTCGGGTGTCAAGAGGTTCGTATCAAAGAGTGGGGCCAAGTGACACTGCCTTGATTGTGCAGCAAGTTGAAGTAAAGGCAAAAAACCACTGAAGAGATGAAAAGCACCTTCCCTCAATTTTTTCCTCTGGTGTCCCTTTCTAGACAACGGTAGATATGGGTAGCCCATACTCTTTACTTGACAGGTCCCAGATTTATCACTCCCAGGGAGCCCCAAACAGTGCCTGTAGGTGAAGCTCATCTTTGGGCTGACCTCAAAAACATCAGCATCCATACAGGTCAGGAGCATCAATCGAAATGGCAGCAACACTGTGCTCAATTTGCACATGCCCTGCAGCTCCAGGTTGAGACAAAGGTGGGAGTTTCTGAAAGCAGAGTGGCTCAGTTTCCCGTCTAGCATGGTGGTAATCCAGGAGTTTGTTTGCTACTGAGGAAAAGTAACATTTATAACTTTCTGTTGTGTTTTGCGCTGTCATTCTTGTCATAGCCACTGCCAAAAGCAAAAGAAAAGAACAAAGAAAGTCTCTTGAAGCGAGGTATTTGCAAGGATTGCTGCTATAACATTATACTGAACAAGCTTCAGGTTGAAAAAGAAAACATTTAAGTAACTCTTCTACAGAAATTTCATTCAGGAATCTCAGATTGAATTGGAAATATCATTAAAGAACAGCTTGCAGTGTCTGGGAACTGCTGCTGGTAAATATTAGACAACAGTTTTACAGTTTGGTGAACTGAAAGACAGGAAACATGTCTTACAAAGTCATACTGGACTACATCTTGCAAAGTGCCATGTGTCTTTAGTCCCTTAGATGACAGTGCTAGCTAATGAGACCTTGCTCTGCCCATCCACAGACCTGGGCTCCTTGCAGGTCAGGGTGTACTGAACATGGTTTACTGTAAACTGTTCTCTCACCTTAGAATAGGTCCACTGAAGACCCCAAGACTGTTAATTCTGTGGGGCAATACATAGCTCTGGCCCATGTTGTACCAGCATCCCTTGCTGCAGGCACAGCCAAAAGCAAACAATACATCCAACAATAATTGAGTAAATATTGACGAAAAAGTGTGCAAAGTGGGATTTCCCAGAATTAAAAATGCCAGATTTGAAAGTCAGACTTTCAAAGTCAAGTTACTTAGATTTCAAAAGTCAAAGGAAAAACAGGCAATAACAGCCACAAACTGCCTGCAAGTGCAATGCTGTGCAAAGAATGCAGGCAAATTCTGGCAGCTTCTAACTTTGAAACACTTCAACCTGACATTTGCAAACTGTCCATTTAAAGTATATTTGTTTAGTCAAAAATAGGAAGTCTTTTATGACATTCAATTTTCAAAGGATCAATTTTAATGGAAATTCTGTTATATTCTTCTGCACTTGTCCTTTTTCCTGCCGAGATGACAGGATGCTGCCATCTGCATGACACAAATAACCCTGGACTTGTGCAAATGTTTAGGTCCGTAACTCATCTTGCAGTATGGTCTATGTGGGTTTCAGGTGACAGAAGCCTACATAGGAGTGAAATGTTTAATATTGTTCTAAATTTAGACTGAATGACCTACACATTAATTATTTACTGTAGTCCTACTGTGAGGGAATGGTCTGCTGGGATAAAGAATATCTCTAATATACTGGGGGAAGAACATTAGCTCAGATTGGCTTTTTTCTTCTTTGTTCTTGAAGGTGAAAAAATTCAGTCTTATGTTAGGCATGAGGACAGTGGTGGAAAATCCCACTTGCTCTGACTCTCTCTTCCTGATACCACAGTTTTCTCAGACAGATGCCTCAGGAAAACCAGTTTCCCCAATACAGTGTCTACCACCGCATTTTGGAGTCGGTGAGAAGATACTCCAGAAAGTTCCTGTGCCTATAATGCTCTGGCTGCCAATCCCAGTCTCTCCTGCAAACATGATCAAGAGATGCTGCTTTTTAGCTGTTCATATCCCAGGCAAATGGCTAAACATGGTGAGCTAGAGAAGTAGTTCTTCTTTAGCTTCACGGCTTCTTTCATTAGGAATTGAACTGAACCTAGATTCATTGTTTGTCTCTTTTGTTTGTTTGTGTTGCTGTTTAGCTTTTTTTTTTTAAGTCAGGTTTTAGTAACCACCATGTGAAATCAGAATAAGGGACAGTTCTACCTTGCATTTGTCTTGTGGGCTGTGTTTCAGATAGGGTATAGAGAGTCAAATCTTTGCATTTCAGCTTTGTTCTAGATGTCAGAAATGGACCTGGTTAGATGTTCTCATCTGCCTTTTGTGTTTAGATTCACAATGCAATTATAAAGGGATGTTATGTACGTGACATAATTATAGTTTCCCATGCCTAATCATCACTAATTAATATAACCAGAAGGTTAACTACATAATTAAGATGTTATTGCTCCCACGATTTGCTTTCTAATGCACAGGAACCAAACTGATATCATCAGAGAGATAATGATTTAACTCAACTGAGGATCTGACTGTATACTTTTAAATGCAGGTACCTTAATTAAGTCATTTTACACTGATTATTTTTGGCCAGTCCATGAAGTACCTCATTATGTAGCTTAGTGGAAATCTTATGTTAAAAATGTAACTACATTGTAATTAGAGCATAATTGTGCTTTCTGTATTATAATGTGTATGTGTTTCTTAGAAGGCTGGATTTACAGTAGATGTAAGGAATGTTTCCTGCCCTTTGTGAAGTCCCAGCCACGCAGACCATAAGATCTTCATGGGAACAGCTATTTGTCATTGAGCCTTTAGACAACACTAAGCTCAATGTATGCCCTACAACACATTGCAATGTTATTACTACTACTGCTACCAATAACAGTACTATTAGTAGTGCTGTACTAAAGGAATACAAAAACTTCAGAAATCAATAGGCTACCTGTTTACAGCAGTAACCCCATGCCTGATGTAGGAGTGCAAGAGGGATGGCAGAGATTGTACTTACAGTGCAGAATTTTCTATTAAAATCCCTGTTTATTCCTTCTCCTGAGTTATTCAAATGGAAGGAGGAAGCAAGGCAAAAGCAGACAAGACTCCAGGCAGTTATTAGCATTTCAGACAGAAGCCATCTAACCTCTTTCAAATGGCAGTTGTTAAAATAATGGCTGGTAATCACCTTTAAGTAAATTTGAGATGTCACAGTATTACCATTAGTGGTAGAGTTGTGGGAAATTACAGAAAAAAAATCCTAGTGGAGATGAGGAAATTTATTTTTTTTTAAATCTCAGAAGACAAATGTGAGTGCTAAAGTGCATGTTATCATTAATTTACCTGTACGTGAAGTATCACAGTATTTCTAACCTTTGCTTCAAGGAATGGGCTTTTTGATTACAACTTCAACTTAGAAATATTTCAAGAGTGACTCTGACTTTGGTTTTGTCCTTTTGATGCAGCAATAAAGCAAATCCCATATGAATCTCATGTTATATGATCATCTCCTATCTGTATGAGGAGCAAGAGAATGAGCCTTTAGAGCAGAGAGACCTACTGCCATAAACCCCTCTGCTCCATGCCTTAGAAATACAGTGAATCTGTCATTTTAGATGTTATGGCAGTTCATATTCCCCCCACTCAGAAGATCATTAAGGACTTGGCAATACCTTTTCCTTAATTAGAAAATGTCCTTTCTTGGCTTTTACAGTGGGAAATTGGAATAACAAAAAAACCACGGAGCAGCAGGAGAAAAAGAAGGAAAGATATAATTGTTTAAAATTACTAACTTGGATGAGAAGATAACGCTGGTAATAGTATGAATGAGTTTACACATTTTCCATATTTATGAGGTTGATTTCCCCATAACCTGGTATAGTCCCTAGCAAGACTATGCCCGGTTGCAGAGGGCTGTTTTTTTCTCATTTCTACAGGAAAGGATAACCATCCCCAGAGCAATCTTTCCTGGATTTTGAATAGAGGACAAAAGCCTGTCTGGGATAGTCTGTTAATCTTGCACCATGCAGTCTGGCCCCACAGCTGTGTCCTGAAGCAGTCATAGTTAGGGAGAAGCTACAGGACTGAGGCAGTCCTGTCCTCAAATACAGGCGAGATAATGATATCTCTGCCTCAGTTCTTTAAACCTTCTCATGCTTGGCAGAAGGAGATGCAAGATGTTCAGCCAGCCTCAGGCCTAACAACAGGGTTTGTAGTACCTAATTTTGGGTGTCCCAGATGTTCCTCCCTTAACTGAAGTGATACAATCTCAATTTCCTTTGCAGTCAATACAGAGAAATAGGCAACTCCAAAGTCAGTTGAACCATCCCTTAGTACATATTTGGGATGAGCTGTGTTAAATCTCTGGAAGGTCTTATCCCTCTCTCAAAAATCTAGGGTGACTGCTTAGACTTTAACACCAAAGGTTGTATATTTAAGCTCTAAGATATAGATATGCACGCATGTATACGCAGCATAAATACATAAACTGACTTGAATCACTTACAAATTTAATTCTAGCTCTTCTTTTCCTGTAGAGACTTACCAGGAGGTCTCTTATCAACTCAAATGTTATCATCCCTTCAGGAAGTTGCTCCACCCCAGGAGGTGGGTCTGCAGGTCTGATGGTCAGTGATTCTGAGTCTCAGCTCAGGATGAAGCATTCATCCTTGGACCGTTTCCCAAGCACAAACCATCACTACCAGATCCTTCCATAATGACAGAGCAAATACAAAAGACATTGGCTGGGTTTGTTGCTTGAGAACAGTTAGCTAAACTCATCCTCCTTCTGACTCTAGTGGGAACTCAATTAACTCATTTGTCCAAAGTGAAGTCTCCAGATACAGTTGTCTTTTATTGTTATTATCATTATTAAACAGCTTCCTCAGCTCTCCATCTGCAGCTAACAGACTGGTAGCTGTAATTTGAACTGCTTCTAATTTGCTGCAAGCGTTTCTACAGTCCCTCAAAAAAGGTAGCTGATAAGAGAAGAGAGCGTGTTTTGAGCTAAAATGTCAAAGGCTAAAAGGAAAGGTTTTCCTTTGCACTGAAAAATGCACATTTAGTACTCTTGATCAATACACAAATTCTGTTCAGATAGTAAAGGATGTTTCCTTTTCAGATGCCTCACACATTTGTCTGAACACCTCTCGCTTTCATTTTTCTACCCTTTCATTGCAATGCTATGGCTGGGTTATTTAAGGTTCTTCATTGGATTCACCTTTTCTGCGTGTTGATCTCATTTAGCAGGAGTTTTGTTCCTTGTACTTAGTGTGTATCAATGCACATCACATTTACATTTGGCTCATTTGGGCTGGAAAGGAGCTGCATCATGGCAGAAATGATTTAGCTCCATGTATATCATCCCTAATAGGGCAATGCCAAATCCAGCCTTGAACAGCACCAGTGCTAGCAATTCCATAACCTGCCTCGACAGCTTGTTCCAGTGCTTAAACAGCCATACACTTATGAAGCTATTTCTTAATATTTTCTCTGCCTTAGCTTATGGCTATAACTTCTGAGTCTGTTTGGCCTGACTGTGCAGTGTAATTTTTCACTGTACCTGTGTATTTGCAAATACTTCTAGGATATTTTATATATAGGGCTGTGCTTATTTCACCTTGGATATAATTTCCTAACAGATCTTTTTTTTTCCAAGATATTTTACTGTAGTTTACAATTTCCTGTGGGCTCCATCCATATGAGAAGATTGATGGTGACTTCTGGTCTCTGCTGGAGCACTGTAGATCCTCAGGAAAGAGCAGATGTGGGATAGGCTGAGGATGTGTCCTGTGCTCTTTGGTGTGTGGTGGGAAAATGCAATCTTACATAGTCATTTCTTTTCTGCTTGGTAGGAAAGTTGGACTCTGCTAACTGAAGAAACACAGAATGAATGATTAAAGATTCTGTCAAGCACACTGTCCTCTCACCTTAGGTACCATGTTCCTCTGTAGGGAAATCCAGAGTTGTACCTCTGCTTTTTAAGCAAAAATGAAAGGCAGGAAACGCATTTACTTTCTTCTGCAATACATTTTGTGTGCAAATAGCCCCTGGAACACACTGTTGTGAGGTATGGTTGTGGCTCAAATTTCAACTTGATTCAGAAAAGGTTAGATTGTCACGCAGCTAGCTAAAACTTCTTCATTATTTTGAATAACGTTGCAACACTAAATCAAAATAATAAGGAAGAAGTATAAAAATTAACGACTGTGTTCAAAAGCCCAGTTCAAAACTGGGTACAAAGATATTACACTTGTGAAGAAATTATCCCATAGCTGCCCTCTTTTTTTTTTATTTTCCCCTGAAGAGGTAGGAAAAGGATACATAATGCAACAGACCATTTGCCAAATGCTCTAAATCAATATTTATCTGCTATATTCATCTGCAATGTCAAAAACTTTGCACAGAATTAAAGGCTCAAAGGGTCTATTGCAAATACAAAACCAACAAAAAAGACCTTACTCACTATTGTATCATTTATATGTCCTCCTCTGTGCAACCACTAGCCAGCTGAGGTTTTAATAATTCAGTTTCATCCATCAATTTCCAATCCTTTTTTTCACTTCTTTCCTATGAAGTAATTTCTCCTCTCTGGTGGGATAACTGCCTGCAGTAACATACAGCATGCTGAAGCCACCCTGGCTCAGGGCTCGTTGCTCCAGGAGTGGTAACAAATGACAGCAGTAGCCCATGTTATTCAAGCAGTACCTTCCATGTCATTGGCCTACACCTGTTACCGGCCTTCAGGCAAAGGTATACTCAAGTATTACAGCTGTGACTTTCCATGTGTTAGTTCTGTAGGAGGTGGTGAAACAGGTCATGTTTCATCCATGCTTGTCTGACTGCAAGATGAAGAAGGACATGTTATTTTGGATGTTTGGGTGGTAGTGAGAGCTGCAACAGCAATAGGTGTAGGCACAGGGCCGCCAGTGGTACCATGAGCAGAATGAGGTGAAAGCCTCAGGCCTTTGCAGCTTTGGATCACTAAAGATGCTCTTTAATCTTTGTTCTGCAAGAGTGGGCATACTGTCCTCATTGTCTTGGCTGAATTTCAGTGTGGATAATTGCATTTCTATCTTCTTCAAGTTGCCTGTGCTGTGCAGGTTAGATACAGTACTGGTGAGCACTGCCTGGCTCAAAGCACCGTGCAGGTGGTGCTCAGTTAAGCAGATGCTGGTTTTTACCCAGACGTGGCTGCATTTCAGTGGTGAATGTGATGGCCACATAATGTGGATTAGAAGTCTCTAAAATCCTTCTGTGTTCCCTGAGACTACGTAGCTGTGTCTTGGCATGTTGCCATTGCATTTTCCTACAGTAATCTGTGGTATTTCAACATTAGGGAATTTTTTGCTTGTACTCTATATTCTTGAAGTCCAAGGAAGAAAAGCATTTATTTACAGCCTGAAATGACACCCAACTCATACATCCCAACCCATATTCAAATGCAAATTTGCCACAGAAATTTAAAATGCTGTAGCTTTTCCTGGTGTTATTAACTCCATTGCTGTTGATATCCTGCATGTAAATAAAACTATTTTGCTCACATGGGCATGAAACTAATTAGTACTAAATCGTTTTGCAAACTTTACATCAATTCAGAAACTGCAGGTGTAGTCTACTAGAGGGAGCACTTGCATTGCTGTATAAAGAGGACCAAACAGCAGATTACTGCGCACCTGGTGAGAGCTAGTGGGTGAAATTTTTTGTGTTTCTTTAAGTTTTTAGTTGATATTTTTACTAGTACTGTTGAGAAATTATTATCCTCCAGGGAAGACACAGAGTTGCAGAAGCTGAAGGCGGAGAGGTGTTCTGCATACTGAGTGCAGAGCAATGACTCTTTTTGTCCTTCTACAGTAACTTAAAACAGTTTAGCACAAAGTTTTTGGTTAAGGCGATTTAAACCATCAGAAACTAGACTGGGAGCCCAGGGAACAAAAAAGCCTGTTTGTGTTAGTGTAGTTACCACAGCAAAAAGAAACTGTGCAAAGAGCAAAACCAAAACCCTTCTAATGCACAATCTTCTCATGGGAGCAGTTGAAAGAGAGGAAGATCCCACAGGAGAGATGCTAACTATACTACTGAAAGCATTACCAGAAAGTGCAGTATTGGGGCTGTGTGAGAGCTGAATATATTAGGAAAAAAAACAGTGCAAATATCCCTTCCATCACACTTCCTGTCAACTTCAAGGCACCACTGTTAGGAGTGAAAGCTGCTGGACTCACCTAGTCTTCGGCTCTCTGCAAAAGTACAGCTCAGTGCCTTTTGTAATCCCTTCTGTGGGCTTTCAACGTCTTTCCCATCAGAAGTAAGAAACAGTAATAACTTTATCATGACGTTAGCCTGCTTCTAAATGAATAACCTTGGTAGGATATTGAGGGAGAGAAGGTTTTACTGATCACAGATACAGATGTTCTACCTCTTTCTTAGGTTATTTGAAGTCAGGCTCTGAACAATGCAGTTAATGAAGCAAGTCTCAAAAGATCTCTCTTACGTGGATTTTGACCTCTAATATACTTATTCTTTCCATGAGGGGAAAGTAATAGAATCTCTTTGCAGACTCTTTCCAAAAAAAAAATGTGTAGAAATTTATTATGATTGAGACCTCTTCTGCTCTGCCACAATTTTTGGAATAGGTCAGGAGATACAAATTAATTGGTGGTCAAGGACAGACAAACAGACCCAAAAGCATACAGAAACATGGAACACTGGGCAGAACAAGGCAAAAATGTCAATCTGTTTTCCTTACACATAGTATAAAAGTATATGTGGTAAACACTAGTGATTCAGCTTTCACAACAATGAAATCATTAAACCTCACCTACTTGGGGGTTTGATTTAAAAGTTGGGAAAGATACTTTGTCAGCTTTTAAATTGCAAGAATATTGTCGGTGCTCCAAGAGACCTTTGCTTGTCTTTTGTGACCTTTTTTACATGACACTGTCACATTTGCCTGTCACATCCCTAAGACCTGACACTGTGTTGCAAAGCACATAGCAAACAACGCATTCCTTATGGAACTTTTTATTTTAGTTATTGATAAATAGTCCTTGGGGTTTATTCAATCTTTATTTGAAAAGATGGTAACTCTAGTTTCGTTAGTCAGTGACACAAATGTCCCATTTAATGTCTTTTACTGGAACACATCGCAAGGCTTTTAACTCTTACAGGGTACTGTTTAACCTGACATTAGTAGGGAAAAGCAAAAACACCACAGAAATTGTTGAAAAATAGAGATTTTTTTTTTCACCTGCAGATCATGTTCTTCCGTGGCTATTCCCTTGACAGTCTGTGTAACTAGGTCATTAATCCACTGATAGCTTGAATAGGCAAATGGAGTACACAGGTCATATTGTAGGTCCATTATCAGCAAATTTAAGATGAAGTTGTCAGGAATGTTTTTTATTTTCCCATAGAGAGTATTGCTTTAACTTTACATGACAAAACAAAGATGACATGTTTCAGAATGATAAATTTTAGCCTAATACCCCTCTATGGAGTTTGGTATATTGAGTAATGGATGAAATGAAAAGGAAGCTTTAGGTCATCAAATCCAACTTCTTATAACTGCAATATCTTTGTCTTAGGATGCCTTAAATCTGATGCTCAGTAGATGAGCAGCATCTCAGCTAACCTTAACCTTCTAAAATTTGGGCACCTGTTCTAAATTTTAGGGTGATTTCTCATATCATTAGGACAAAGAATCTAAGAATGACTCTACCAGATCAGGCCAAGCCTTCATCTAACTGAATATCTCTGTCAGTGCCTGATAACCAACACCTTGGAAAGAACAATAGGGCAGGGCAAGTGCACGGTTCCTAGACTATACCTGTGCTTCAGGGAACCACAGAGAATGTCTCTGCACTTAGCAGCTCTTCTAGGATTCTGCTGAGTTGCTTTTTTGCCATGTGAATTTTTAGCATCCACAAGTTCAGCTTAGCTCCATGATGTATAGAGTTTTACCTCTTTCAGATTGTCATAACAGTATCACCAGTTAGTATCACTGATGACCTTAGTTCTTGTGTAGGAAAAGAGGGTGAACATATCTTCCCTAGAGATCTTCCTCATATCATTCATAATTTTATAATTGTGTCCTCCATAAGGCTGATGAGGTCCTATCTATTTAAGCATCTATGTTTGGCCATGCTAGATTCCCTTTTAATGACACCTGGAACCCAAATTCTCTGAAAACTCTATGAAAAGCCAAACTCAAATACCTGTAAGAATATCAAGTTCATAAAGAAAAAAAAAAACTACTACACCGTGACTCTACCAATTAGGGAAAGGCAAATCTGCTCAAAGTCATAACGTGCAGCTCATGCAAGTTTTGGTATCCAACAATGTACAACTGTTGGAGGTCCTTAAAAAAAGGAAATTCACAGAACATCAAGAAAAATTGTCGCTGAAGTCTGGAAATGTAGCTGAAACTAAATTGCTCTAACCAAGCTAAAACTTTGTTGCCAATATCTAGGTAGCCAAAGGCATCATGGAGCATCATCGTAAGGAAACTTCTCAAGTCTCTCAAAGACCTTGATTAGATTTTGAAGACCCTGATTAACTTTTGTAGACAGAAGATCCAAAACGACCTTTGTTGGTATCTGGATTAATACAAAGATACTGAGAGTTACGTGACCTTACAACTAAGAATTAAAAATATTCCTCTACCATTTCATGACTCTACCAAGAATTTGGGGTTTACATTTCAAAGAGTCCTCAGAGAATGAATAGAATAGACTAGACTAGACTAGACTAGAATAGAATAGAACAGAATAGAATATTTTCAGTTGGAAGGGACCTACAATGATAAACTAGTCCAACTTTGTGACCATTTCAGGGCTGACCAAAAGTTAAAGCATGTTGTTAAGGGAATTTTCCAAATGCCTCTTAAGCACTAACAGGTTTGGAGAATTGACCACCTCCCTAGGAAGCCTGTTCCAACATTCAACTACCATCTCAATAAAGAAATGTTTCCTAATGTCAAGTCTAATCCTCCCCTGATGCAGCTTTGAACCATTACCACAAATTCTATCACTGAATCCCAGGGAGAAGAGACCAGCACCTTCCTCTCTCTGTTCCCACCTCAGGAAGCTGTAGAGAGCAATGAGGTCACTCCTCAGCCTCCTTTTCTCCACACTAGACAAACCGAAAGTCCTCAGTCACTCCTCACAGGCCATTCCTTCTGACTCCTTCACCAGCTTTGTTGCCCTCCTCTGAATGTGTCCAAGCCTCTGAATGTGTCCAAGTACCTTCAAGTTTTCAATTCAAGTCTCACTTGAATTCAAGTCAGCAAAGTGAGACCGTTATTTCTCATAAATTCCTTTGAAAATAAATTGTCAAAAATGATGTTATTGGTCCAAATATAGGAAACACTCTTTCCTGGGAAAAAGAATGGATTACTCCTTCTAAAGTTTTCAAAATCTTCAAGTTCTTTACTTTCTGCTAAACCCTCATCTTAGTTTTCCTCTGAAAAAAAGAGAAATAGAGAAAAAAGGGAAGAAAAAAATCAAGGTGTGAGGAAATGAAGAAAGGAAACCACGCAGGAGCTCATTTTGCTTTTTTATATTGTAAAGAGGCAGGAAAGAAAAGAACACATTTTAGTAGATAGAAGATTTAAATACAAAAGTTCCAACAACTTTCTCTTCTAAAATCTTAATGTTAAATATGATGGCAACATATGTTTTAACATCCTAGATCAAATATTTATCTGGGAAAAAAATGAGTAAATATTATCCTATAAAATGACTTTTTGAATGGTGCAACAATTATTTCCATGTTATCATAGACAATAGGTCTTATTAGATAAACCTGATTTTTTTAAATTAATCTCAAAATTTGGACAAGAAAAGAAACCGTGCTGGTGTAGTATATTCAGATAATGGTAATTTAATTTACTTCTGCACAACACTTTGATACCTACATGTATCTGTACTACATTAAATCACTGTAGCTTATATTAAATGTAATAAAGAAATATTAATTTGTAAATGCACACTCTTTCTTCTGGAAAGACCTAAATAATCAGGCCAAAAGCATTTCTTCTACACTGTTCAACACCTTTCCCCACATGTTGGAGTGAAAAAGAAATCAATAGTAGTAAAATTCTCAGATAATGCAAGGTTTGGCAGATCAAAATAATGAAAATGCAGGCCAAGAACATCATCAGGCAGGCTCGTTTTGTCAACATGTGCTTCATCACAGTTAAGTGCTAGATTATGCATCGAGAAACAAAGAATGTATTCACATTTGCGAGATGAGCGATTGCATCCCCAGAAAGCAAAAACAATGAGATCACAGCAGATAATGCATTGAATTTGAATTCCCAGTGGTGTTGTTAACATGGGAGGATGAAATTGCAAACGAGTGCTAGAGGAAGAGTAGGAAGGTGACATCAGTTAGGTGAGCAACTTTTGGGAGATGCTAATTGGCATTTTGAGTGGGATTCACCTGATGTAGATGTCTGTCATGTATGCAGTATATCTATGAAACTGTTGAGCCCTTGCTAGAGTATACTTCAAAATAAACTACAAAACTGGAGTCCTTCCCTGGGAGAAATGCAATGCTCCTATTGTTTTAAATAGCAGGCACTTGTACAGGGCAGGTGGAGATGATTTAACAAGATCCAGTGTTTAGAAGCTGCAGTTAAACCACTTCACACCAGAATAAAGGTGCAATACTTTTACAACAAAATCAATTAAATGCTGGAACAATTTTCCAGGGCTTGAAAGACTGTGTATGACTAAAATCTTTAAGATTAAGATTGCATTACCTAGCATACACACTATACCACAAACACAGTGATTTTGGTGCAGAAGTGACAGGTTGTAATGTTTTGGCATGCGATCATGGTAGTTTTCCCTAGTCTTAAAACCTATGAAGTTACTGTTATAGAAGAACAGAAACTTTGTCTTCTGTCTGCGTGACAAATCAGATTTGCTTTTGCTCATCCTAAATTTTCATCTTCTCAACTTTATCCCACTATTCATATTTTATGCCCACCTTTAGTAAAGACAATTTAGATAATTGTCTTTACTCACCAGACTCCTACAAATATTCCTACAGAATAATCTTATGCTCATATCTCTATGTGAAATATCTTTTATTTTGCAAGACTTTGATTGATGCTCATATATCTACTAAACTGTGTGTTGCCTCTCAGCACAGAGATTAATTTCACCTAGTTCCCTTATCTGGTAGCTTGTTAACAGAATTCCTCTGTAACACTTATCATTCCTTTTGCCTAGACATGAAAGCTAGTTTCAGTGGTTAGCAGTTGCCATACTCTATCTCTTAAGATCAGCATCATGATTAGTTCTTCACATCCTCGATCCTTTGACACCGCTTTTTATGTCTTTCCAGTACAAACTGGCAGCAATTCAGTGAAGCCATCAGTCCTTCACATTGGTATGGTAGATAAGACAGTTGAGTATTTTGATTTTATGAAATGCAGTGAAGAAAAGTCTCAATAAGTGTGAAATTCATGCTCTTCTTGATCTGAGTTGTAACACTTGCTTCTTAACACACACTGGTTCTGTGATAATTGCAATCTGGATTTCACAACAGTGTAAAGCCCATACTTGGTATCTCAGATGGTAACACAGGGCAGAAATAGATCACTTAAAGTTTTCCCTCATCACAGCTATCCCCTTACGGCTTTCTTTTGGTAGCTTCCATTCCTCACATCACTGCTGGATACTGAATTTCCAGTATAACAGATTAAGGCAATATCCAAATCATTTGGGAACCAAACACTTTCTGGAAACCAGAAACTGCTGCTTCATGCAATCTATGTTTAGAATTACTAGCAGAAGGGAGCAATTTTTAAGGGAAATGGAAATAAAACAGTTATATTGCTTTTTCATTTTTGTCCCTATTAGAGCAGTTTTACTTGCTGCTGACCATCTCCTAGAGATATTGCTATATCATATCCCTTCTTCCACAGATTCACCTAATCATATATTTTTCTTCCATTCTGTTTTTGCCGCATATGCTGCAAGCTTTCTGTGTTCCATGTAGTTCATCAAATGCTCTTCCTTCATCCTTTCTTCTCACAGCCTTATATGCTCTTGGCTCTTTAGCGTCAAACTGTGGTCTTTCTTTTTCCTCTCTTTCCAGTTACAGATGTGATTCCTATTTGCATCAAGCACATGACATGTGACCATGAGCCTCATCTAACCGCTTTGCAAATCTCTTCTTTGGTTCCTAGAGAATTCAGCATAACAGTGTTTCCCCACTACGTCTTCTTCTTAGAGCATCCTTGTAAATCCCCCCGTGCCAGCTGCATGCTGCATGCACCAATAATCCCCAGACGAGGTGACATTGTCAAACCATAATCCATAGTCTCATTGTTGCCTTTTCATATTTGCTAACTCTATTCTTTTAATAGTCAAACACAATAATCTTCCAAATGACAACTAAGGGTCAGCTTATCTTCATGGAAAGGCAGAGGATCCAAGCAGCACGTAAGGCTAGAAGGGAAATTTACTTCCAGCCTCATCCCAGCAACCCTGCACTATGTGCTGCATCTTTTCCTACATCTTTTGAAATTATTTCATTGCTCTTCAGCAAATGCATTGGTAGAATGAGCTAGGCTACACTGTCCATCTGCATTTTACTTTTTTTGATTTCGATGGGTGAAAATCTGCCATGAGCTTCAGTATATATGTTGCTAATTGCCTAAATGGGGTCTTTTCATGCTCCTTCAGGGAGAGTCCAGCACTCAGATTTTACTTCTCTCTCAGATCTTCATCTTCTTCAATAATAGGCAGCCAAGTGCCTACAGTAAGGACCTCTGTCGACTGCAGGGAGCTCTGAAGAGCCCCATGGTGCCTGCATCAGGTAGGACTTGTGTCATGGTCGCGGCGCAACTGTCCGTGCCGATGTGTCTCTCGATGTAGCGGGGTGGGGGAAAAGAAAGTCCTCTGTTTTCCCTCAGAATTTGTATCTTGCCGCGTCCCCCACAACTTCTGGCTTCCGGGGGACTTCTCAATAGTCCACGGGAGTCGTAGTTCTTTTTAGATGACTTAGAAAGACATTTCTTTAATATGTGGGGGTCGGACTCCCACAACTTGCTTGTTTGGTTCTGGTGTGAGCAGAGAAACAAGAGCATCATGAAACAGGAGAGCTCCTTGTACCAGATACTTCTTGAATGCTTGACTAAGTGCATGTCTGCAATGTGTGTATTTTTCTGTTAGGGAAAAAAAAAAAAGGCTTTGTAGTGAGACGAAATATGTATATGGGCTGTGTCAGAGAAGCGGCTTCTCTACTTCACCCTCCATCAATCTTCCCCCTTCGTAAAACTCTTCTCAATAAATCAGTGTGGAAATGGCAGAAATCATGCCCTTTTCTCCCTGCCTTCTCATCGTCATGGCTGAATTCACAGGATGAATCTATCAAAGTCATTGGAATTGCCTCAGAAATTAATTTGTCTGGGATAGCTTGCAACAGATGTGCTGTTGGCTTCCACTTTTATTATTTCTGTGCTCGTAGCATGGCTCTGTTGTGTGAGATCCATTCCAGGCCCTGAGGACCCTGGTACACAAACTCACTCTGGAGACTAAGAGAAGGGACAACAGAATGATTTGACCAATGCCACAGAGGAGACCTTGCTTTAGAAACTTAATCTGGCCATTGTGTCCTCCTTACATGGTCTGATTTTGGACCATGCAACCCAACTGCTATAAAACATGAGTGGGAGTAACCATGTCTGTGTAGCAAGGTGTCCAGGGCTTGCCATTGACACATGAAAAGAGAGAAGAGCAAGCCACTCAAACTACTTTCTGATTTGATATTTGTGAATGAAATATTTTATCCCTCTACAGAGCATTTATTTGTGACAGATGCAACTGAACTGCCTGGAATCAGGCCACAAGTTACTTGGCTGAGGAGAGTATTGCTGCAGAGATGGAGTTGCATTGCACCACTGGGATATAGCTGTTTGCTTCATGTTTGGCCATGAGCCACCACCACAACTCTGTCAAGAGGACCGAGACAGCTGCTCTAATGCTATATATGTCTATGCCATGCACTCTGGGACCTCCATTCAAGTCCAGATGGGTGCTTAAGGTGAAAGAGGATAAAGAAAGCAAGCAGCTTGCTTATCTGCAGGTCTGCACGCAGACATGCCCACCCAAAGAGCTACAAGCAAGTAAGAATAACTATATCCTCTCAGGAAAGCCACAGTGATATTGGGAAGGTCAGAGTCTTGCTGAAAATACCTCAGACATCCTAGATATTGGCTGATAAAGGAGAAAAGAAGAAAACTCTTTTGCTCACTGAAAAGATAAATGAACAAGAGTAGCAGCCACGGTGCCAGCAGAATTGCTACAGGCACCAGCTTTACCAAGGAAGTAGCAACTGCAATGGCAAATAATTTTAATAATCCCTAGCTGATATCAACATCTTTCTGTTCAAGTATTGAGCTGAAGTCACAGAATAATTAACCTTGGCTGGGTTATAAGATCAGCAATGTCCTGAAAAGACTTGCACTGAAAGAATATATACTGTCACATATGTGAGTAGGAAAATCATACAAAAATCTTACCAGAGATGTTGCATATTGCATTTCGCAGCTAAATATGAACATTCAGGAATGAAATGTGCTGAAGGGGAGATACAAGGCCTGAGCCTTTGTAAGAAAAATTTTTGCATCTCAGAAGTGCATGCATCCAGAGGGATGAGGCTCAGGTACACACTTCATGGTTACCAAAGTACCAGTCTACTTTATAACTAACTATGGTTATTGAAGTGTGTTCTTTGTGAATACACAGTTCACTCTCGTGCTTTCACACCTCATAAGAAGCAGCTACCTCCCCAGAAAACACCAGCAGGCAGTTTTGCCCAGCTGTTCCTGCGTTGTGTAGTTATTTGATTAAAAGCCTCTCAGTGTTTTGTCTTAGTGGCTGCCAGCCCATCTGGGACCGGCAAACAGCAGCCGTCGTTGCAAGAGTGTTGATAAGGCTTTATCCTGTTTCATTCTCCAGCATTGCAATGTATTTAGGTAAGCAAAAGCTCTGAAGTTACCACTTAAATATGGATTGAAGCCAGATTTTCTCCTTTAAACATGTTTTATCAAGTAGATAAGAAGTTTAAAACTTGAAAAGTTACTGATCAGGTTTTTGATCTGAAAACCAGGTATGGAACAGAACAAGCAACCATAAGTATCTTTATGCTCTTCTGCCAGTAACACCTTCTTGCACAATAATGGAGCATGTATCTAATATGGAGAAAATGTGGGGAGAAATAATTTAGATGAAAGGGTGTCCTTGGATGGGTAAAGAGATTCAAGATGAGGCTCAGGAGGGAAGAAAAAAATAAGAAAAAGAAAGGAAAAAAACCACTCCAAAAGAAACAACCACGCATCCTGAATCTTTTATCTCTTCTGATGAAGTTTTAATGACTAAAGTTTCTTCGTGTTAGTTAAAATATTTTTAATATCTTCCCACAAAAATTAAT
The DNA here is from genome assembly GCA_013400335.1 of Eurystomus gularis. NCBI lineage: Eukaryota > Metazoa > Chordata > Aves > Coraciiformes > Coraciidae > Eurystomus > Eurystomus gularis. Next base: position 11,490 of record VZZY01013145.1, on the reverse strand, counting down.
TTCTACTTTGACAGAAGAAAAGTCATAAGTGATATATTCTTGGAAGAGCTACTATAATTACACTGTAGTTATGATGAAACAATAACACAGCTACATTGCTGTTAACTTTGAGATACTTTTCATGTGCATTTTTCACCTAACTGACAGTTCATCTATGTGAGGGAGTTATTGATTTTTCTCTCTATTTCTTTCATGCTTAATAGGCAGAGTTTGGGGCACAGAAGTAGTAACAAAAGCATTTTAGCCTATAATATAATTATACAAAAACAACTTCAAACTTACAGCATAATTGAAATGCTATTACCCTGTACAAGCAGTTTTATAGAATGATGTGTACAATGGTGAGTATGTAACTGGCAACTTTTGAAGTTATTAGATACTGTAGGGGCAGATCTGGTAGGAATATAAAGTCAGATATCTTAAAAGTATTACTATGTCTTCCTTCAGCTGGGATGTCGGCTCCATGGAACAGTCTATGCTCAAAAGATGTGGTTCAGTCATCCTAATCCAGATTAGTATAGAGTATATGGCTGCTCCTCTGAGTATTTAACATAATTTCAACTTTAGCTCTCTGTCCTTCCCACATGCCCTTAACACCAGTATAAGTAGGAACAAGCTGAAAGTAGGAATCTTTGACTTATGAATTAAAATATGAGTCTGATATTTAATGAATTACAATACTAGCATTGCTTTCTATTTTGAGCCAAACTAAATAAAGAGGCTAGAGGGATTCTTTAATAATAATAAACATGGAACTCTAATTCCTTTTTATGCTCTGTGATCACATACAAAAGATCTAATAAAAATAATTGCATTAGATGTCCTATTTTTGGATAAATGCATAGCTAGTATTTAGGAAGACTCTTATTGCTCTGATTTATCTATTAATGAAGCAAAACCTAGTTAATTACCTAATTTGCATGATATTTTGCATCCACATAGATGCTGGGATGAGCACTGGGGAGAGGTTTTGCATCAATCCATTTTTGATAAGGTAATGAAGTTGACTGGGCTGACTCTGCAGATCAAATCATTGGATGTTTTTCTCCTGTTGAACTGAGAACTTCTAAACCAAGGTACAGATCAAAGCTTGTGACCTGGGGAAGGCCTGACCTTTCTTCCTCCACTGTCAAGGAGGAACAGTGTAAATTAATAACCAGTTTGAGGTCCCAAATTATTGTTCCACGGCCTCAAGTGGAGGCGATGAGAAGAATACAGTGGCTTGTAGCTTCTCTTACTTCTCCCCTGCCTGCTCCACTGCACCACTGGTCTGAGACAGGATATAACCCTGAAAACTGCCAGCCAGAGCTATCTTGGTAATGTCAAGGCAGAAAGTGGTGACTCTACTTCTGCTTTAGCCTCCTTTTCACATCACGCCTTCTTCACTCCATGGTGTTTCTTCCCATTCTTTGTCTGTCACTCCGTTGTCCCATTGTGTTGAGGTGCTTTTTATCAACATACCTATCTTCCTGTCAGTGTGTGCTTGGTATTTCTGCACCCCATGTGTCTGTCAGGAGATTCTACTTCAAGAGAAAAAAAGACTTACACCATTTTCGTAAGGCCTTCCCAAGTCCTGTGCTGTGTAGGATCCGATTCATCATGTAAAGATGATTTGTATAAGAATACATCTTCTCTAACATTAGCTATTTAAAAACAAGACATCCAGCCTAAGCCAGTAGGTTGTCCAGGTTGAGCCTGCTATGGCCAGACAAAGCAGTACCTCCAGGGAGTGCTTCTTCCCATACCAGGGTGGAAGTTGGAAATGGTTTTGAACCCCCTCTGATGTTCTCCTCTCTCTGTGTTGACAGGAGAAGGAGCCAAGGACAACAAATTTAGATTATACACAGAACTCAACATGGCTAAATTTAAGAGACATTAATTTCATCCTTAACGTCTTCTGAAAAACTTTGACATGCTTTATGCGAGCACAGAAAAAGTGCTATTAAATAAGAAAACTCATGAAATAAACTAGGTCTTAAAATGCAAACATCTGCCACTGCAGAAATGAGGGGATTTGGCAGGAAAGAGCTTTCCAAAGAACAGCCCATAGTCTTCCAGTCTCTGCTGCTTCAAGTAACAGATACGATGTATGAGCCATTTAATACTGAAAAGAGGGCAGACTCTCATCACTGGAGATAAATTACTAGTTCTAGAGACTCAGCTACAGCATAAAAGTAACAACCAGCTAAAAAAAATATTATCCTAATTACACTGGGTCATATATTGAAATATGGTAATTTGAGTGCTGAGTCACCAAGACTACTGAGGAAAAAGTTTCTGCTATAAAACAAAATTGGTGAAGTCTGTGTTTTCTGTTTTTAAAGCCATCATTGGGAATAAGACAAATAAAATCACATGGGCTTTTGATCTAATCAATGCAGGTGTGTTTGGTTTTAATCTACTATTTTTTTAATACATTTGGAGTTTTATTCAGATGATTTACTTTCATGTCTGAGATGAATTTTAACAACTAACATGACATTGAAGCTGAACAAGCAATCTGAGCTCCTTATTATCCAGGGCAGAAAGACTGTGGCTATCTCTGGACCTGGTGGAGAGAGGTAGATGCCTACATAAAAGTTTGTCTTATGTAGCTTAGCTATTCAAAACTTGGGCTTATAGCCTTATTAGTTGTCTTGACTCTATTTATAATTGCTGGTGACAAGCAGGTACCCTAAAAAGTGATCATTCCTACATATTTTACCTACTTGGTCATATGGTGAGGTGCCTATCTCTCCACTGACTGTAGATGGACTTTGACAAGCAGTTTAGATTGGATAGAATAATTTCAGATCTCTAAAATTATTAAGATGAATCCCACCTGTGCAGTAGATGATCTTCCATGTGCTCCTAAATTCAAAACTCCATTCCATTTAGAGCAGGCAAAGGATATATATTTTACCCCAATATTCTACAGCACTCCATTCAAAGCTGGGAGGGAAAAAGAGGGATGTGATTTGTTTGATCTATTATTGAAGGGGACTTACGAAATCACAGGTTGCCAAGACACTGAAATTTCTAGATTGTTGGACATTAAATGTAAATGTCATTAAAAGATAATACCTGCCTGAAAGAGATCGGAAAAAGTGTAGTTTCATAACAATGGAAGCCAGTAGAAATCCTATTAGCTTCAATTACTGTTTATCAGATAGCCATAGTTCAAGGAAACTTCTCTGTTTATGAACACATATAATACTGATGTTAATATGGCAAAAGTGAAATGCTCCTGAAGAAGAATGTATTCATTGCATACTTAATGGCTGTGCTGTGCTGAAATAAGGCACTTTGGATCACAACAGAGGACAGGAGAACCATGGAATGGTCATTCTCATTAAAAGCTGTCATAATGTACCAAGGATGTGCCTGAACTACTACTCACTCAGACTTGCTTTTACAGTCAATGGAGAGAAGGAGGCAGCTACAAAGGACAACCATCCCTCAAGAGAATATAGGGCATCTGCTACTCCTTTACTGGAAAGGAGAAGACTGTGCTGCTCAGCTTAGACATCTCACCCAGGGCTATCTGTAATGGCAGAGGGATGCCACCTCCAGCGCCACGTGCTTGTGATAACGTCCATATCATAAACATCTGACCACTCTTTCCTGTTTGGATGGAGAGATGTATTTTTACCTAGGTCTGGGCATCTTTTCTGAGTTTTAACTCAGAGTGTGGGCTAAATAACCTAATGTGTACCAGTCCACTGTTTATCTGTGACTTCTCTGAGAATAATGTGAGATCTGTGTAGCTCTCATGCTCATGTGATAACCCTCTCAGGGCATGCCATGTAAACCTGATGTAACGTAGTCCATAAGAGGTAAAGAGATTTCCAAATACAGGCTTTAAGTACCTGGCTTCATTGAAAAATATCCTGGCAGCCTCCATTTCCCTTGCATTGTGCAAGGGAGGACAAATACCATCTGATAACACAAGAAGAAAATGATATTATAAAAGTCTCGACTGGGTTCTAAGGGGAATCATCACATTTCCCTGTTTTCTAAATGCCTCCCTGAGCTTAGTCCAGTAATTGCCTTTGGGCACTTTTGAGATTTTGATCTGGATTGCCTAGTTGCCAGAAAGAAAATAAAGTAGGGCTAGATAGTGACAAAAAGGAAAATGTAACCCAACAGATTTTAGTATCAACCTAAATACTATTATCATAACATGGAAAACATAATACAACATTGGAACCCAAAATTCTGCACCCATGTTTCCGTATTATTGAGGAACAATATAAAATTTTGAGTGTGATTAGGCTAAAATGTCCAGCTCAAAATAGCACTCAAATGAGTGGTAGAGCTGACTTAAATCAGTCTCAATCAGACAAAGTTTACAGTGAATAGAGCTCTGCTCTTTTACCTAAGCATTTTTCCCTGACTATTACTTTCAGCCTTGGGTGATGCACTGATGGAGCTAATTGCTTCACACAGCACAGGCTCACAAACACAAGCACATATATCAGCATTATTTCCATATTTGAATGAGGGTGGCATTGCTGCCAAGGGGGGCTCTATTTTCTAACCACAGTGGTAGAAAATCACACAGAAAAAAATGAGGAGAAAAACTGTCAGTTCTAGAATTTAATAAGGAATCAGCTGGTGGCTTAAGAAACTTACTTACTGGAAAGAGATACATGAGGGCAAAAAAGGACAGAAGTTCATTCTTTCTCCTCTCCTCTCCTCTCCTCTCCTCTCCTCTCCTCTCCTCTCCT
>VZZY01013143.1:4656-50054 GCA_013400335.1 Eurystomus gularis | reverse complement strand
TTCCTCGGGTGGTCACGAACCTTCTCTTCATTTACAGGGGTAGGTACTTTGTCTCCCTGGTCCCCATCTTGTGGTCCTTCATCTCAGGAGGTGTGAGGAGAGAGGCTGCTGGTGAAGACTGAAGCAAAAATGTTGTTGAGAATCTCAGTCTTCTCCTAATCTGTGGTTACCAGCTTGCCATTCTTGCTCATCAGGAGGGTACTCTTTCTCTGACCTTCCTATTCTGGATGACATACCTGTAGAAGCCCTTGTTATTCTTCACATCCCTTGCCAAGTTCAGCTCCAGCTGTGCCCTGGCCTTCCTGACCTCACCCCTACACAACTGGGCAGTGTCCCTATCCTCTCCCCAAGATACCTGTCTGTGCTTGAACTGCCTGTGTGTTTCCTTCTTGTCTTTTAACTTGACCAGCAGCCATGCTGGTCTCTTCCCTTCCTTGCTTGATTTCTTAAACCTGGGGATCAAGAGCTCTTGCACTTTAAGGAAAGCATCATTAAAGATCTGCCAGCTCTATTCTGCTCCCTTACCCCTGAGGACTGTTTCCCAGCGAGTCCTATTGACTAACTCCTTGAGGAGCTTAAAGTTTGCTTTCCTAAAGTTCAGGGTCCTGACAATGCTCCTTGCCTGACTTACCTCCTGTAGGACTGTGAAGTCCATCAGTGTGTGATCACCGCACCCCAGGCTTCCTTCAATCTTGATATCCCTGATGAGCTTGCTTGCATTGGTGACCATCAGATCCAGTATCCCATTCTCTCAGGTATGGCTATTTCCTGTCTTAAGTTATCATCGAGGCACTCCAAGAGTCTCCTGAATTGCCTACAGCTCGCTGTGCTACTTTTTCAGCAGATGTCAGGGTGGTTGAAATCCCCCAATAGGACAAGAGCCTGTGAGTGTAGTGCCTCCTGTAGCTGGAGTAAGAAGGCTACATCTGTAGGCTCCCCTTGATCAGGTGGCCTGTAGTAGACACCAACCACAAGGTCCCCATGTTGTCTCAGTCTCTAATTCCTACCCAAGGTTTCAACTTGCTCTTGGCTCTTTTTTAGGGACATCTCTTCACACTCTACCCAATTCTTAACATAGAGGGCGACACCTCCACTCCTCCTTCCTCTCCTATCCCTCTGAACAGCTTGTAGCCATTGATAGCCACACTCCAGCCATAGGATTCATCCCACCAAGTTTCAGTAATGGCCACTATGTCATAGCTTTCCAGCAGCACAGTAGCTTGCAACTCCTCCTGTTTATTGCCCATGCTACATGCGTTCATGTAGAGACACTTCAGCTGGGCTATAGGCTGTGTTGCTTTCTTAGAGGAACACCCCTTAACTCCCTTGAGGTGTTTCACAGATGTTTCCCTGTTGGCTCCTACTATCTCAGGAGCCCCTGGCTCATCCCTGTAAGAATTTGACTGTGCTGTAGTGTCATCAGCATGCCTCAGAGCAACAGGCTGAAGGCCCTGAGATGAGATATATTTCCACTGAAACATTGCCAATGTCAGTGGCATTTCTGGAGGGCAGCATTTGTACAAAGTGATGAAATTGCATTATTAGCCAGACACAGTGTGACCATCAGCAGTTCCACCATTCCTTCACAGTGCAGGAACACCATCTCCCACCACCTGAGAATAAAACACTGTCCACAGATTTAAGGGGACAAGGAAACTTTCTTTCTCTTCTCCCACTCCTGAAAATGAGTGGGACAATAAAGAGTGTCTTCAGCAGTAACACAGAAGAAATCACTTTTGATCTTAGCTATCCCATTTTTACCTCTTGGTAAGATACTCCAGCGGACACACTAGTCCAGACAAATTCTCCCACGTCAAAAATAGCAAAGCAAGGAAACAGAGTCAACATTGACATGGTGAAGAGAAAGTGCTGGATAAGAGTTGTACCTTTTTTTTTTTTCTCTAATAGATAATACCTTTTGCTGACATAAGAAAAGCATATTTTAAATGAGTTATTTGGTTCAGAATGAATTGTTCTGCTCACATGAGGACTTTTGTCAAGTTCAGGGCTTTTAAAGCCGTGAATTTACTGTACTTCATTAGTCTGGTACCATTTAGTAGGTCACTGATTAGTACAACAAAGGACAGCCCCAAGAAATGGCAGTGCTATAAAGGCAGACAATAAAACTCCCTGATACAGCAAATGTTATCTACCTTTAAATGTCTGCTATGGCATTTAGGATGAGAATTGCCAGAATGAATCTCTTCAGAGAGAAGATGAAATATTTTGGCTCTTCTTTTTTGGAAAAAGAAAAAAAAAAAAAAAAAGATAACATTTGCCTGCTTCAGTCATTTTTTTACAAGTAAAAGATATATGCGAGGTGGTACTGAGGTTCCCAACTCTGAATTGCAGTCTGCACCCCTTTGAGGGGATGGACATCGGTGTGCTGCTAGTGTGGTAGAACGGAAACCCTAAAGGCAATCATTGCTGCCTATGTCTGGAATGACTAGACTGCAGATCGTGCTATTGGTGGTGGTGGTGAACTCTGCTAGGCCAGCTTGAAAGCACCTGGCTTAGCCTGGCATTGGCCAGAGTCACAACTGCTTCATAGGCGCTGCTCAGCTCTGTTTGTCTTCTTCATGGGCTGGAGACCTGAAACCTCAGTGAGAAGCATATACTGCTTATCTCCACATTCAGACAGAGCTCTTTGTAGAGTACCATCTTCATGCCTTACCATGCTACAGGCTTGGGACACACCTTGCTCAGCTCACTCTGATAGACAGATGGCTCAGAGCCACAAAAGTAGTGCAAGGGGCTTCAAGCAGATGGGAGGCCAGAACACGTCTCCTCCCACCATTACATTGTATGCTTTGCACTGCTACTTAACACTCTGCTCTAGGACGTTGCAGCAATTTGCTTCTCTCCCCATAAGGCTATTCTGGATTAACTAACCATTTACTAACTATAGTACCATTAACTAGCTACACAGTAGTGGGGACAGGAACAGAAATGGCAGCATCTGTTCCTTTTGAAAAGCTACAACAGTAGGAGACATGTCAGCTTGATTTTTTCAGCTCTTATGCTGAACATGACATGTATTTTATAATTTACATGCTTGAACACATGCCTAACTTCAGAGGACTGTTCCTCTAATTGGAGTTAAGTCTGTGTTTAAGTGTGTTGCTTAATCAGTGACTGAAGGCTAATGCAGAAACATTGATTCATTATACAATAAGAATTACTAGCACCGCAGCACACTAATAAACTGCTAATTGGTTTCTGCTTATTTGCGCTGATAGGATTTAAGACAAAAACAGTAAAATTGCAAAATCTGGGATCCTTATTAAGCAGAAATGAGTTGACCTGCCTTAACTCATTATGTTTGACTGGAAAAATTATGTTTGTTTTTACTGGTGGTGTAATTAATTGTGTCCAGGTTAGGTAGAAAGTTTTTTATACCAGCTAATGCCTTAATGCATTAAGAAAATTTTGAAAGCAAGATTTTTCAACAGCTCACTGTTTAGTGGCATGGTTCTGGTCTGTGTATATGCTTGACAGATGTGGACTTGGAATCTTCCTGGGGCTTTCTTTCAAAAAAATATTAAGAAGGAATAATAATATGCAGATTATTTTTTTATGTATTCTGCCCAGAAGGCAAAAATACCTTGTTTGCTGAAAGCATTAATTTTCTGTTCAAAATGGGACATCTAAAGAGTGGGGGGAGTGCAGGTATCATAAGTATTTTAAGAAGCTTGTATCTTAACAAGTGCAGATCCCGAAAAGACTGAGGGGAAAAAAAGAACTCCTTGGAGGTTAAAAAGGGAAGAGTGGCATAGAAAACAATCTAGTTAACAAAGTATTATATTGAGATAAGCCCTTGTCTATTAGTAGCCTTCATCTGAAAGAGGCCAAGTTCAAACCTATTGTCCACAAGTATCCATCTTGGGATATGTTTTAACTCTGTTCTGTGGGATGAAGTTTCTTATGCAAGGAGTGTGTCCTGTGACCTACAGTAATGCTTCATATCCCTCTGAAAAACAGAAGATTGGCTTCTAGGAATTTGAAACCACTATGTGCTAGATGTTTAATCATCTGGAAACTCAATTGCAGAGAAGAGAGAGATACTTCTACTAGAGCCTACTACATCAGTATGCTGGATACCTGAGGCCTGGTACTTTTATTACCCATCAGAGTTAAGATGTCAGCTAGAGTTTTACAGGAGTACTTGGAAGGAGAAATATTTTCCTTCACTTTATTCACTGGGTTAAATTCTTGGGATATTGGGCAGTTCAGAAGAGCAGAATAAGCAATAACAGAGAGCTAAACTAAGCCTCAAAGTAAGAACAGTGAGTGCTCTGGGGATCAGAGCCTGACCTGAGCATATGAAAAACCTCAGTACAGCTCCTCTGTTTGGATACCTTCAGACAACACCCTCAGACAGGGATTGCACCTGGAGCTAGAGTGCATCAGCATTCTGTTGTACTTATTTATTTATTTGTTGTTCTCCAGCTTAAACTACACCAATATAACATTTTTTCACTTGAGTGTTGCCCAGACTGAGGACTATTTAAACACCCTGCTTTCCTCACTTATTTGGGAAAAGTTCCTAGCTGGAATACCTCCCAGGGGCAGGTACTCCAGTTTGGTGCTATTTCTAGCTAAGAATACTGCTTAATGGGCAAGCTCTAAATGGGAAAACCAGCCACCTATGGCTTTTGGTTTTTTTCCACTCCTGATGGTGCTGCAGGTTCCTGGATGTTCCTGCTCTCTGCTTCTCAGATGCCAGCTCTCCAGCTTGTCACAGGCAGAAAAGCTTGTCTCTCGTGCATTCACCACCTGCTATGAGTGCTAGGCCACTAAGCTGGAGATTTTATATTGGTTACGTATAACGAAAGGGAAAAGTCCTCAATCCATGTCAGCCAGGGCCCACTCATAGTCAGTCGAGCCAGGGGCTGAGCAAAGACTGTTCCTCTGAGAAGATCCTGCTCTAGCCATACAGTTTGCAAGCACTGCCACCTTTCTGTGCTGTTTTTCTTTCCAGAGGGAGTGAGAATGTTTGGAGCAGGAAGTGCTGTGAGGAATCTATGTGGCTTTGGAACAGTTTCTTCTTGAAGCAATTTAACACTGAATTCCAGCTCTCCCACTAAGATAAGACAGCTACCCCATGGCAGCCTGGATTAGATTCTAATCCTGCCACATCATCAGTCTAAACAAGGAGAAAATGGCCTTTATTTAATTGGCTAATCTTTCAATTAAAATAGATGGAATGCTAAAACTTTACATATGCTTAAGTAGTAAAGTAAGGACAGGAAAAAATTGTGTGTTTTTAGAAACCAGCACTGAGAGATAAAGAGGAGCTCTTGAAGAAACCCAAGAGCATAATACATCATATCTACCAGGGACAAAAATAAGCACTAGGGAAGGAAAACATATTATTATGATGTAAAAAGGAACTATGTTAGAGTGACTGTCTGCATATTGCAACATCAAAATTAGACTAAATAATTTCTTTTCCCAGAACTGCAAAAGAGCTGTTTCCTCCACAGGAATAACGTGTTTACCAAGTATTTTCTTGTGCTCTTCATTACTGAGTGATTGCAGAAAAGAGCTCTGTTTTTCTTGGAAGCCAGTACTTGCCAAGGTAACACCTGATGCTTCCCAGGAACCATCAGCCTGGAGGTCTGTACATTAGTGGAAAAATGTGATGTTCATCGTCTGGTAACCATCCTGGGTTTGCAGAAAGCTGCAAAGTATTTCCTCTTTGCATGCATTCCCAAATGACTGACCTTAATAATGTATAGTACAGGTCACTGTGAGCTAGCAATTCATGCTGGGAGGTAAAGGTGGATCCTCTGTGGCAGCATGGGGATGCAGCAGCTTCAGATCACCGTCTCATTATATTTCATGGGTCTGTAGTAGTCAAATGAGAGCATTCAAAGGAAAATAGTTAAATGGCTAGTTTTAGAGACCACTGAATATCCCCTGCTCAGTAGAGCAGTCTTTGAAGTCTAGACATAAATAACCTAGATGGTTAAACTATACTTTATATGACTGGATAATTGTTTCCATGTACATGGCAGCACAATGTGTGGATAGCTCTTGCTTTTGGAAAGCAATGAACTAAGGCTTCTTTATACACATGCCAAACAATGAATAGCTGAGCTCCGAACAGCAGCAAAGATGGAGGAGCAAATGTGCTTAGACACCATTAGTGTGGTCACCCAAGAAGACACACTGGAAGCTCTGCAGTGAATGAACAAGCAGAAACTGCCTGATGAATGGCAGTGTTTAGATCAGCATCTTGTACTTGGTGTTCACTTGGGACAGACATTACATGCATTTGGTGTCTGGATTTCAACGTTCTTTACTGCACCTTTTGAGGGCATTTTGACCAAGGCTTTCTCTTTAGGAACACTACAGCAAACTCAAGGTCTGTGCCATCTCTTAGTTTGCTCCCACCCACCAGTTGCTCATAAGATTTCCTGCCTTTGCCCTTTTCTTCTTACCATATTGAGTCCCATCTGGTTATACACCTCAAAAATTTAATGTGTTAGTGTGCTAGCTGACTTTATACCACACAGAAGGTATAAACACAGGAGAAATCAATGACCTGGATTTATAAGCCGTGAGGGGAAGAAGATGAGAATGTATTGGAATGAGATATGTTTGGGCAAAAGAGAAGGAAGGGGTTATTCTGGGCCTAAAAGATAAATGGATTTTGTCTTCAATAGCAAATGGTCTTAATTTTCATTGAGGTATTTTGAACTGATTGTTAAGGAGAGGTGAAAGGACTGAGAAATAGGAAATTTTGGCAATTCAGACTTCTTAGACATGCAGAGGATATCAGAAAGATAAGGAAGAAGGAGTATTTTTGAACTTAATGTATTCTATAAATAGTTTTTGTACTAGACTTGAGAAAGGACCAGTGTGGACAAGAGACTCTATAACAAGAATATGCAGGAATTCCTCAGGAGGTCAGGTTCTGCCTTCTTCCTGGTACTGGACGCACAAAAAGGCTAGATTTCATTGCATTTATATAGCTGAGATTTCACTGTGGCAGTCTGGCAGCAAACAAAACATGTCCCACAAAAGACTGTGCCAGAAAGATCACTAGTGAGAATTCCAGATACTACAAGATGCTAGAAAAATATGTATCACCTTTCAGGCTTAAAGCAGTAGAAATTGCCATTTGATATCTGGATATTCTCTCAGATCCCCAGGCTTTATTGACAGGAACCTCGTGGTAAAACTGGGAGATTACCAAGGCTGCGGTCTGGAATTTGCTCAGGAGTTTAGCTGTAGTATGTCCTACTTCTTCATAATGACTGCAGATGTCTGATATCCACAGTGGGATCTTATTGCAAACCATGGGTGCAGTTAATTCGCCTCTGTTTTTTTCCAGTTTTCATGAGTCTTTCCATTGCAGATGATAGAATATCTGTTATTTTTAAAAACTACCACTAGAGATTCAGTTCCTGTCATAACACATAAATGTTACTTCCTTTAGACAATTTTAACCCAAATGTTGTTCTGAGTCACAAAGATGAGGACTGACACTGGTAATGATACGTGAACTCACAGAAACTAAAGGTTAGTGACTGTTTTGGACATGTGGTATTGGTTCCACATCTCTTTAGCAAGATAGTCCCTGGGAAGGTTGTCTGAACACCATTCTGCAAGTTCCTCAGAGTCAGGCGTTCACCTCTCAACAGGTGTCTCATACAGAAGAACCTGAACCTAAACAGAGGCTCTAGAAATTGACACATCCTGTGGTCTTACAGACAAGATAGGAAAAACCCTTGGGGTTCTGATACAGGGCAAAGGTCTTAGTCAGATGAGGTGTTGGCATCCATGGGTTGCAGGACACTCTGTGGCAAAAGTGAGGTGCACAGAGACCAGAGGTTGGCATTTGTCTGCATTTGTACCACATCTGCCCCAAACAGAGCCCTGCTTCATTACTAGAGCATTTGAGGGTCCTCTGCAATAGCAGTAGATCTGATTTCTCTGAGTGGTCACTTGCTGAGATTTTTGAAGACAGTGATTTGTCTTTAATAAGAACTGCTATTTAAAAATAACATAATGGTTCCCACAAATCATCAGCTTCACCCATCACTGAGATTCAATTATGTGGCACTCATGAGGATTTTCACCACTTTTTTTTTCTCCATCTATCAAATTCTGAAAGTGTCTCATTATAGATTCTGAAAGTCTTCTCAAAATCTGCCCTGCACCAAGGCCTTTACACTGTTAATAAGCTACATTTGGTTGTGTTTAGGACCGGGTAAAAACTCACTCTGTTCCTATTAGACCCTGTACTCCTGGGAAGACACCAGAGATTTTTATCCTACATAATTTTTTGAAGGTTTCAGCGGTAATCCTCTTCCAAACTGGAGTGAGACTACGATCTTCTGGAATGAAAAAAATATTGCCTCATCCACCCAGAAACAACCCATAGTTCCTGACTTGAGCCATATCTCGAAAGTTCTAGTCCCTGGGATTCCTATACTTAATTAGACACAGAAATTTGAAGAGCATTAACAAAAGATGATTGGTAGGTCATGAGCAGAGACCTACTGGAATTGTCAGAGCTCTCAGCAGAGTAAGGTGTTGGACCAGATGACCTCCAGATACCTTTTCCAGCTGATACTATTTGATGATACTACAGTTGTTAAGAACAGGCAGCTGAATTCTCATCTTGCAATTCCTATGCAGAAACTCAGACCAGCAGGCTCTTGGCTACTCTGAAGTTGACAGGTTTTGATAGAATGTACTTCTTCGGAAAATCTCTCCCCAGTTCTCATATTGCATGCTTAGCTGTGTTTCAGCTAGCCATGTTCCCTGGAGGCAGCTCTTAAGCCGTGTTGCCTACTACTTTTTGATGATCCAGGTTTTCATTAGAATTTGTTCAAGTCTGGGTAGGTCACTCTCTGCCCTCTGACAGTTAAAAACGATCTTGCCTAGATCTTCGTAGATTTGATGTCTCTTAGCCCCATGTGCTTTAAGCACAGCTACCTATGGCAGGATGGGATTTACTCCTAAGCCTATGTAGTGCACTGTCCTGATCTTTTCAACCCACAGATGCTGAGCTGGCCTAATGTTGTCTGATACAAAGGTAGTGTTCTAGCTAGCAAGACGGAGTCTCTGAATTGTTGATTTTTCTTTTTTTTCATATAATATAGACATGCATTGCTTTCTTTGGCAGCTCATTTACTTGTAGATTAGAAGAAGTTTCTTTGTCTATTTAGGTCCTGTTTATTCAAGGTGCTTGTGACCTGTTGTGATGGTCAAGACACTAAGAATCTACACTGGCTTAGCATGTGTCTTACGGGTAGCTGTATGTTCCCTAAATAATCCTTGCCTAAGCTTTGGTGCCTGATAACCAGCTGAACAATTCACTCCAGGCTTCCACTCATCTCTGCCTAACTTCTATTGCACCCACCAACACCAAAGCTGCTGACATCTGCTGCAGTGACTATGGGCTTGAAAATGACATCAAATACAGCTTGCAGGATGTGATCAGGAGAAATCCTCACAGGCATGTCTGGGTCTTCCTTCAAGAAATTTTCTGAGATCAGGTTAATCATGGTATTCCTCTGTAAGTGTATCGCATGGGGGACTGTACCAATCCTAACATGATTTTAGCAGTGACATTTCTTGTTTGACCCATTTTAGATGTGCTCTTCCCTTCATAGATCAGTTACAGGCCTTAAGAACAGTAGGGGGCTTTTCTGGATGATGTGCATTTCTTTCACATAACTCTAGTCCAGCATCCTCAATTGTCTTCTAACTGCATGTTATAGATGTGATGGTTTCCCTTACCTAAACATCTTATGTACAGACATATGTACATATGTGCCTTCTTGGTAATAGAGTATTACACTCCTTTGAAGAGTTTCTGAAGCCTCTGTGACACATTGATATTGTACACAAGTGAGATTCATGCCAAATGGGCAATACAAAACTTTTGTTCTATTTCACTGGTCCTGGTTAAATCTGTACAGACTTCATACAGACTTAGCATGTGTCTTGCGTTTGCAGGTTCTCAAGTGCTTTGAATGATCTTAGGTGAATTATCTGCCCTTCCATCTACACAGGAAAGTGACCCTGACCCATTCCAGTCATGTGCTGAGGTTCATTACTGGGAAAGTTTCCAGGTTTTCTGTTATAATCCAGCTGGCATAAGCTTGGCTTTGAATATGAAGAGTATTGCATATACCAAGCTATAGATGCCACCCCTCCTGAGGAGTTCTGCAATTCTGCAGTGATCTCATGAATGACACGCTGATCACCTTTGCTTGGGATCTATTTCCTGCTTTGTTCCTACTCTGTTTTCCAATTAGGTTACTCCTGTTTTTCTGGTGACCTGTCAGACCTCACCTTTTGTGAGCTATTTGGCACAGCCACTTCTGCCCTGCTCCCAGATTCAGCGTACTTGCTCCGAAAACATCTCAGTGCTAAGAGAGTGCTCCTAGGGCGAGCTCCCCCTCTTACTGCTATGTGCTTGCTTCAGACTACCTGCCTCACAGTTGGCAAAGACATGCCTGATTATTTTTCTGAAGTATGGGCACTTTTCTCCATTTCTTTATAAGCACATTCTCTGTGCCTTTGTACCTTCCAGCTAGTAATAAGGCATATCAAGTGTAAAGCTGGATTTCTGGCCTTTTATTTATTCTCACTTCTACTGGAACAGGACTCTGTGATGCTGAATCCTTTCTCTGCTATTGCAGTAACCTATCCCATCCTGTCCCCTCTTCCACCCCCCATGCTCTGTGGTTGACTTTCCCCCCTAGCTATTTGTGTTGGCACCTCAGGCAACAGCATTCGAGACCCAGCATTCTTTCCAGGTCAGGAACAGCAGGGAGTTTTCCTTCTGACTGCTTCTGGTAATTTCCTACAAGGTGAAAAGAGAAGTGTGTGCTCTAAGCTCCCATTGATTTAAATGTCTGGAGTTACAGGTCTAGACAGCCATTTGACTAATGACATTTTGAAAGTGCAAATTTTCTTTTTTTTTTTTTTTTTTTAAACCAACCTTCTGTCATTCTTCTCAAGCAACAGACAATCAAAATGTCTTGCAGGTGGGAGCTAAGTCCCATGGCCTCTGTATATAATAGGTTGTTGAGTATTATTTTTTGAGATCTAATGTTGAGAAAGGCAAGTATTTCTTAACACAGCTTCAAGGGTGTGCTCCTTCAAGGGTGGGCTCCTTTAGGTGAAGTTCCCAGTTGTAATTAAAGTATTATTTACTGTCTGTGTAGGAAATTCATGTAAGAAGACTAAGCACAAGACTCTGTGAAAGGAGAGTGGGATTTTGTTTTGCAAATCTCTGTGTAAATTGCTGTTGTAACCCACTGACTCTCACACACACATATTCCCAAGCAGCAAGACACACAGGCAAGTTTGCTGACTGTTCTCTTTCCCTCTTTTAGGTATCTGTGTAGCTGTGCTCTGTTGTCCTGTTGGAAGAGCTGGACAAAGAATAGCATGTGCACCAGGCTGTGTTTTTGTTATCATCCTCTCAGCACCAGAGCATGGCTTTATCAGAGCACAGGTTCTTTGACCTTGGTGTAAACAACACATTCCTCTGTGTTTACCAGCTTTAACACTTGGCTTGGGAGCACAGGTTATTCTTCTAACCCTTGCTCTGTTGTTTTTTCTCATGCTTTCACATGCATATTTCCTTTATCTTAGAATTGTAGCATTTCTGTCACAAACCTCTGCACCTGCCCATAGGTATCAGGATAGTTGGGGCTGGAGATTTCCAAAGAATTCCATATGGCAGGTTATCTCACTAATGAAGCATAGCCCCATGTCACACATTAATGCCAATGCAACCTAACTCTGAGTATCTTGCTGGTACTTGTTTACAAAAAATACTGAGTAGCATTTTATATTCTTTAAGAAGCCGTACATTCCTGATACTTTTGGAAGATGCTGGGTCTGGAGGCAGATAGTGTCTTCCAAGAAAAACAAACAAAAATTAATATGAAGGCTTTTGCTGGTAGGAAACCACACTTCAGATCAATTCATTTGCTGTGTGCATTTAGAACTGTCTTCTCTGCTGGCCCTTCAGCCAGGATATGAAGCAGTCATAATCACCTTTGTGATTAGACCTGCCTAGGTTGAGACCAACAAAACTCATTCCACATACGTAACCCAACAGCTCCCTGTGGGACAGGCACATTGTGCCATCTGCTGTCTCCAGCCCAGAAGAGGCATGCTGATCATTTTCAGCAAACAGAAATGTTGGAGTGGTACAGCAAATCATAATACTTTCAATCTGTTAGCAGAGCTTTCTTCATTCTTTAAGAAGATCTGTCTTTTTGGTCTCTTGCCTTAATATTTTGAGAATTGTCACTGGGCCTGTCTTTATTTAAAAATTGATCCTGTTTCTGCTGGTATGTGTGCAGAAGCATATTTCTTGAACACTGAGCTCAAAAGAGCTCATTGATAAGCTGCTGAGCTTCCAGAGAGTGTCATGATGAAGTCCTTGTGAGACATATGCTCCAAAGGCCTTACATAAAAGATATGTTTTCTTTTGTTATGAATAAAGTTTACAGGAAAAAGACTGTGAAACTAAGTATAGTCTAAGTAAATAAATTACATGAAAAAACAATCTATCAGTGCAGTTATTCTATGATTTTATGTGAAAACATGTTATCTTTATTAACTGTAAAAACAAAATTAGAATCATCTGCAGGATTTTGCAGTAATTCATTTAATTTCCTGTTTTCTGAGTTATTTGACTTCTAGAGCATGATTTTTAAGGGGTGGGGGGTGGGGTGGGAGAAGCATCCACTGCTTTTCTTTGAAGATGGTACAGGAAACTCAGGAAAATTTCAAAGACTAGTCAGTTTGTAAGAGGAATATAGTTTACCAAGTCTATATACATTCCAAATAGTGAACCGACTCTCTCTCAGCTGAGCTGTGGTGACCAGCAGCCTTCATCTGTTTTTTTTAAAAAAAGGAAGAAATAATGTTCTTCCCACACATTGAGGGCCAGGAAAAAAGAGATATGTAAAACAAACAGTTGTGTAACAGTGTCAGAAAATAGCCACCTGCCACCTTTAACATATCAAAATAGTCGAGGTTTTCTCCCCGCAACTGCCTCTCAGTCCCACCTCCATCCCAATGTAAAGATCAGGTCTTCACTGATGAGTTCTTCCCCATCAAAGTGTTGCAACAGTTTTCCTTCCCACACCCCAAATCTAGAAACAGAAACCTCCCCTTCAGGGAAACAAAAGTATCATGTCAGGTTTGCCCACAGAAACATAGGTAAGGGATTTAGCTCTCAGTGTTGAGATCTTCAGCAGCTCTGCCCAGTCCTTGTGGAGTCCCTGGGCCTGTACAGACCACAGTCTCACTCCCATTACTGGACTCCAGCTAATATGCCTTCCCCTGACCTCTGGAGTGCCTCAAAAAGGAAGTAACAAAAATGCAGCAGCACGAATGGACCACATGTAAAAGCTACTCCTGATGATGGC
This sequence comes from Eurystomus gularis, assembly GCA_013400335.1. Lineage (NCBI taxonomy): Eukaryota > Metazoa > Chordata > Aves > Coraciiformes > Coraciidae > Eurystomus > Eurystomus gularis. The sequence continues at coordinate 36,633 of VZZY01013143.1, read as the reverse complement.
TTTGGAAACACTTGCATGGATTCCTCTTAAAGGCTTGATGCAGCAGAGAGAAATAGTGTTGTTCATAAAGCACATGGCTTTATTCCTGCATCACCTGCTCCCGTAGCCCCTTAACACATCATGGTTAGGATGCCAGAGTTTGAGCACAATCTTGAAAATAAGATTCAGCTCTGCTCCAGCTGCTGAACAGTTTCAGCAACCACCCCCTCTAAGCAAAGTAAATCTCTCAAGGGCTAAAATCAGGAATTATCCAATGTTACCACCACTTGGGATGTTGAGGGAATGTCCTAGCTGCCATATTCATCAAATGCCAGAATTCTGATTCAAACACACCCTTCTGCATGGGCTTCACCTTTGCTCTTGGGGAAGAGAAGCAGCCAAGGAAGAGGAATTCTCCTTGGAGAAAAGCTTTTATCTAACCTCAAAGGCAAGATCTTCAGAGAGCAAAGGATTAATGAGCTCATTAGCAAACAAGTTGCATACTGCTACAGACAATAGCAGTATCTGGTTTTAGGCACTGAAACCTTTTGATTCCTCTTTTATTTGCAGGCCAGATCCCTTGAGCTATCTACTTTGAGGACCACGACTTAACTGTATGGCTGAAATGTAGTTCTAGTGAATGCAGATGAACTGCAGTTTTTAAGAAAGCTGGGCCAGGGTAGGTGGAAGAGTCTCAGTGCTGAAAACCCAGAAGAGAAGCTGTGACCATCCAATATGAGCTTTTGTAAAACTCAGGCCAGAGAAGCATCCTGAATTCATTTCAGCTTGCATTGCAGAAGACCAGCTGGAAAACAGTCCCTTTCCATTTTACAGTTTACATGGAGGTGGAACCACCACAACACTGCAAAGAGGTTCCAAAACCCAAATATTCTCCCTATTAAGAATACAGTGCCATAATTCTGGTTATCGCACCCCAGCATCTCACCATTGAATCTGTCTGTACCATTCTCTGCCAGAATAATGAAACTTAACATCCAATTTCTGTGCGCTTACAAGTATTTTCAGACTATCATTAAGAACATGTAAACCCCTCTTTTTTTTACTAAGCTGCACAGATTTGAGCTACTGCAGTCCTTTACTAGATTTGAGCTATTGCAGTCCTTTACTAGAAGGCCTTTTCCAATCTGTTAATCATGCCTAGCTCTGCTCTGACAGCCTCTAATTCATCAGCAACCTTCTTGAACTGCAAGCAAGCAGGAGCCAGCTGATGACTCCAAGGTTTGCACTGATGTCAAAGACGGACACATGGTAACTTCTTCACAACTGGATGCAGGCCCATTTTCACATTCTCCTTTACCCCTTGTGGTCTCCATGTCACACAAGGAGCTCATGATTAGCAAAAGTATCTGCCATGAGCCCACGTCCTTCTTCGAACTGCTGGGATGAGTTCCCTTACTCTGCAAACCTACACCATGCTTTGCAGTCTTCAATGGATGATTTGCCATTTAGCTGTATTCAAATGCACTCTGTTTGCTTACCCCACACAGTCAGCCTGTCTAGGTTCCACATTGTTACATCTTTATTTTGCACTCCTTTGCATTTGGGGGTATTTTTTACCATCTGTGCTGCTAACAGGCAGTGTGACAGAATATAAAAAGAGTATTAGTTATTCAGCTCAGGAACAGCAGGGAGAGTGAGTACTCTTCAGCTCCTTCCTTCCTTTTTTTCCATCCTCTTGTAGCTGCTGCCATTTTGGCTGAGCATAAGGACTGTCACAAAAGCGGACAGTGCATAGTAATGCAGATGGAGAAGAAGGTGCTTTGGTTTACAGTAAATGTGGACACATATGCCAAGCATGTGGCATCTGCTCCAGAGACTCTCCTCTACGCTCGTCCCCACACAGTCCACAGGAGGCAATGCAGGGACACAGGGATGGCCACCTTCAGCAGCTGAAGCATTTGAGCTTCCTCTGCAAGTGCATAGGAACACGTTTTAAGGTACTGGTTAGCCACAGCAGCTAACCATGTGGTCTCACCAGTGCTGCGCTCATCTGGGCTCTTTAGTAAGCCCTGGAATGCCGTGACTTTTGTGTAAATGATATCCCAGCCCATCTCTGCAGCTGGCATATCCCCAGCCATGTGTTAGATACTCAAGGGCCATTCTAGATTCAGTAATGCTTTCTTTTTTAAGGTACCAAACACCATGCAGAATTAGAGTCTGTAAAACATACCTCAATGTCTTCTCTCATTTGCCTTTTGACTACCAAGGGAATTAATTAGTATCAGCATATGTGTAAGAACTGTGGAAAGAAGAATGAGCTATGTGACCCTTCTTGAGTCTGTTCAGCTCCCAGAGAGTTCTCATCAGAACTCATCCAAAGGTCATCCATGATTTGCTTTTTTCAGAAACCTACTATTCCTGTGTATTTAAAATGATCTTGTGGATGTGCTGTTCATCTGAGCTAATTAAAGCCTGTAGACTAACAGGCACATTTTGCTCCTTTTTCTATTAACAAATGCTGGAGAGGCTATATGTGCAAATATGTGTCGTAGATGTTGGGGTTATACTATGACAACTTTATTCGAAATAAGAGGGATAGATCAGAGCTGGTACTGATTATTGCAAATTGATTTTAATTTTAAGTGTTGTTTCATATTTTGATGTTTCAATAACAACCAAATAATTTTACAATTTTAATTACAGGAAGGGGGGAATGAGAAATATATTATATTCTCATATTTTAAAATATTCACACTTCTAAAATAGCTAATATTGAACAGACAATTTTATAATTTGCTTTATTAACTGTTTCAAATATATTTTGGCCAGCTCTTGATATAGCTTTTTTAAATTAAAGTCTCTGGGAGTTATATTTGAAAAACTCTGACCAGACATTTATTTTACATCCCCACCTTTTAAATCTCTAGTGATTGACTAACTAAATCTATGACCTTGGAAACTGTGTAATGGGCTATTAAGCAAACAAAACAATGGAGAAATCTAGTCTGGAAGGTGCCACTGACCTATTCTCATTTTTTATTGTTGTCACTACCTTCACAACGTATTAAAGACTTCAGTGGTTTGAATGGAAATACATGCAGGGCTATTTCAACAGCCAGCCCCAGAATATTGCACAGCCACATTTCTGTCGGGGTTTAAGAAAAGAGTTCTTTAGTTTTTCTTGTGTTTAAGGACTGGTTCATCTGTGATCCTCTATTGTTATCTGCAATTTGCCCTGTTGGCTGCAACCTCATTTGAAAACATAAATGTTATTGTCTGCTTGGAGTATGGATCAGCAAAGACTGTTCCTATACTATATATTAAGGCCATATTGTAATGAAATGCCTGTGTAATGAATTAGATTTATAGACAGATGGATAAGACAGGCAAATTGATGAATTGGGTAGAGATGCAGTCCTAGCTGACATATGTTGAATCAATATTAAAATAGCTGGGTTGAACCACAGGCTTTTACACTGTGTGCTGACAGGAGAATGAAAGTGAGCTTTTTCCAAAGCAAGGTAATGGGATGATTTTTTCAATTATGATCTCAGTAAGCCAAGGACATTGGTATCCCAAAATGGACAACATTTGCTATTTAAGAACATACAGTACTGGTACAGCTTTGCCACATTACCCTGTAAATCCAGAGTGAACAGGTTATAAGAACTATAAGAAGGGAGGCTAATGCAAAGAAGATCTCATTGCTCCTAAAGCTGAGAGTAACTGCTGTAATTGGTGCAGGTCTTCCTCCCCCCCTGGCTGGCTGGCACAGGGTGGGGGGTGCTGAAAGAGGTGTCCTGAAACAGGTTGGACTGCTGGGCACGAGCTGTCAGAGCGATATGCATTGCTATGTGGTGACTCTGACACCACTACTAGCTCTTACCTAATTTGGGATGTGTCTCATTTAATCAGAAACTCCTGCTGCTGCAACACTATTCATGGCAATAGTGTCTTGAACATCTGCTAGGCTGGAGTCCTTTCACAGTAGGCATTATACAAAGCCATAGCAAATAATAGTCCCTGGGACTGATGGCCCACTCCTATTGCCCTCAAGGGGAACTTTATCTCTGCGTCAGCAGGAACTGTAGCATACCTTCCCATATCAACCCATGTGTGTCCTCTGTAGAACAGCTCTCAGGTAGTAACACATTGCCCAAGATTTGTTCTTAGGAAGGTAGGCAAAACCTGTGATGAGAAATGATGGGATCAGTGGCCATGCTAAGGTAAAATACCCAGCTAAGGGGACAAGAAGTGGTAAGTATCTGAAGATGAGTTTAAATCATTACCAGTATTTCTGCATTGGCTTAATTAGCCTGTAGGGGTTTTCATGAGCGAGGATTCAGACACCGGATACCACATTTTTCTAGGGTAAAAAACTAATCAACCAACCAACCAAACAAACAGTCCTAAGAAGACAAGGGTCTTAAGGACGAGTTCTCTGGATTTGGGATTGTGCAAACAAAATTAATTATTCATCATATTAACCATACAAATCCAACATTGGTTGAATTATTTCTTCTTCCCCATGAATGTAAACCAGATCTTAAAGCAGATGCATATTGCTATTTGGGTACCTTGCAAACATCTGGTTGTGATTAGAGGCCTCTGTGTCAATTAATCCAGCTCACAGCTGGGTCAATTCTAAGAAATAACTTCCATGGCTACTGGACTGTTGAACCCCTGAGAAGCTGAGTAGGAGCAAGAAAGGTTTTTTTTAAATCACCTACTGTGTTATCATCTGGCTGTGCCTTACAAAGAGTGCAGGTGTCCTGAGTCCCCTGAGGTGGCTGAAAGTGCCTTCATCTGGGCTTAAGCTGTTAGTAGGTGTTATGTCAGAGGGTACTTAGTGGTCTGGAAATCACTCCTGAAGTGCAATGCTGTACCAGTGTGGTCCTTCTATGTCCACCCTTGTGCAGAGTGAGGAAATAGGTCTGGATCTTGAAAAGAAAAAGGGAGACTAGCTCACCATATGAAGAACAATAATCTCCTGCAGGAGAAATGGATTTCTAAAGCCAGACTGAGATAAAGACTATCTGTTCTGAAGAGCCAACCCTGGGGTGGATTAGGTGAAGACCAAGCTATGAGAGCTAACTACCTTTAGATGCCAGGTTTGAGCATCTTCTCTACATTACATATTTTGAAGCAGAAGGGCTGGTTGGGTTGGAGGAGGGTAGGATCTCCACATTCAGCAGTTACCAATACTAACTGTTATTTCAGTGGTACCTTAATACTGCTACAACAGGGGCTTATCACCAGCTTCTCATTCTTTGTGAAGTGCTGGGATCCTACAGGATAGCTCAGATCTGGTTTTATTCTACCAGGGTAGAATTGGTATAGGGAGGGTTTTGAAAGGCCTTACTTAGTTTATGATGTCAGCCTTAGCCCTTGTCTCACCTCTGAGGAAGAAGTTCAAAGCTGCTGCAGGTGATGTAAAGCCTGCACCTGACAGCAGGTGACATAAAAAGGCAACTGAGTATTTTGATGATGTGGGATAAAATGTGGAACTGCTGTCGACTTTGCCCGAGTGTCTTACCTGGATCTTCATGTAGGCAATAGTCAATGCCAAGAGGAAATTCCATCTGAAAAGGCATGAACTCCCTTTTTCAAGTAATCTCAAGTATGTGTCAATACTCTCATACTATTTTTTGGCCTGTTTCATACTGGGGGAACTCTTGAGATACAGTACTGTCAAATGAAATACAGCACACAGAGACAGAGAGAAATGGAAGTATAACAGAGTAGCACACAGCCCGGAGTAGGTGACATTGTATACAGGTACATGTGTGCCTTCTTATTGTAGCAATTTCCAAACTGAGGCCATGTAGCAGCTAGTTGGCTCAAGAGGTGATAATCCTTAAATGCTGAGGTAGGTAGAAAGGATTGTCATATAGCCATGTTGATTGGGGAGGCTCTTTATGCCTTGCAAAATATAAAATCTCATGTTTCTCACCATCTCTTCTAATTTAGCTTTCTATGGAGGGTTTTAACAACATGAGAAGTAATTAGAAGTAAATATGGAGGTTTTCTCCATCTGCTCATACTTTAAATCCACAGTTGGTCAAGCCCAGCACACTGAATTTGCAATGGATTTTACTCTTTGCAACATACAACACAACTCATCTAAGGTTTGGAGGAGGGGGCAGTAAAACTGTCATAGCACTGATCCTCAGACCCCACTGAGCCCTGCAGGGCAATGAACAGCAGGACAAACCCTGTCAGAGTGTTTTCTGGCAATGGAGACAGAGTATCTCTGCTGCAGGTGTGGATGGGGAACTCTGGGTTGGGGATAGAAGAATGTGCTGGGTGCAGGGAAGGGGCTGCTGTGGGGCTCTGCCATCACAGCCAGGCAGGGCAGGACATCACCAGGAGATCTGCTACTCCATCTTCCTTTGCTGCTGAGGACTCACTAGCTCCAGAGTTTATAAACTCTGCAATGGTGTCCAAAGCAATCCTGACCTGGAAAAAAAAGAGTATTTCCTTTCCTTAGTTCAGTGTTCTATCACGTTAACTATCATAGAATCATATGTCCTGTCCTCACAGGAGAGGTGTTCCAGCCCTCAGATCATCTTCGTGGCTCTCCTCTGGACCTGCTCCAACAGGTTCATGTCCTTCTTGTGCTGGGGGCTCCAAATCTGGACACAGTACTCCAGGTGGGGTCTCAGGAGAGCAGAGGGGGAGAATGGCCTCCTTTGACCTACTGGCCATGCTTCTTTTGATGCAGCCCAGGACACGCTTGCCTTGCTTTCCAGTTTAGTTCTTTCCAGTCTGACTTCTATGAGGACAGGGTGAGAGAGCTGGGGTTGTTCAGCCTGGAGAACAGAAGGCTCCAGGGAGACCTTATTGTGGCCTTCCAGTATCTGAAGGGGGCCTACAAGAGGGCTGAGGAGGGACTTTTTGTGAGGGCTTGTAGTGACAGGACAAGGGGTAATGGGTTCAAACCGTGAAAGGGTAGATTTAGCTTGGAAATTAGGAATAATTTCTTCACTATGAGGATGGTGAGACACTGGAACAGGTTGCCCAGGAAAGTTGTGGGTGTTCCATTACCGGATGTGTGCAAGACCATGTTGGATGGGGCCTTGAGCAACCTAGTCTAGTGGGAGATGTCCCTGCCCATGGTAGAGAGTTGGAACTAGATGATCTTTAAGGTGCCTTTCAACCCAAACCATTCTATGAAAGGCTTGTCCTAATGAACACTGGCCTGTATTTCTGTCACAGAAAGGATAAGGTTTTATAATGCAAAGGCATATAGTTAAGAACACCTTATGAAAACACTGTGATTGACTTTTCAGTTAATGCTAAACTTCCAAAATTTTGAAAACTGCTGATGCTTGAGAAGTTTGAAGTTCTTGCCTGTGGCAGGGACACAGCTGAGTGGTTTTGTTTGGAAGGAAGCAAAGGATGTTTTTGTCAGAAAAATGCTGAGTCTTTATACAACAATCAGCCCTGCTCAGATAGCACATCTGCTTTTTCAGAGAGTGACAGAAATGCAGTCATAACAGCAATGTTTTGTCCCCAGAACCACTTGAAAAAAAATGCCCAAAGCTGGTCACTGTCCCCACCTGGAGGGAAGAGGCTGCCTGACATAACCAGCTTGTCCCACAGCATAAGCCCCACTCCTGTCCACAGAATGGAGCAACCTGCTGGGAATAGAGGAGAAACTTCAGAACACCTCTGTGGAGGTCTCCCCAGCAACGTGAAGAAGAGACCAGGTAGACAACAGGGAATTCAAAATATTTGCAAGGAGCCCCTGGAAAGCTGGGCACTGTCAGCTTCAGGTGTGGTGTCAGTTTTTCAGGTGTTTTTTCCTGACCGAGGAACACGAGCATAAGAAAAGAACTACTGCCTTTTAAATAACAAGCATAACTTCTAATTGCTCTGAAATCTCTCTAGTTTCCGAAAAGACTGCAGTAGGAATGTAGCTTCTGTATTCCTCAAGAAGCTGTCTTCTTATTTGATGATAAATTCTTCCTCTATTTATTTCCTTAACGTTTTCATGATTGTACTTTTTCCTCTCTTTCTCAAGTCTGTAGGCTGAGGTGCCTCTAAATCACACCAGCAGTCTCTATCATTTCCCACCAGAGCACAAGTTAGCCTCAAGTGAGCTTGAGTCCAGTGTCCTGCAAGCACATGCCAAGAGTATGAACTGCTTGCTGTTGCTGTGGGCCAAAAGTCCCCACAAAAAGCATCACTATGTCCATGGACTAGCATTAAATGCTTATTTGGCACCAGGTCATATTTCTCAGTCTGCATGGAAAAGAGTGACTGAAGCCTTGTTTTATCTCCCAGCAGAGATCTGGTGTGGGGAGGACTGAGATCTCTGCTCAGTCAGTCAGAACAGCAATTGCCGAAAAGTATTGAGTGAATCAAAATGAGCCTAAACTCCCAACATGACAACCCATGAAATGCATCCTCCTGCAAGTCACACTGTTACCCAAGCCTCTTGGATACCACAGGGCCATTCAGATCGTGGAGCAGAGCCCTGCAGTGAACAGTGCACAGTCTGGGCGCAGATCAACAAAGTCCAGTAGGCTGATAGACCAGTGCTTGGGCTAACTGGAGCTTTTCTGGAAACAGCTCAGAAAAAGATTAATGTGTATTCTGATTCTCAGTCAGGAAGACGCACTGTCCCTTAGAAGAAGATGTGACACATTGCAGTGCTCTCTGTGCACTCTCAGAGGCCCTGGGGACCTCATCAGCAGTCATGGGGAAGGCAGTACTCTGAAGTGGAGCAAGAACCTTGCCTGTGGGTTTTGGACTTTTTTTATCTTCTGTGCTATCTGGGAGGTGATCTCTCATTCCATGTGCCTGGAGTGAACATTACTAGAAGCAAGGAGGCAAACTGCAAAGCCAGTGGAGCACAGCAGAGTAAAGGGTTAGAGCTGCTGATTTTTTCTCTTTGGAGGAATTCTACTGTGCAAAAAATGTGTGAAACCAGTGAATTTCAGCCACCTATTTGTGAGGCTTTTCATGCTGGTTTTGAAATGCTGTAAGGCTGGTCACATCTCTTGAGGAACAGCCATGCGAACAGGAGGCTTGGTCTCATGGAGGTGCAGTGGTGTGCAGTGGCTGGATGGCCTGGATCTGCAGCAGGAAGGACTCCAGTACCTTGCAGCCTGGGATGCAGCTGTGTGCACAGCTCCAGTCCATAATTAAGCAGTGAGCCTTGGTCATCCTCTCCCTGCCGGTCACTTAGGCATACCTCAGCTCCCCACTGCACATGGTGGCTCTCAGCCACACTGAAAGGTTGACAGGGGGTTTCCAGACCATGAATACTGGCTCTGCATGCCACCATGAATGTCATTTCGATGTCTCCACTGTCAATGGGAGATGAAAATTAGGACAGAGATGAGATGAAGCTGAGACAGTATTTAAGAAGCAACAAGTGTCTCAAAATCCACATTAGAAAGGATCTTATCTGTGTGCTCTGCACTGCCCCACATGCTTAGTAGGCTGGACATAGACATACTAGCCCAGCAGTTTCACCATGTGGGAGACTCCCTGTTGTCATGAAGCCTGTATGTAAACCTGAATAATCATATCTCTGTTCAGCATCACAGTGTGAAGAAAGCCCAGGTTCATCTTGGTCTTTGTGGTTTCCAGGAGTGTTCTGGGTCCGTTTAGGGGTTCAGGGCAGGTCCCCACGGAAACAGAACGTATGCTCTCCCCCCTCCCTATCCCTTAGTTCCCCCCCAGACAGGTAGGCAAAAAGGGAGATCAGGAGTAAAAAAAAAGAGAGAGAGACTTTGCACTGTATTGGAAGTTTAGAAAGATACATATATATATTGTTTAAAAGGGAACAGAAAACAAGAAGGGAAGGTAGATATAGGTACAAAGATGGGGGAAAACACAATAAATGCAATATAATACAAAACCAAAGGTTGGATGGCTTCGGATTCACTGGAGGATGAGAAGTAGTGAGAAAATGGCTCCTGGCCGCATGGAAGGGTCAGCTCCCAGCGTCTCTTCCTCCCACGCTGGAGACCCCTTCCTGCCTCCAGTATCCGGTGTGGACAGGAAGGGGGAGGGAATAACTGCTTCCCCCCTGGGACCCTCAGGGTGTCCAGCCCCTGCCTGTCCTGGTCCCAAACCTCAAACCATAACACAGGAGTAATGTGATGACCATTATGTCAAAGGATGGTCAAGGCTGCCTGCTCATCTGGCCTGCTGAGCACTTGGGTGAGAGCCACATTTTGAAATTGTTCCATGATGGGTTCACTCTCATCCACCAGAGCTGTTGCAGCAAAAGTTGGAGTTCACTGTTTAACAAGCAGCAGAGCACAGGTGCCTGAGCAGCTCTGCTCTGGCTTTTGTCCAGTGTGTTTCATGTAAGCCCAGCCATGTCTGCCACAAACAGACTTCCTTGGGCAGTGCTGTCCTCAGGGCAGTGCCTCCACCTAGCCTCTCTCCAGACTGGGAGCTGCTAGACTTTCAAACTATTTTAGCTGAACTGCATCTGTGCAAAGTAGTAATACTTATGTCAATAGCAACCACCCCATCACTTGTCATCTTTTGCAAATGACACAAGACAGTATTTGGCTGGAGAGACCTCCAAGGATGACTTGTGTGCTGCAACTTGTGGTGATGCTGGCTGACTAAGCAAAGCCTGCTTTGAAAGAGTGTGATGAGAGTGTGTGGCAAATGATGCTGTCTTTGATATGAGGCATGAAAGAGAAGACCTCACCGCTTATTGCTGTTCCCTTTTGAGGAGTGCATTTCTCTCTGTAGGACTGAGTGTCTCTCTTTAGCATCAGGATGTTAGCTTGGATTTACTGGCTGGATTCCAATTCAGGCAGTTAATATCTACCTCTGCAGCCTTTCCATGCTGTTTCAGTTGGCTACAAAATGATTTTTCATTTCATGTTTAAATCTGATTTAAAATAGTTACTTCATGCACTTGAACAATTCCTTTATTTCACACCCAGTAGTGGGTAAAAGGATGTTAGGTAGCATATACTTGGGCCCACTTCAGTGGAAGCTATTACCATCACTACTGAGGCTGCAGTGATGAACAAATATATGCTGAAGGGAGCAAGCCAGCAAAGCTGCAAAACACTTCATTGTAAAACATAGCGTAGGGCTTATAGTGTCCTACTCAATCCACCAGCAGCTCCTGACAGAAATCTATAGTAACTCCAACATGTTGTTAATAGTAAATGTTTAGCTCTTGAAAAGGTTACTTGAGCTTATGCTAACCATAAGCAATTTCTCTTCACCAAAATGAAGCCAATTAAACACACAGCCTCATCTCTTCAACAGGGGACAAACCTCACTCTAGATGCCTGCAAATTTCTGATACCCAAGGAGGACAGATTCCTCCTCAGCTAGTTGAGTTCCCTCATATCACCAAGTAAACTTTTTTCTTCTCTTATATTCCAGTTGTTGAAATTCATTTGCCACCCTCTGCTCAAAATTCTATTTATCCTTTTCCTCCCACTTTTCAGAACTGTCATGGTTATCAGCTCAGCAATGTGCAATGTAGATTCTTGAGATCTGATGTCATCTTGCTTGGCATATGTTACACCCTCAAATAAGCTGTTGTGCTGAATAATGTACCATATGTATATATCCCAGGTCTTCCCAGCATTGTGAAGACTTACCAGAGCTCTGATTTTGTGCCCCTTAAATCAGAATTTTTGTCCTTGTTGTGTAGTGCTTCCAAGTCTGGTTGTTACCAGCTGAAATGAAATCCTCAGTTCACCCTTTCTTCTCTGTGGCATACTGCTCTGCCTATCATAACCTGAAAAGGTTCTGGGAAAAGCCTAGTCTGATGATCTTTTGAAGAAAGAAATTGTGCTTGCTATATTATATACGCCTACTTATGCTGTAACACTTGAGGTGCTGCTTTGGGTGGGGATTTTGCTTGCATTTGGTTTGTGTGCATGTAGGTTGAGAAGTAGAGTGGGAAGAAAATGCAGCAGTGAATTTCAGGCTTCCACAGGAAACTGAAGAGAAAGAGATTAACACCTGAAATGATCTAACTGTAGGGGTTCAAATGGCACGCTAGGAGAGTCTCCTCTCCTAGGGAGCAGTGCAGAACTAAATCAGCTCACCAGAGATGCTGTGGAGCCACTCCCTTGGAGGATTCTGGGACTTGGCTGGACACAGCCCAGTCCAACTTAGCTTCAAGTGGGGAAGGATATGAAACCTGCAGAAGCCCCTTCCAGTCAACACTGTGCTGGTGCTATGTGCCAGAGTCTGACTACTGTCATCTAGAAGGCTGCAGACCATCACCTCTAGCCTGGGAGGAGAAGAGAGGGACCCAGAATGGCAAGATCAGGCACAGTGGTACCAGAATGCTCCTGCTCTGGCTGTAGGCCATGGCCAGGCCTTGGGTTTCCTTAAAATGACTCTGCAAGGAATGGTCCCTACCTGGAAGCAATGAAGCTTGCAGCCACTCCTCCTAAGGGACCTTCCTCCCTCTCCCCAGAAGATTGGACATGCTGTTACAGATGTCTCGCCGCAGCCTTGCCCCCTCCACAGCACAGTCCCCACCAGCTGTAGGCACATCAGGGCACTGAGCCATCTGTCATGGCATTGCTCACATTGAGACAGACACAGACACAAGCACTGGACACCTTTCTGCCTTCTCAAAGAGCTGTATAATGAGCAGACCCAGGATGCTTCTATGGTGCACAGCACACCATGTATCTGCTCAGATGGAGCCTTTTATTTTAACTAACAAGGTCTCTAAAATACCCCATTTTCAGAGAAACTTCTGTAATGTCTTTTCTTGGAGGAACATAATAACGAGTGCACGTAAAGTAGTGCTCTCCAATTGTTACTCATGAACAGACGTATTAGCTCTAATGAGCCACCTTCATTTTTCAGCTTTAATGCTTTTTGCATGTACGCTGCTGGCATCGTTGTGTGTAAGTGATTCAAATTTAAAGGCTCTGAAGCCATTAAACGAAACTGGAGTCTGATCACCATTGTGGTATATGGTTTACGGTTAGCAAAACCATTCTGTTCTTCCGGGATCCCATTTGCAGCCTGAGAAAATACTAGGAACAGATGGTTTACTCTCCAAGTTTTTCAAGCAGTTCAAACAGGAGTAGGCACCCTGCATGTTGCAAATGTTTATGGAGGTCAAGTATGGTCAGATCCTGCTAGCCCCTGCCAACTGCATTAAGTTAGTGGTGAGTGTGAGGGAAAAGCCTAAGGAAATACAGTTTTATGAACATATTACATTACCCTACACAATACTTAAGATCACAGCTAAAGAGCTGACATGATCAAAGATGAGAGAGTCCCATGTCTAGATCAGAGACTTTACTTTTCGTGTTCAGTTATTTACCAATAATGGTGACTAGCAAAATAAATCTTTAGTTTCATTTCACCCTGCAGATGGAAAAAGCTCTTACAACAGTTGCTGGTGAGAGGTACTCTATCTTGAATGTTTTATTGTTAATGCTGATTTATTAGCAAAGAGGGAGAAGCAACGGGAAGATTTTATTTGCATAGTTGTTCTTTGGGGCAACTGAAAAGTTATTTTTGGTGTTCTTGCTTTTGGCTAATAACAGTTAAACTTCATCCATCTCCTCTTTCTTTCTTTGCCCCAACACTAGACACCTTTAAAATTCAGCAGAGCAGTGTGCTGGGCCATCTTATCTAGATCATGCTTTTCCCAAGAAAGTTTGGACCAAATGACCCTTGAAGTCCCTTCCAACCTGGTATTCTATGATTCTTTGAAACAGACAGTGTTAGAGAGACACTGGTCAAGATTTACAAAGCTTGACTTGATAAGGAAACCTAGGACCCTTTCTTCTTTAACTACATCTTAAGTGCAAGCCAGTAAGAAGGTCTGTCTTTTTTCCATGGTTTCTATGTATATTTGATTTCTAGGTTTCTTTTTCAAGTTCAGCAAGAGCTGTACATCAGCAGAGATCAACAGCCAGTAGGACATGCAGTCTAAGAGTTTGCTTGCTTGTCCAAAGTGAAAGGTCCAATGAGTAGCATGCTCTCTCTTGCAGGTGAAATATTTTCATAGCTTCCTCTTGATACTTGAAAATGTGAAAGAGTTTCATTATGCTGTTAAAATCAGCATGACTCATTTATTAGCCCAAACAGATACTCTCAGAAATCACTATGACTCATGAAATAAAAGATATAGGTTCTATTTCATTAGTCTATAAGAATATTGAACAGGAGGAAAAAAAATTCATATTAAATAAATGCTGCTAGCTAAGAGCATCCATGCTACCAATGGAGTTTTAAATTTGGAATTTGTAGAGAACTGGTGTAATGGGCTCTGGGTGGCAAACAGGTTTTCTTACACAACCTTTACGCTACACTTATTGAACTAAGCCCCAGGTGTTAGCAGCTATAAAATGTCCTGTGGTTGGTATACTGGTTGTTTATATGGTCAGCGATTCAGGAGAAGTCTTTTTTCTGAGTCAGTATTAAAACAACATGACACTGGTTTACTTTTAGGACACAAAACCTAGGGCCTGATCAGCTGGCCTCATTTAGATCTTTGTTTAATAAGTATTGAATTTTAAAATAACTGAGAACTTGACTTCTGGAGTATGAACAGAATCGAAGTGCATGTACTGCTCATATTGTGACAGCCAGCTTTTTGTTTCCTGGGAAAATCTCCAGTCGCTCTGCTCAAGGCTTGCCAAAAACTGAGACTAGTTGTTGTGACAAGGCATCATCAGATTTGGCACTTCCACAGCAACTGAAGTACTGCCCTTCCTTCCAGAGCCTTAAATACTTTAAAATGCCTTCTAGAAAAAAATTTAAAAACAGCTCTGCCTCATATGTTCGACTCCTCAGTTGGAAACTGTGTTCAGTTTTCAATGAAGGAAGATGTTTGGAAAGAAAGGAAAATAAAATTGACTCATGCTCTAACACAACTAATGTTATTCAAAGAAATTCGAAGGATGAGTATTAAATCATTATGAAGTAACAAGATAAATGCTCTATCTAGAAATAATCCTGTTGGGTTTTTGTCTGAATCATTTTGTCAAAATCCCCAAGTAATTCTTACCACTAGATGTTCTGAGGTAAAAAAATTACTATGTTAGTTCAACAAACAGACAACACATGGTTTAGAATATCTACCTGATAGCTCTTTTGAGAAATCAACCAGAATTTCAACTCTCTCTTCTGGTACTCTGAATACCTTTGTATTTTGACAAAGTATTTGAAAAAAACCCCACACCTGTAGCATGATGTACTATAGCACACCCTGGAAAGTTACGTGGTGGGATTACAGACTGCTCTGACTCTAGGTGATGAACATGCTATCAAGTCCTCATGCAGGATCCTTTCTTTGTATTTGTGGACATGCTGCTTGCTGCTCCAAGTCTTTCTTTGATACTAGGGTTCCAGCATGGTAGCCTTCTTCAGCTCCTGTTTTGAAACTTCTGTGGAGTAATGCTGTGAGCTGTAGAACAACTTCTTTGTTTTTATCACTGACAAACAGATAAAGTGATCCCATCAGCAGCTGGGCCCTCCAAGGGCATCCTGGGGGTCAGTCTCCAGAGGTAACACAGCTGCATATCAGACTAGGAGATACAGAGGTCAGGCTTTGGAAAATCTTGTCCCATTGCCCAGATGGCAGCTCTGTGGCTCAGATAGACACAACTATGGGCAAAAGACTCTTCTTTGTCTTGCTTTGGTATACAAGTGTGTTAGTAACAAGATACTAAAACACAATCAGAAACAATTAGTCCTACGTGCATATAATTTTGCAAGGATAATGTTATAAGCTGCAGGTTCAAGAAACAGGCTGCCTAGGGAGGTTGTGGAGTCTCCTTCTGTGGAGACCTTCAAAATCCATCTGGATGCATTGCTGTGTAACCAGTCCTAGGTGACCGTGCTTTGGCAGGGGGTTGGACTGGATGATCTCCAGAGGTCCCTTCCAACACCTAGCATTCTCTGATTCTGTATGAATGGGATTGAAGGCGAAATGGACGGAGTCCTCCTTGGACACAGGCCATTGAAGAAAAGAGCTTGACCCTCATGATCCCTCAGCTTTATACTGAATATGACATACATGGGATGAAACACCTTGTTGGTCAGTTTAGGGTCACCTGTCCGGTCCATTCCTCCCAACAGATGTGGCCTTTCACTTTCTGCACCCCATGATGTGGTACACAAGATTTAGCAGTGACCTTTGCCTGCACACCAATCCTTGGTAGTAACTCTAAACATGGAGCGTTATCACTGCTAGCAGCAGATCCTGTCTGCAAAAATACGCCATTAACTTCAGGAAGTGCAGTTAATTAGAAAAGACTCAAGTGAAAAGTAAAATCACTGAATAGAATTGTTCTGTTCTAACTCAAACCAGGACACTAGAGCTTCCACTGTCCAATCCCACCACCCCATAAAGTCCAAATTTTTCAAGCAGAGAGTTGAGATTCACGATTCAGGGTCAAGTCTGTCAAACCAGTCCTTGGGCTGTATCACTTGAAAAAGTTCTCCAATCACTTGAAAAAGTTCTCCAGTCTTATCTGCTATTTCTTTCATTTTAGCTCAGGCTTCTTCAAAGTGGCGGCATTACGGACGGTAATACAGCATTCACCTTTGGTGAGGTTCAACATACCACAATCTCCATGTTCCTTTAACAATAACAGATCTAAAGCCAAGCTATTTTGCAAAGCTGTTTTTGATACTTGTTGAACTTGCAGATTGAATTCTGCAAATGCATGACGTGTCCAGCTGGACAAGACATGCACTTGCCAAGTTATATTCTCCAAAACAAACTGGTGTCTTTTAAGAGTTATATATGGAGTAAATATATTTTCTAACATTGCACCCTAGGTATAGTAATCAGGTAAAAAAGTAAGCATCCTGCCTGCTTCAGTCTTTCCAAGCACTTCACTCTGTTGCTATGTTCTCCACACTTGTTCCTGTGGATTGTCAACACCATTTCAACACTTAGCCTTCTCTCTCTGAAGACAGCTACCTGGCTCAGCTAAAATAAGGAGACCAGATAAACAGAATAATCCTTGTGAGTTGCCAAGGAAGCAGATAGAACAGATGAGAAACTGCCTTCTTACCCCACAAAAGTAAGGAGGATTTCTGACTTTTTCATATGCTGCTTTAAGGAAACAGGACCTTTCAAGGAGTTTTGTGAAAAATAAGGTATCTCTGCCCACTGCAGCAAAGATGCTCAACCACTGGCTCAGACATTTGCCTAGAGCTGTGGAACAGCCAAAACGAGTTCTCACTTTCCTTAATTCAGAACAGAAAGCTGAAATCCCCCTCCCACGTAATCACAGAGTATGAGAGCATGAATAGCTATTCCAGGCGGATTTGTGGCTGTTCTGTATCCATCGGTTCCCTTGCCCCCCTCTCCAAATTCCTATCTGGGTATGAGCAATCTTTCTTGTCCAAAACAGTACACCTTTTGTAAAACATAGGTTTCGAAAATTTGCGTTTTCCAACAGAAACAGTTTTATCAGAACACATGTCACTGGCCTTGGAGGTGCTGCAGCTCTTCCTCCTCCCCATGACTGCTGCTAAGCAATGGAGCATGCTACTGGAGGAATTTGTAGAGATGTCTCCCACAGTGTCACAAATAAGAGCACAACTCACTGGGAAATCCTGATCTGAACATATGCAGCCCAGTTTAACCAAATGTCCATCATCCCTCTTGCCTTTAACAGTAAGAACAGCTTTTGCCTTTGCTTTTGTTTTTTGGGGTTTTGTTTGGTTGGGTTTTTTGCAGGGGTTGGGTGTTGGGGGGGGCAGCGTTGTTGTTGTTTGAGGAATTTTTGGTTTGGGGTTTTTTTTGTGTGTGCTTCTAGTAATTCTCAGAATACAAAGACACCCAATAGCTGGACCCCACATGAAAATCTAAAAGACATTCCCTTCAGCATCTGACTCTTTAATGCTATGGCATTCAAGTGCAAGTGAAATATAAGTTGAAATAACTGACTGCAGGAATGGAAAAAGGTTGGAGAAGGAGACTAAAAATACAAAATAAAAACAACTAAAAGGCATATGGAAAATAAAATCAGCCACGTTTGTTTGAAATGATTACCTAAATAAGCAAGAATTTCAAGTGCCAAAACCCTGTAAGAACATAGGTAGGTGATAACAGCCACGTGGAATTCAGCAGAGAGTGATGCACCAAAGGTGAGGGAAGACACAGGGACACTGCAGCACAGTAGGGACAACAGCCTATTCCTCAAAGAGTAAAGGGCAGCTCCCAACATGGCCATTATTACCACCCGCACAGTTGCCGTGGTACCAACAGTAAATCAGCTGGCAGCAACTGATAAATGATCATTTACTGCAGCAAAAGACAACACAAATGAAGATGGACTCCCACCTCCATCACCTGAAGGTTGCTTTGGGTAAGTTGTAGCTTTGCAGAGAGTCACACTTCCTTGTGTGCACTCTCCTTCTCTCACCTCTATGGTCTTGGAAACAAAAACCGTGGCGCGTTTGCGTGAATTGGCAGGATGCCTAGACACCCTTGTCAAAATGGCTTGGCAAATTTGAGCTGAGCACTGGATGCTTACACAGGGACAGCTTCTACTTAATGAGCCAGCTTGATATCCAAGACATGCAATTTCTCTCACTCTTGAATTAACTGAAGGACCAGGAACTTTCTGTATTTTGATAACAGTAAAACACCAACAGATCCCACATGCAACATTCCAACATTGTAAAAATTTGGAACACTGACACTCATGATGAAAAAAACTCCACATGGTTCTAATAAGAGAAAGCAAATGGGAGCTGAACAGAACTGAGGTGTTCCTTAGCTTGTGCCTTGTGCCATACGCTGATTTACTGCGAGATCTTACTTACTGTAGGACTAAAGTCACATCACTGGTTCCGGGTCCCAGCTTAGCTTTTAATGAAACTCAGTAAACTTTGCTTGCTTGTCTTGCACTGAGGCAGACTGACTTAGCACATTACAAGTCATTCCTTTCTTTATTTTTCCGAACGAGCAAGTCATTGGATACCCGACACGTCCTGCCCACAAGAGCAGTACATCACAACTAATGAAGCAGAGACTTTCACAGACCCAGGTACTCTGACACTGATAAATCACTCAGACAACAGGTCAGTGTGGGTGAAAGCAGATGGCCCTGATGCCTTTCCCTTGCTAGCCTTTTTTTTTCCTTCTTCTTCCCAGCTTCTCATTCCAACCTGATCTGATTTCACCTGGGACCCTGGATCTGCTCCTGGGAGCTTTGCTCCAGGCAGAAACAGCAAAGCAGTGTGGTACCGGGAATATTCGACCTCCCTCTTGCCTTCTTCGCTTTAACACATCCCTGAGGTGGTGCAAAAACCCACCTTCCTGGTAGCTACCTTGGATACAGAGCCCTGCTCCAGAATGGGCTATCCTTGGCCATCCCCATTTCTGGGCAGGTCTCCTAGTACAAGGAGGAGACCAGTGTAGTGGGGCTTGGCTTCCGCCCTGCTGCCCAGACCAGGACACAAGGTACTGCAAGAGCATTAAGTGCCACATCATCATCATGAACAGGGCTGCAGGGCTGCCAAGAGGCCTGTATGCCAGACATCACACGGGCATATGCCTGGCAAGTGGCTGGGAGAACAGTTTCTCACCCAGATACCTGCCCATGCTCAACCACTTCTCACCTTCCCCAGAAGGGACCAGCGCTCCCAAGCTCCGCAGGCAAAGCTGCCCCATGGGTGCTCCCTCACCTGCTTCAGGGACAAAACGCTTAGTGAGCTGAAGCTGCTGCTCAGCAGACACACTCTTGGCAGCTCTTGTTAACATGTGCCACAGCACCTGTGGTGGTTAATATGCCTGCACCAGCCAGGTGGAGGAGCGTGGCTTTTCCAATGGCACAGTTAGGATTGAATGAAGACAGTGTCTGGATGCCAAGCAGAAAGCTCTGGGCTGTGTGCTTTCGTACTTGACCGGCTGAACCCTTTGCAGTTCTTTTAATACCAGCAGCTGTGCTGAGCAGCCTGACCCTGCATCAGCAACCTAGCAACCTCTTCAAAACCCACCACCTCACTGGCACTGGCTAGCACCACGTGGGACTACAGAGCACTTTGCTGAATCCGCCTAACCACTAACAACACAGTGTCTTGTTAGTCAACACGATCATCAGGCAGGGGATTAGGTTAGGGATTGGACAACTCGCTGCAAACAGCACGGAGCAGCCAGATTTGAGCTACAGCGTAGTTTGTCAGGCTAACATAAAAAGCTGGTCTGCCTTTCTGTATGAAAAAAACCAACAACAAAACACTACGAACGGTTCTGTATTAGGTTTGCACAACAAGGTTTTGGCAGTGTGTGGGGCTAGAGGGGTGGCTTCTGTGAGAAGATGCCAGATGCTTCCCCTATGTCTGACAGAGCCAGTGCCAGCTGGCTCCGAGTTAGACCTGCTGTTGGCCAAGCCTGAGCCCATCAGCAATGGTGGAAGAACCTCTGTAGTAACATATTTCAGAAGGGGGAACAAAACTGCTTCTCAACAGCAGTCAGGAGAGAGGAGACAGTATGTGAAACACCTCTGCAGCCACCAGGGTCAGGGAAGACGGAGGGCTAGTAGGTGCTTCAGGTGCCTGAGCACAGATTCCCCTGCAGCCTGTAGTGAAGACCATGGTGAGGCAGGCTGTCCTAGTCCTTGGAGATTAATAGTGGAACAGATATCCACCTGCAGCCCATGGAGCAGCCCACACCAAAGCAGGTAGATGCCTAAAGGAGACTGTGATCCTGTGGGAAGCCTTTGCTAGAGCAGGACCTTGGCAGGACCTGTGGCCCCGTGGGAAGACACACCTATGCTGGAGCACATTTGCTGGCAGGGCCTGTGAAGAACCTATGCTGGAGCAGTTCCTGAAGAACTACAGCTCATGGGAAGGACTCACATTGGAGAAGTTTGTGGAGAAGTGTCTCTCATGGGTGGGACCCCACATTGGAGCATGCAAAGAAGCAGAGTAGTCCTTCCCCTGACGGAGGAGCAGCAGAGACAACTGTGGTGAATTGACCACAATCCTCACACCCCATCCCTCTGCTGCCCCACGGGCGGAGGAGGTAGAGAAATTAGGAGTAAAGTTGAGTCTAGGAAGAAGAAAAGGGTGGGGGTAAAGTGTTTAAGATTTTTCATTAGCCTACTCCAATTTGATTGGTAAGAAATTAAACTAATTTCCTCCAATTGAGTCTGTTTTGCCCATGACAGTAATTGGCAAATGATCTCTTCCCATCCTTACCTTAACTGATGAGCCTTTTGTTGTAGTTTCTCTCCCCTATTCAGCTAAGAAGTGGAGTGACAGAGGAGCTTTGGTTGGCACCTGGCATCCCGCCAGGGTCAACCCACCACAGGTTCCTCCTGCAATGCCAAGAATAATACCAAGTAACAAAGGAAACCTACTCAACTAAATCTGGAAACCATTTTAACCAGGAATCAAATACAACTGAGTGTTTTTCTTAACGGAGTGCTAAGCTATGTTAGCAAAAGTGATGTGACTTCACCAATGTGTAAGTGTATATAAAAGCCTAGTATTTTCAGAGGGAGGGAGAGACATTTGCAAAGCTATCTTGAAAATGTTAAATAGACTGTATTTGTAGGAATTAATTCTTAACATTTTTCATCTTATTTCTTCTGGAATATATGTTTCCACAATCAGCTGACAGAAAGACACAGAATAGCCCTAAAGATTATCTACATATACACTTCCATCGCCAAGATTGCCTAGGAGCAGCGATGTCCAACTTGCAACCTGCAGGAGTGGTTCACCCCACTTACAGCTGGTATC
Source organism: Eurystomus gularis (assembly GCA_013400335.1). Taxonomy (NCBI): domain Eukaryota; kingdom Metazoa; phylum Chordata; class Aves; order Coraciiformes; family Coraciidae; genus Eurystomus; species Eurystomus gularis. The sequence continues at coordinate 14,997 of VZZY01013143.1, read as the reverse complement.
CTCATCCGCAAGGGAAACTGTGGCAGGCTGGGGGAGTTGTGCTAGAGGCAACAGCCTCTTCCCAGCCACCACCTTCCAGAGGAGGGCAAGAAGGAGGTGACCCACCAGCTGCCCTGGTAGCAGCAAGACAATGGAAACCCTGCACTCGTGTGTTGGAGGCACACACACAAAAATCACGTCATGTTGAGACTGCAGAGCTGCAGCACGTACAACAGCTAGCTGCTCTGCAGAGAGCAGGCTGCACACAACGGTTTCATGGCCCCATCACCACCGCTTGGCCAGGTGTTTGCAGACCACCTCTGATCTCAGGAGGCAGAGGAAAAGCCAATCAACACAGCAGGTTTTCACTCTGCAGCTGAGGTAAGTACCTAAGGCTTCCTTCACATTCAACAGACACAGCATTTTCAGGATTCACTTTGCTATTTTAGATACCTACTTTAAGGAGATGAATCACACCAAGAGCCCATCTTTCTCCGCTAGCCAAAGGAGCTCTGACTGCTTCAGATGCAGACAGCTATGGTTCCTCTGACTGATCCAGTGAGATTAGAAACCTAGGCTTCCCCATTCCCCTCTTCCCAAAAGCAGTTCTGCTGAGAGAAAGAACTGGTACTGAAGAGCTGTGACTAAAATTTAAAATCTGACCTCCTGGATACACTGAATTGTTCTAATTTGTTGTTCTAGCAGTCAGTAGTTTGTTGGGGGTTTTTTTTTATGTATGGACAAGAGAAACCTTTTCAAAATGAAAAATGTTTAAAAAAAGGATATAATTTCCATAAAAGACGCAACCAAAACTCCACGAAAAATCCGAAATTTTAATCTTGGAACAATGACCTTTTTACAAAGATTTTAAAGGTTGAGTGTAGATATTCAACAAAAGCAAACAAACTAAGGCATATTCTCCACAGCCACGTTTATAAATTAAAGACTCTGAAAATCCTTGTGACGTGATCTCATTAAAACTGTCAAGATACAGGCAGCAAAAATTTTAAATGTTAGACTTACTTTCACATGTAGTGGACTGTTGGTTTATACAATTATGAGTATGAGCTAGATTAAAATAACTGAAAGAAATACTCCAGTAAGAGCATGAAGCTTAAGCTGCATTTTAAAGTGCTCATTAGAAACCCACCATTTCAATTATAATTAAGAAATGTTAAAGGTATTACATTCCTTTCGTATCAAGTCTGAAAGTACAGTATGTACACAATCTACAGTCTTGTCTTTATAAATAACAAATAAGTTACCTGTGTATCTCAAACATGACTAGTAGCTTAAGAGAAGCTGAAAGACTATTTCAGTTTGGCCAGAAAAAAGGAAAAAAACCTAGAAGTGTCATCCCATACATACAGCTATTAGAATTCTGTATCCCCAATGCTGCCACTTTGGCCAATCTCCTTGACTAATTTGATTCACACCCACCTATGAAGCATCCACCAGTATGCTGCCAGTAGAGAATTACAGCATCTCTCCTGTAACAGAATTGCTTGGGTCTTCTAGAACCGGTAAGGCTGCCGCTAGGAGAAAATGTTACGAGATGTAAGTCCCTTAATTAAACAGAGGAAATGTGCACTGCAATGTACTACACTTTGCAGAGATAAGAGAACTCGGAACTAGATTATAAAAAATGTGGATACTTTTTTAGATGAACTACAGTGCTTATAAAAAAAATAAACCAAAAGTAATTCAAAGGCATCTGTGACAAATTTCAAAGCCTGCAGCAGCTTTCTTATCAAGCCCTAACCAGTTCCTTTCAATTCAGAGCCACAGCATGTTTGCTTATCAAGTCTCTTTGTCCTGACAGGAGCTGAGCAAACCTGTCTATCTTACCACCAGTCCTCTGTGATTTTGACTTAAGTTTTGCAGTGTGTGGTATTGCCCTGTGCACAAGTTAAGCCTGTTTCACACAGGACTAATACCAAGTGCCTGTGAAATGTTAGTATCGTGCACCACTGTACTCCTCACAGCACACACACCTTTCAACAATCCCCCTCAAAGTACAACATGACAAGCTTTCAAAAAACCAAGCTTAAAATGCAAGACTCAAAAGTGTTTATGAAAGTACAAAAAAAAAAAAAATCTAACTTCCTCTCATTGCTTTTCATTTCTCAACAGCCATGGAGGGCAACATTTCAATTTCTTCCCTAATCTTTTCACCAATTTTGCAATTGGACTTTGTAATTTTCAGACAGCTACAAGTGTATACCCATTCACAAACAGTAACATGATTACAGTAATATCAAAAGCCACAAAAGAATGTAACAGTGAACATTCCATAAATGGAATTTTAACTTTTGGTCAACATTCCTACTAGCTGAAGGCAAAAATATGCTGTACAAAAATCCCCTTAATATCTGCAGGAATAAGCCTCTTGTTTACTTTATCCTCAGCTTAGTGTGTGGTCAGTCTGAACCATGCAGTTTCTTAAAAGCACAGGTAGACTGGAGATTGTAAAGCTGTATTTTTTCCCTACTTGTATCCATTGGCAGATTCTTCCCTTGCAAAACAACATTCACGTGAAAAAATCTACTGTGGTGCTCTTGAAGGCAATGTGTACAGAATACAAGAGCTGTCAAGGTGACAAACGATTCAATGGACTGCTTTCTTCTCCACCAGCAGCAAGCTTGAGTGTCGTTAGCTTTCGAGGGGGATGCTGAGGACTCTTACGAAGATTGTCATCCATCTGCAGAGAAATAACGAGAGCCGGATCTGGCAAACAGTAGAATACAGATTATACAGTTAGTCTACTTGTCAGGGCTGCCCATTAATGCTGGTTTGGGGTACTTTTTACCCTGTTATTTCAGGCCCAGCCAAAACTGATGCCTTGGTTGCTTCCCAATCCCACATATACGCTTGTGTCAGAGCTGCTATTCATTCCGTTAGCACATGGTGCATCAAAGTCAGGGCAAATAGCTGTGCTTCTGCTCAGATAATTTTGTCAGGATTACTGAAGAAAGCAACATTGCTACCTTCTTCTAAGGGGTCAAAGTTTCAATTCCGTGCAATACCCAAATGCTGCTAGAAAGCAGATCAAAAGTAAAGCTCCTAATATCAGCAGATGCTTTTGCACGTTCAGCACTTTGCAAGAACAGATCTTTTCCAAATTAGAAATGTTCTGGAGGTGTTGGGCAAATTTAGATTAGTTACAGGGTTAAAAAAAAGCATTTAATAAAGAACTTGCAATGAGACCTTTTCCAAGACAGGTTAAAATTAATCTCCGAATATAATGACTTTACATTTTCACAGGAAATCAATCTAATGCCCTGTGCATAACATGGTGCCAAAAAGAGTCTAGTTACTGCAGAACGAACAGAATCACAGAAGACCACACAGAGATCTCTGGAGGTTGTCTAGTCCATCCCATTTCCTCAAGGTAGGATCAGCTTTCCCTAAATAATTCCTGACAAATGTCTATATAACCCACTCTTTAAGACTTCTACAGCCATGCTTCAATACCCCAGAAAGGAGATATAATCAATACCTAAATGCTACAGAAGCTGATCACAGTTAACCATCTATTTCATACACTGGCCTTTTTCAGGAAGAAATGACTTCTGTACTGGTTAAAGTGCCCTGTCTGCATCAGAAGACTAATTCTTCATGAGTATTTTTCACATAAGTGGTATAGCTTTCGATAGGTAATGGCTGACAACCTTAGAAACAAAGAATATAGAGAAATCAAAGCTAGATGTAGAACAAGCAGGAGGAAGAGTGACTGTAGGTTAGTAACTGCAGTGTTCGGCTGGGAGCAAGGAGAGCTCGTGACCAGTCTTAACTTGTAGAACTGTTTCTGAGTTTTGATCAATACGTTTGCCTCCTTTGCTGGAACGTACACTCGCAGAAAGACACGCTTCTTTTGTTGGTATGCAGACTTGCAAGACAATGTTCTTTTGATTGTATAAAAATACTTTAAGTGCAAGGCTTCATTCATTATTCCTTTTAAATGGCATAGTATTGTTCCTGCCTCTCTACACAAAGTAACTCACTAGAAAAGACGCAATTAAAATAAAATGTCCATGGTACAGTTGCAGTTGCCATGCAAGAGTATCTGTGAACAAGTAACCACAACGAAGCAGGAAAATTAGAGACTGAAGCAAAAGTAACCTTTTCAATCAAGTTGGATTCCTTATTTACAAGCTGAGTGAGTTTCTGCAGATTAGCATCTGCTGTATCCTGTCCACCTGGAGAATGGCCTGGAGAGTGAAAGTAGAAAGACGGAGAGTGAAAAGGTATTTACAAAAGCTTTTAAATCTGTAAAAAATAAATCCACACGGCAGAGAAAGTTCATGCGGTATTTTTATCCTAAGAAGAATTTAAGTGGAAAAGCCATTCCGTGTGAGGAAAACAGAAGCACTAAGGATGAGCCACAGCACAGATAGAGGTGCATTTTGCCAATGCTTGACAGGGTCTAAAACTGAGGATTAACCCTTGCTTTTCATTTTCAATCCTTTCTGCACAGCTTTGGAAGCTTCTCTTCCTAATTTCTCCAGAAAGCTCATTTCCCACAGAAGCTTTAGCATAACCCAGAAAAAAATCTAATTCTGCCTCAGTTCACAGGTGGAATCCTGGAGTCCTAATCCAAACAAGACTACACATGACAAAAAGGGGAAAAGAAACACAGCTTACTTGAGACAGTTAACCTGAAGTAGCAAGTTAAAATATCATCACAGAATCGACACAGGTTGGGAAGCTGTTTCAAGTGCTCCTGTAATTGCACTCTGGGGAAGCACACTTTATAAATTGGTGCAAGGAAACCAAACACAAAGGCATCCAAGGTGGTAGGCCTGAAAAGAGTGACAAAAAAAACCCCAAAGTGACTGAGGTAGGACATTAAGACCTCTACAACATAACCGTTCTCTACATATGTCAAAAACAAGTTAGGACAGAATGTAAGTCAGCTCTTCTGGCATTCCATATTTTCGCATCAACCTGGTAAACGCTTTGTACAGCTATCTACTGATTTCAGCACCTATCTACTGAACTGGCAAGCTGAAACAGTAAATTCAGCATTAAAATTCAGTCATGCTGGCATGTATACTCATGAACCAGACACTCTTAAAACACATTTCTAGCACCACAAAAACCAAGCTGTACGCCGGGGACCAGTATCCTCCTCTCACGAAGTGGAATGGCTTCAGTGGCTAAAAGGAACAGATCAGCCTTTTCAGGACCCGGTGACGCCATGTTGTTGACAGTATCTGCTTCCTGCGCTGTTACATGTACCAGAAGAGGAGTATTCCCAGACGTACACACTCCTCCGATGAAGGCCGTGGTAGCCCCTCAGGCTTAAACCAGTCTTTTTTTCTACATATAAGGGCAGGAGGTGATATTCGGTGGCTAGAAAAGCATTCTTTAGTACTACACTAATTCATCAAGAACCCCACATTTCCCTAGCAAATCTGGGTGACATCTGCCTCTCTGTGGAAAAACGCAGGATACGGGAGACACTGAGCTCATTCAGACTTATCTGAAAAGCAGAGTGCGAGACATGAAACTACTGTGCAGCACTTTTAACATTCTGCCAAGTTAAAAACAAGCATAACGACAAAGTTTAAAGGTCCACAGAGTCATGTGGTGCCTGCTTAAAAAACAAAAAACAAACAAAAATCACACTCACATATCTCCGAAGAAAAACTGAGATGTTCCCAATCTCTTCGAGAGGAGAATTAGGCACTCCTTGGCATCCCTGTATATCTGATGAGACACAAGACAGTCTAAGAGCCCTAGGTGTAGCAAGGCTGGCATGCACAGCTGACAGCGTGCTAGACTGTTTCAGTTCTTTCTTCGACAGGATCAACTTACAAATTCCTTACTACACAGCACACACCTGTGCTTCCACTTCACTGAGACTGTAGATTGGAGGCCCTCCCCTGGTCAGCAAGATCCTGTTCAGCGCTTCCCTGGACATCTTTCCAGGCAGATATAAACTCAGTGGGAAAGCAATCCTTGAGGCAAACCATGGCTTTGTCACACTGCAGTAATTTTCAGAGTCAACCCAGAAAGTGTGCAGCTGCATCAACACACAGAAAAATATGATGGGAGTTTGAGTAAGAATAGTAGACCTCTCTTAAGTTTAATGTGTAACATCTGTCAGAGAAGCAGAAGCACTAGGAATTACTACAATTTAATGCAATCAGGCTCTGTAAAGGATCATACTAAACATTTAAGTGTAGGGAACAGCTACCTTCCACCTAAAGAAAAACAAAGATATTACACAGACCTGTATACACATGCGTAAAATTAAATACATACTCATTTTTCTGTACGTATATAGTATATATACACACACATACACAACACAATACACAAAAAATATATTACAAAAAGTTGAAGATGTACAGGATCAAGTTTGAACTTTCTAGATTTTTTTTTAATTTTACATATATATTAAAAGATATCGTGAACTTATTAATTTGAAACCTTGTGGGTCAGCTGAAGACGCTAGCCTATGATATCATCTGGGCAGAATATTTTTTCCTGTACAAACTGAAGCCAAAGTCATTCAAGAGATCCAACGTCCTGGGATTTTTCTGCCTCTAATATATGTACACAAAACTGCTGAGGGTACGTGGCTGTGTGCTACTTAGAACTGAAAAACAAAACTACTGACAGGTATTTCAATTTATCAAAAGTTTTAACTGAACAGTTCAAAAGGCTTCCATAGTTGTGCATCCCACATCAGACTCAAAGCTTTTTCAAAATAATCAAATGAAACAAGGAATGGCCACCATAAGCTGTTTTCAGAATACTGTTTTCCAAAAAGCAGCTGAAAGAAAAAACCACTCACAACTGTCCTTCTAAAATATCTTTCATAAATTCATTATTAATACTTCACACCCCAGAAACACACACTTCTTTCCTTTTCAGAAGTTGCTAGGCATTATTTCCAAAATTGGACTAACAAAGCAAATACATTCCAGTGAGGACTATGTCTGAGAGACTTTAACCACGTTGGACACCTCTTATAGCATTCACTTCAAAAACTTCTGACCATTATAAAGTATTTCTCAATACTCACCAGAGCAGGAAGCAGCTTCTCTTCAAGTAGTGCAATATATGCCAGTGTATCAGCTCCTTGTTTTGCAGACAATTCATAATCAGCATTATATTTCTACAAATTTAAAAAAAAAAAAAAATTATAAATAGTGTTACACAGAACTTTCCAAAAAGATGATCAATGCAAACCACAGCTGGCTTCAAACTTAACAGCTACCAACTCAGTAAATATAACAACATTTTTAAGGACAGAAAGCATGAGCTCACTAGAATTTCTTTACTTCAAGCCAACTATGTCAAACCTCCTTGCATCTCACTTTTCCACTTTCCCCTTCTTGAGTTTTTGGGCCCTCCTATTCCCAAATTAACTCATGTCTACTTCCCACTGCTTTCCAAGCAACTGCCCAGTGATACACAGGCAATTTTTCAGGACTTAGGGATGTAGCAAACTGCTGTCAAGTCCCTATTTTTTATGAGGCATCTGGCATGTATGCTAGTGTAAGTGTAAAAAAAGGCAAGCATTCCCATTTTTTGCTTTTATTTACCATTTTAATAGTTTAGACATGAGATGCTAACAATGGAAGAGACCAAAAACAGAGCTAAATTAATGCAGTTACAGTTGACAGCTTTTAATTCCGACACTGGATTCTTTTCAGGTACATTAAAAGGGTTGGTAAGTTTTTTGGGGAGATAGTAGATTTGCTTGATTAACATAGAAACAAAGGGTCCATGACGACTCTCAGACATCTGCAAAGTAAGCATATTACTTTTTTGTTTTAATTCAGAGAGGGTTTTCCCATCCCCATTAAGGAATCTTCAGTATTCGAATAGCTGTGAAACTTCTGAATTTTAGAACAACTGTCTAAAATACCATCTCAAATGCAGTCTTCAGATTGTTTTTCCCCCTTCAAAGACTTAAAACTTTCACTAACATGGCATTCATCAGATAATCTTCTCAACTAGGCAGGAACTGAATTTCTAATATAAAAAATAGCGCGCTGCCGAACCATCTTAGAAATAAAAAGATGACACCATGCTTTATTAGGCATCGTTATACTCTGTGAAAAGAAGAAATCAGATAGCTTTATTCTTTGTGAATAAAATATTCAGAGATCTGAAAAAGGCAAGCAAGAGTTGGCTATGCAATAACATGATGTGCATCCAGAAATGCTTGCAGACATTTTTACACTACAAGCTATAGAAAAACTATGTAGATTAAAAACAACACTGTATGTATTATACCTTGAGAAAAAGAGCACTGGGAGAACATTACCCATTTATGCAGCTAAAACCACAGTTTCCAGATGGTTATATCCTAGGTCTGCAAAGCCAATGATTCTAAACGTTTTATAATTAAAAGCAGGGTGCTCAGCGAGAAACTGCTCAATTAAGGCCAGTTGTTGTCCTCTTCAATAAACGGTTTTCTCATGCTTATTTTTAAATCTTTCACACAACTAACAATCAAAGTTTGATTGGATGACAGCAGTCTGTTATCCAACATTTTGCAATTCTCATGCATATATAAAAAAAAACAGGAAAGCCCTGGGTCTGAACTGAGTTCCAGGTCTTCAGAAGCCTGTATACAGGGGACATGTAGAGTCACAAGGCTGTGAATGCAAATCTTTTGAAAGAGGCCTACCTGCTTTCTTAAGAAGTTTAATATTTTTGCTGGCTGAGAAATAACAATGTCTTCTGAAATCAGGACTGGCACATCTCCTAGAAGGCATAAATAATACAATCAACAATTTATATGAATGAGTTCTAGCATACCTAGAAAGCAAATCTGTCACTTCATCTACTTTGCTTTTCTCCATAGCATGCTCTGATCTTCCTAATGTGTTTGCATAAACTATGCTTTACACAGCAGGGGAGTTCCACCAAGATCACCGATACATTTAGTGTATTGTGGCCTTCACTAATAACAATACATAAAAAAGGGTCCACATCAAATCAGACTGAACTGACTATCTTCTGCTAGATATCTGATACTTTGAGAATCAGCCTACTTGCCTGGATTTCGGGTGTTCATTTCATGACAGAAGTTCCAACCTTGTTTAACTGCGCTCTCAACTCATTCACCTCTGGGCCTCTACTCCAATTTTTCCCTGCCCTTACCGTCCAAATCAATTTTAATCACCTGTTTTCTCTAGCCTTGCTACAACCACCACCCAAGCTACTGCTGTTTAACCATGAACTATTCAAAAAACAGGTATTTCCCTTCTGCTACAAGCTCACTGGTCAGCCTCTACTTATCATATCGCAGGATCAAAGACTGTAGAGGTTAAAATTTCTGTAACAGGCTATCTTATAGCACGTTCCCAATGTAACTGCCACAATGAGCCTAGCATGACTGTGCTGCTAAATAGTATTAAACTATCAATTATCAAAACCACTTACTGCTTGCATTTTTTTTTCCTACAGATTGTATGTACTTTGGCTACAAAGAAAGCCACCAAACTTTTGACAAGTATGCCCAGATAGTTGTTGGTATCTTCTGCTAACAGAAAACCATACACTGAAAAGCATGAGTCAAAGACACAATTTCTGCGTGGATACCACGTAATCAGTTCAGGCATTATTGTAAGTGTCAATGACAAACTAACCGTGTGGTGATTTTACCATTCTGGAATACACCAACTAAATAACTTAAATGCTGAGTAAACAGATAAGCAATGAGTACAAGTGTCCAACACGAAGAAGTGCTCTCTGATATGTTATCTTCAACTTCTCTGGCAAGTAGGTTGTTACGTCACCTTTTGTAAGTCAACCTCTCTAACTCAAGACAGTACTAAACATCCTAGCTAGTGGAAGTGACACCATTTTGTGGCTCACATTCCACTTCCAGCTGTAGCAGCCCATTATGTATAATTAAAGAACACTATTTGCCTGCACAGGTTTAGTTACTACCATTATAAACAAACAAAGTGCAAAAAGCCTGAAAATTTCCTTTTACTATACCATCACTTTCCACTGCTTGACAGAAACAGGTAGGTGTCACCACTGCTTTGTTGACTGTCCGCTGCTTCACCCCTACGCATTGTGACAAAGTGTCCTTTGAGGGACTTTGTTTACGTCTTCCACTATTTTACACCCGCAAATTCATCACACTTGATTCTGTAAAGTCATTTATTGATGTATCATGAAGGCAGACGGCCTTCACTGGAGCAGGTTACACTTGGGAACACAAAACCAAATCAAAACTCAGAAACAACACAAGAAATTGGAACACGGATTTATAAGGTGACTGTGATTAAAGGAATAAAAAATGCAAAGATGGTACCTTTTGGAGCTCTCCAATAGTTACTTATAGTATTCACTGTCATGGGAGCACCAGAAAATTTGGCATAA